>OZ023317.1:57040125-57190125 GCA_964007375.1 Ophion obscuratus
TTTCGAAATAAATTTAAAAAAATTTGTTATGTATTTATGTAACCCAAACAAACTTTAATCGCGTTTTTCTCGAAACGACGTTTCCCGACTGCTTGTTGATGAAATCTTCGAAACTATTGAACCGCTCCTTATCAAATTTTAACCACATATTCTTTACAACTAAAGCTATAGCGCATATGAAGGATTTTTTAAATTTGGATATTTACTATTTTTTTTGCCAAAAAAGGTGAGAAAAACCCGTTTTTTTCGGAAAATGTCCGCCATTTTGTTATTTTTGCATATCTCAAAAATCTTTGGATATGCGCTGTAGCCATTAACATACTGAATCTAAAACCGTTTGATTCTTTTGTTTTGGATGATCCATCTCCGAGATTTCATCAACAGCACAGACCTACTTTTTTTAGGAATTTTTTTTAGTTACCATTTTCGTCTATAAGTAGTGACTTAAGTAAATATATATTTTTTAAATGTATTTCGACAGTGTATTTACTAAGTGTAACAACTTTTATATCAATATATGTAATATAAACATATTAAGGAAAAATCATGAAGATAGCCTTTTTTAAGCGTTTAAAGTGAGAAGACCCCTTAAATATATTTTTAACATAAGCGTAACGAAAAAAATGATGAATTAAAAAGCACCGCTAAGTTAGCTCTAAAATTTTAATTTTCGATCACAGCGAAGTTTAATCGTAATGTAATTTAAAGTTTGACGGCAAAAAAATCAAGGAAAGTATTAAATCATTTCTGGTTTTTCTTTTTCCTTTCATTTTTCTCGAGAATGCTGATAAACGTCGATTTTTATTCTTTCTCGTTACGTTTATGTGCCACATAGCGGCAAAAGTCGGGAATTTGAGCTATCCGCAGATTACATTCTCCGTCTCTCTCTCTCTCTCAAACGAATTCCAAAAGATAATAATGGAAAAAAGTCGAAGTTATATAGGCAAATGAATTTTTTTGACCGAAAAATGATGAGAAATTGGTCAAATTTCATTTTTGTATTTTTCATTTAAGGTGATCAATCAGTTGCCCGGTCAGTTAAACTCCGGCTACACGTTTTGTTCGGAGAGGCTTTATATTTAAAGGAAAATGTAAGTTGTACACCTTTCGTCAGCCAATGAGGTGAAACTCTTTTTTTCCTCGAAATATCAAGGGTCAATGAGGGTGGGGGTCTTTAAATGAAGGGTATATTAAATGAACATTTTCATCGATGTGTTTGTTACCTACAAATGATTCCGCATCCATCCATCCATCCATCCATCCATCCATCCATCCATCCATCCGTCCATCCATCCATCCGTCCATCCATCCGTCCGTCCGTCCGTCCGTCCGTCCGTCCGTCCGTCCGTCCGTCCGTCCGTCCGTCCGTCCGTCCATCCATCCATCCATCCATCCATCCACCCACCCACCCACCTCTCTCTCTCTTTCGCTCTCTCTCTACCTGTCAACGCGAAAAAGTAATGTAAAAATTCCATTACTCATTACTTTATATTTTGTAATGTAACAAATTTTCATTACCCATTACATTGGATTTTGTAATGTAAAAAAATCCATTGCCTATTACAATGTAATGGGTAATGGAATTTTTTTACATTACAAAATATAAAGTAATGAGTAATGGAATTTTTTACATTACAAAATCCAATGTAATGAGTAATGGAATTTTTTTACATTATAAAATGTAAAGTAATGGGTAATGGAAATTTTTCCATTACAAAATCCAATGTAATGGGTAATGGAAATTTTTCCATTACAAAATCCAATGTAATGGGTAATGGAAATTTTTTACATTACAAAATATAAAGTAATGGGTAATGGAATTTTTTACATTACAAAATCCAATGTAATGGGTAATGGAAATTTTTTACATTACAAAATCCAATGTAATGAGTAATGGAATTTTTTTACATTACAAAATGTAAAGTAATGGGTAATGAAAATGGTAATGCATTATTTGCAACCCTGCTCCCTATGTGCGGTGTCTCCAACGAAACCCTATAGAGACGTGGGTGCATCTGGGGACTCCCCGGGAATGGGCTCGCGTTACTGGTCAAACAAAATAATGTTATTGGTCGAAGAAAAGATTTGTCAAACGTATCCAAATACAGCGTACGTAGATCTATGTTGACCAAAATATACGTCTTCTGGTTTGCCTCTGCCCGCAAGCCAAAAGCGCGCCAACACAAAAGGTAGAGACGATAGAACGACGAAAGAGATAATTAACGTCTAACGAACTGGTATAATACAATAATATGTCCCTTTACCGAGTCGGACTTTTCCCTCGTCCGTTTCTCTTCTTCGCTCTCTCTCTCTCTCTCTCTCTCTCTCTCTCTCTCTCTCTCTCTCTCTCTCTCTCTCTCTCTCTCTCTCTCTCTCTCTCTCTCTCTCTCTCTCTCTCTCTCTCTCTCTCTCTCCCTCTCTCCCTCTCTCCCTCTGCCTCTCCCTCTGCCTCTCCCTCTCCCTCTCCATCACCCCTCTCTCTCTCTCTCTCTCTCTCTCTCTCTCTCTCTCTCTCTCTCTCTCGCTCTCTCGCTCACTTTCTCAAGCTCCCTCGCTCGTCCCTTCCGGATTCTGCCCAAGCTCTTTCTCTCGCGCGTCGACGTACATCTAGCCGAGGCTCCTTGGCGAAGGAGGGAGACGCCCTAGCGCTCTAGAGACAAAGAGAGGAAGCGAGCAGAGCGTGCGAAAGCCGCGTGATTTAATGAACATTACGCTTGTTAGTCTACCGCATTACCGGGCGACGCGTGTGTTGGAAAGGACCGCGTGAAAAGCTACTCCTCCTTCTGCTCCTCCCGTATACGAGGCAGCCTTCGAGCGAACAGTGTCCGACCTCGACAATGAACAAATACGGCGAGAATTACTAGCATACACAGAGCCATCCACGGTAGTTGGCGAAAAAGGGAAACGAGATGGAAGCCCCTTTGTGCGGGGATAAGAATGGTTCGAATTTGTCGGCCGTTAAGGCGGATCAGACAGGGTACGACCAGACATGTACCGTTCACCCTTCCGCTCTTGGTTACGTATACACGTGGATACGAAGCCCTCGCGAGTTGCGGATTCACCTTCGTCAATATAGCCGAGATTCGGCAATTAATCGGACTCGCTATAAAACGCGTTGACGCAAGCCTGCGGGCGAGAAGCCCCGCCGTAAATTTCCAAATTTGAGCTTCTCTTCTCTTCGTTTCTCGTAAACGCGCGCCGCGCATTGCTCAGAGAGAAGCTCGTGTACGGTCGATGAGAGACGCGCAGCGCGTAAAGTATGCACGCGGGTAATTGGAAGCGCGATACGTCGCAGATATGGTTAAAAAAAAACGTAACTGAGGAAAGGCCGAGTGCTTGAACAAGCGTAAAGCCGCGAGTGCACGTGTCTACTGCGCTTCTACGCATGCAAGGGGCTCATTGTACTTCGCGCGTTCTTCGCATTACACGAGCCCTCGTTTTTTTCCTTCGTCCTTGAGGACTCTTCTCGGTTTTCCGTGAATCTCCGCGAGCTTTGTAGCTTGTCCCTCGACTTCTCGTTACGCACATGCCAATTCCTCACGGGCACTGGTGCAAGAGCATCCTCAAAACCGCAATGGCGCGTAGCCCGCCCAAACAAATCGTTCTCTTTGAAATTACGTTTCAAGGAAAACTACAAAACTATATTATCGACACGGTGCCTTTACCGATGTCGATTTTTACCTCCAAGCCAACCCGAGTCGACATTTTCTGCCTACTGTGAGCCTGCAGCTCCTCACAGTGATAGAAGACGAAGATAGGAAAGTAGCTTCGAATTTAATGGAAAATAAACGCATATTTGAGGTAGTCGTCTCGCCACAGTCACGTTGAAAAGTTTATTCTCCGCTCAATCGATGCAAGCGTCGAAATAATGTGAAATATCTTTGTAATGTAGGTTGTACATCTTACCAGGATGTAAAAACTTATAAAGTGATAAAAAAACATCTATTATAATGTTTACAGTTGCAAAATTAACAACGTTCACTCCATCACGTAACCGCAGAGATGGGCAATAATGTAATCGAATAAAATTCAATTATAGATTATCCCAGTAATGTGTAATTGAACCTCACATTAATTACTCATTGAATAGGTAATGGATAATTGAAACACGATTTAATTACACACTAAGCTGCTAATGGATGATTGAAACAAAATTACATATTACACGCTTAATGGGTAATTGGACTCTGTTAAATTAAGAATTACATTGGTCATTAAATAACAATTGTAATTCAATTATATTTGTAATTCAATTACAATTGTAATTTAATTACAATTGTAATTCAATTTAATTTGTAATTTAATTACAATGTAATTTAAATACAAATGTAATTTAATTACATCTGTATTTTAATTACAAATGTAATTGAAGTATAATTGTAATTCAATCACATTTGTAATTTAATTCCAGTTTCTATTTATTAATGTTTGCAATTTAGATACATTCGTATGATTCGGATGGGAATAAATGTTAAAGAGACTATGCGAGGGTGCGGACCACCCTATCTGTACCCAAATGCGTGTCTTTAAGTGAAGATATGTGACTGTGTAGATATGTGAGTGACTGTGTATTAAGTGAAGATATGTGAAGTGAAGATATGTGACCTGGGTGAGTGGATGCCTAACATTGCGAGTGCGTGTATGTGTGCTCGCAAGCATGTGTGCATGTGTGTGTATGCGTACGTGTGTGTGTACGTCGCCATTCAAAATGGCGGATCAAAAAAACAATATTTTATTTTTTTGAAATAAAAGCTGATACTCGGGGGTTTTCAGGGTCTTTTGAATCCGAACCTGAACTCAGATTTTCAAAATTGAAAATAGCGGATCCAACATGGCGGATAAAAAAATCACAATTTTTTAAAAATAAAAGCTAACCCTCAGGTGGTTTTCGGTGTTGTTGAATCCAAATCGGAAATAAGATTTTGAAAATGAAAATGAAAATGAAAATGAAAATATGAACGAAGGTTTTTTAAAATTTAGATTGCTACTAATTCTACAAGGCTATACGTAGTGTAAATTGTACCAAAAATTGAACTATTTTGCATACAACTCTGCCAAAAATTCAAATATCAATTTTTTAAAAAATCCTTTATCCAATCACTAGTCAATGCTATTTTGAAGTGTGAAAAATTTCAATAAGATCGGTGCATTAGTTGTTGAGAAATCCTGTCCACCGGTTTTTTAGGGGTTTCCGGAAACCAGGTCCCACCGGCTGAATTTTCCAAATTTTTAAATTAAATTTTGTCTAAGTATTATTGAAATATTGCTCTTTTATGTGCATAACATTTTAAATAAAATAATTTATATATTATATTTTTTTAAATAGAGAAAACATGCTTGTGTGGGCTTCGAAACCCACGTAACCCCTTAAAACAAAATTATTATGTTTAGGCTTGATACCTGTTTCTTCCACAATTGCGGTATTCAGCCGAGGTGCCTGTTTTGCTCTACTCTCCATTTTGGTACAAAAGTAATTTAATTACAAATGTAATTAAATTACAAAAGTATTTTTTCCCTTAGGTACACGGTTATCGCGTTTATTACCTATTCTTCCCCTCATTGTGCCCGTTTCTTTCCTCTACTGTTCACTTCTTTTTTCTCCATCTTTCTCACTGTCCTCGCCTCTTGCAAAATGTACGCGACTGGGATTCGAACCCGCGACTTCCCGGTCCGCTGGTTTAGTGGCGAGCTAACCACTAGACCATCGCACCGGTGTCTCAATTACAAAAGTAACTAAATTACAAATGTAATTAAATTACAAATGTAGTTAAATTACAAATGTAATTAAATTACAAATGTAATTAAATTACAAAAGTAATTCAATTACAAATGCTCGAAGTAATTTTTAATTAAATAATTTCTGATTATAAACGCTTGAAGTAATTTGTAATTAAATAAATTCGAATGACCAACGATCGAGATAACTTGTAATTAGATGATTTTTCATTACAAACGCTAAAAGTAATTATTAATTAGATATGTAATTTCATTACGTGGGTAATGGCCCACGCCCATCTCTGCCTAACCGTCACTTTTGTACCAGACTATCCATTCTGGCTACCAACACGTAGATACTCTGCGTATACGGATATGCACACACTACTAAGCTCAGCGAATTTTTGTCGTGATATTTAGTATCATATGGAATAATGAAACAAATGCAACATAAAGGCAAATTTGCCTAACGAACAACGATCGCCAAAAATAGAGAAGCTGTCGAAATTATGGACCGTGCAAAAAGAGAAAACGAAAAGAAGAACCATGTAGAGGTTATGGTTATATCGTGAGTCGTTGAATTGATGCATTTCACTTCGATGAATTAATAATATAAGTTTATTATTGTTTCAATGATTTTTTAATTTTATTTATTTACTAATTTTGACCTAGCTATAGTAATATAAAAAAGTAAATATAAAAAATCTGCCGCGGCTTTAGATACATTTTCTACCGATGAATGCGCCGAATGCTTGCAGCGCTGCCAGATCGCCGCCTGTTGTCCGCCCCAATCCCTTCGTGACGCTGGCGTCGCTAGAGATTGCTTCATTTAAATCGCTATATCTCTGAAACTAGACGGTCAAAATTCATAATTTTTTTTACCCACTCCGTCATATGTCCCTCTGTAATTAAGAACTTTTTATAAAAAATCTGAAGAAAACTTTCGACGTTACTGCATGAAACGTGAAATTCTCCACCGTTCCCCATAAGAACACGTGTAAAACCGTGCAATCTTAGATTGCCATTATCTCGAATACAGAACGGTCAATCCTTTTGAAATTTTGTAGGTAATCACTTCTCATAGTGTCTTGAATATGCCCTGAAAGTAAAAAAGGAAAACCTATACGAAAACGCCTTGGCGAGACTGCGCTACCTTAACGTCTGAAACGGCAGATACAAATGGCCCTCTTCTCCACTTTTAGACGCTAAGTAGGCTAATATCGTTATTGCATGCGACGGCTATACACGCATACACGCACACGCTATTACACATACAGGCTACGCCATTAATTACGTAATACATTAATAATAAGCCCTTCTTATTATCGCTAAATTACAGAAATAATTATGTTATCACGCGAGATAAACATTTATTTAAATATGAATTTCTTTATAATTTTATTGCTTTCATTAAAAACTTTCCAAATTTACACTAAAAATTGTTTTTCCGCATTAACTTAACTTTTACGCATTAAATTAACATAGATTTAAAAAATATGTACTGGACTCAAATCCTTTGCACTTCACTTGGGAATTTTTAGATAAAAATGCCACATCACTGGGCAAAATATAGACCAAGAGTATGCTCTATTGTCATTATTTATTATATATTAATCAAATTAAACTTTTACTTCGAGGGTGATAGACTATACTATTTCTTATTGAGACTCTGAAATTTTCCAATGAAATAAGTGTCAATAAAAACTTGAATATTTTCATTATTCATATCATTAAACAATGATAGACAGAAACTATTCACAATGCTGCATGGATGACGTAAAAGTTACGCTATGGTAACTGAGAAAAAAATGACACGTGCTCGATAGGTTCAAACGGAATGAACAGAGGAGCCGGAACTACTTGAACTCAGTTAGATGGGAGTTTAAGGTTTTGTGCAGAAGGCAGTACTGGCTTTACCAGCGGCGAAGAAGAAGCAGATAAGTTGATTCCCGTGACATTTTGTGCATCATGGTAGGACTTGTAGCATCGAGTAGCCTCAAGTGAGGCTCAAATTCGAGCCAAAGGCTTTCGAAATAGGCTGAAAATTTCGAATTGGGAAGCAAAAAGTAAACTATCATACTCGGGCGAATCGCTGTAACAAATGAGAATGAAGGAGCAAATGCAAAATTGTTACTCGTGGTACGCGCGAGTAGAACGCGATACGTACAAAGCTCTCATCGGGCTAGTTGGCGCGAGAGCTTGTAAACGAACGGCCATTAGCGCTCTTCGTAACTGAGCCGTACAACGTGCGCGCTATACAGACACGCGGAATCGTCACCAACTCTTTCCCTCTCCCCCACCCCCCGCTCTCTCTCTCTCTCTCTCTCTCTCTCTCTCTCGGACCACGAAAAAAAAAATTAGTACGCCTCGGCATTGAAGCGTCTGTGTATTAAATTGTTAATAATAACATTCGTAAGCAGTCACATGTAAGGCTGTTGGACGGGGGCTGTACTTCCCCGTCGAAACGCACTTTTGCCTCCAATCTGTGTCATGATGCGAATCAACACGGATATTCGTAAGCGCGCATCGGCGAATAGACGGGGAACGAAAAAAACCATATTTTCGCGTCCGTGCAACTGTATGTACAAAACAATAATGATAATAACAGGAATAATAATTTTGCCAGTGTTTAACGAGGAGCGTGCGGATAAAGAAGGCTGCCGTTGCCGCCACCGCCGCCGCCACCGCCACGCTCGATGGTAATAATTTGCGCATGATTGGTACGAGAAAGACAGAGGGAAGAGGTGAAGTTGGGAGTCGAGTGAGAGAGGACACGAACGAGAAGTTGAAGGGACGCGAGGACGTACCCCCCGTGTAAGAAGGACGAGGGTGGGCGAGAGAGAGAGAGAGAGAGAGAGAGAGAGATACCCGGAGGGGTGAAAGGGCCTTCGTTATCGGTAGCCCTCAGGGGGAGAGTGAGTCCTCATTAGAGCCTGTATGAGCAAAGCCGTAACTCCCTCTGTTCCCTCGTACCGTCCTCTCTCTCTCTCTCTCACCCTCTCTCTCTCTCTCTCCCTCCCCCCCCTCTCTCTCTCTCTCTCTCTCTCTCTCTCTCTCTCTCTCTCTCTCTCTCTCTCTCTCTCTCTCGCCCCTCGTCGGTATACCACCGCGACCCCGCGAATTCTCCCTAAGCCCTCTTTACCGCCCAAGCCGTCGGTCCACGTTCGTTGCTCAAAGCTTCTCCTTCTCGTTATCATTATAGTATTATTTATATCTTCGCGCGCGGCAATATTCGCCGAGGACTCTCGCAACGTCGTACTCAAAATATAATTGGGATAATGATGTTTTTTTTGTCGTCTTTCTATTTCTCGGGTCGAATCGATGTAACAGATCGTCCGTATATGACACGGCCGTGACGCGAGCCGATGAATCCTTGGTACGACGTTTCGCGGAGTATACGCGGCACCGCGAAAGGGCGAGACTAATTTACGCCCGGTGGATTTAAAATTGAAACACGAAAAAGGCTCACGGTTCGAAATAATTTCCCGCTAGAGGATCAGATTTCCTCGTTAGACCGTCGTTGTTTCAATTTGCCATCCAACGTAGCCAATCGTATTCTTTGTTGAGTGACGTTTTCAAGTTTTTCCCATCTACCCTTCTTTTATTCTCCGAACAAGCGTTTTTGTTATTCTTTTTTCTTTCTCCAACCACTTTGTATCTCGTCGAATAGAGTTGCACGCAAAAATTTGTACCCTTTGTGTCGTTGCGCGCTTTTTTGTGCGAAACAATCGGGTCCTCTGGCAATTCGATATGTGCCGAATACAGGGCGATATAGTCACCCGCTACGTATACAAGTTGGCGTATCAATTGTCTATAGTTGATTTGGGAGCTACGCGTATTTGTTTTTTTTTAATCGGAAAAAAAACTCTTTCCGTCCCGCGATCATTGTTATGATCGCGATGGATGGAAGGCTATGGAGCGACCACGCGTCGGAAAATATTACGGTCCTCGCGTTTCAACGTTGACGGCGAAAAGAGAGTGAGTGGAGCTTTCGACGAGGATGTATAGCGGCGAGGTGGAGAAGACCCGAGGCCGAGAACAAAAATCCCTCCCGACTGCCGAAAAATGTGACCAACTCGTAAAACACACAAGGCCCGCAGGGATTCATTTCCTCTACAGAGGCGGCGACGTTTCTATAGAAGCTCCGTTATACCGATCGAGCCACGATAGTTGGCCAACTAATAACCGCTCTGAATCGATCTTCGATGCGGTACGAAGGTGGTAACCCGTCACGGGAATACAACGCGACTCTTCCATTCGTGCACACTGATGTGCTTCGTTCTCAAACTCGAAAGATCAACCGAGAACAGTTTAAGCGAACTTGTCCGATTCGTTGACCTACGATATCAACTGATTCGGCCCAACATTGCGTTGCCATCTCTTCTTGTTCGCTCATCGCGCACGAGTATAGAGCCACGTTAAATTCTCCCGCGTACTTTCGCGCTCTATATAAGCCTCGATCGCTGACTTACAGTGGAGAAACTTCGCGTTCGAATTCTTGTTCTCTACTCTTCTCTTCTTCGTTTTCACGATGTGTGGCGCGCCAGGTATACGGATAGATTGAACGAGGGAACGAGCGAACTAGAGAGAGAGAGAGAGAGAGAGAGAGAGAGAGAGAGAGAGAGAGAGAGAGAGAGAGAGAGAGAGAGAGAGATGTCGGGGATCGGGGTCTGAGTACACAGAGGGTGGAATCAGAGGTGGAGGTGGCGCACGTACATCGCTAATCCGTCACTAACGAGCCACCCGGCTGATGGGGGCAGCATTGGCGTAACCAGCGCAAGCTTTCAATTGCAAAACCTGCTGAAACGCCTCCAAACTTTCCGCCAACTCTTTTACTTTCGTTCCTATCGGAAATAAGTAAAATACGCACTTTCTTCCAAAAGTATGTTGCCTCTTTTGTTCTTTGACAGCGGAAAACTAAAAAATCATTAATTTTACGATCATATCGAAACGTTCGAAGTAACGTCATAAGCCCCGTTACTTTTTCAGCCCATTCATTTCCTCTTTAAACCGCGATGGCCAACACTTTGAAGAGTAACGACGAATGTGCGGTCCCCGTGGCCCGACGCCATTGCCACTACCGATCTAAACCAATCCAATCTACACTGCGGGTCCACGCGGGTTGCCCGGGACTCGGGGGTGTCGAGGGCTTGGCAGCCCCTAATTGGCCCCCACAGCCACTATCCGTCCATTCCTTAGCTCGGCTGCTCGACTGACGCAAACCCGAGAGCTTCGTCGTCGTTTCGCCCGCGCGGTACGAGCCGCCGTCGCCACCGCCGCCGCCGAGGCCGCGGGTTTCAACGGCGCGCTACACCGAGACACTGTGCGGAGGCTCGCGACTCTTAACTAGGGACTCACGAATCAGAGAACAAACGTTGGAAGGGGCTTACGCCAGAGGGCTTGCACCCTTAACGAGGAGAGATGGAGGCAGTTTCAGACGAGACGAGAGAGAGAGAGAGAGAGAGAGAGAGAGAGAGAGAGAGAGAGAGAGAGAGAGAGAGAGAGAGAGACACGGATCGAGGAGGAATTGAGATGGTGATTTCGCGGACACCCATCTCCATCGAACAAATCAATTTTTTTATAACGGAGACCACTACGTTCCCATCCAAGTCGACATTTACAGCCTATTTTGACTATGACCACTCGCAGTCGTAGACGATAAAGGTAGTATTGTTGCGAATTTAATGTAATATCTAGTTCTACTTAACGTCTAGAACGGGAACAAATTTTCCTTGTCCACTTTTAGGCACCAAGCAGAATGCGATGTACTTGAATGCCACACGTATCCATGCATACACATAGACGCTATTACGCATACAGGCATGCATATGTATATACATGCATATCTACAACGCCCAAGTAGTTTTCGGCACCCGTAAACCCCAACCAAGGCTCGTTCTCAACGATCACTAATTTGACTATGTTATAGTGGATGGAAAAATCGGAAGAGATTCATGGGTCTTCTATGAACTCTTAAACTCAGAAAAAACATTTTGTTTTAAATATCTTTTTGCGAAAGTCGGATACACGTCGGAATTTTATCGTAGAACGTTGCATAAATCATATCTTTCATTGTTATTGGTTTAAATAGAAAAATGTATGGCATTTTTCCATTAAAATAACAGAATGGTCAAAAAAAAGTTAAGAAATTATGAAGGTGTAAATAAGTTCTTTTCTTTGCAATTTGTAAAATGCAAACTTCGAGAACGGCATAGCCGACTCCATGAAGAAGGGGGAAATTTCGAAATATGTGTCCACCTAGAAAGTGATATTCGACAAAATTATTTCTTGTTTTTTTTTTCAGTACAAAAGTGGCGTATTGCAACGTCAGTCGCCAAAAAAAAAATTAAGAAGAAAAGATTACTAAAAATAGGAAACCGTCGCGGCAAATATGTATCCTTATATGTAATATCGAACTGTTCTCGAGCCCGACGCGAATACGCTAATTCATCATCGGAACGAACCGTCAGTTTGCTTTTCAAAAATCAAGAACCTTGAAAATACTTTGTTTTCTTCACCTGAATATATTTTTCATAAAGAAGAAACAACCATTTTTCGAAATTGGTGTTTCACTTACCGAAAGCCTAACGATGGGTCATTCGTGTCCACTCTGCTGCTGTCGAACAAACTGAAATGAACTGGCGGTGCTTGGGGCTCATGGTACCCCTAACCTAACGTGCTTTTTCGGCAGAATCCCAGGCCCGTACCTGCGAGGATCTAGTGTACTCACTGTTGAAATATTTCGCACAGCCACTTAGTTCCACATAATTAATTCATAAGAATAATCAAACTGTCAGCCTAGTTGAAAATTCATTTCAATATGGAAATTTCATGAATTCGGTTGTCATTGTAAATTCTCGAAATTGGCACTAAAAATGATTTTTACGAAACAGCGTTTTACCTTATTGATAGATTAAAAAATATATGCTCAACTCAAAATCGTTGCATTCCGCTGATAAATGTTTGGGGCAAAATGGCATGTCAGAGGGCCAAAGATAGACCATGAGTCTATTTTGATGATTTATTGTACATTGAGGCATTAGATCTATATCGCTCGCTGAAAACTGAGAGGCACTTGGCATTTTTTTTTTTAGAAATCTAGAGAAACCGTCAAGCTCCTTTAGTGTTGGAGGGTCTATTTTACATGTGTCGGCTCATATGAAGAAAAAGAAATTATGAAATAAGAAATAAAATGACAACTCAACCGTAATTACACTTGGAGCGTTTTGATGGCGCTCTGCGGGAGGACGCGGAACTTGTATAGAACTGGAAAAGAAAAGGAAAAAGTTTGTCATTCGCATTAGTTTAGCTAGAGAAGTACACACAATTATTTTTCTTTTAATAGTTATTTCGCAAAATGCCATCATATTCAGTATTTTATTATTATTTTCGCTAAAAAATTGGCTTTAATTTTATTATAAAAGCGAGAATTGTCGATGAATCGTAAAGATCGCAGGTACTCCTTTAGAGAATATATCTAAGAAGCTACGGTAAGAATTTCCAGTCGATTGGATGAAAACTGCTACTTTCACCGTTCAGGCTGACCCGTGTGTTTCGAAGCGCTCAAAGGCCCTTCGGAAATGTATAATAATAAATGTAATATAATAATATAGTAATTCCGTTTGTATACCATTATTGTAATGATGTTTAAATTTCAAAAAGTAAAAAAGAACGCCAAGTAATTGAAAAAATCTTCTCGAAAACATTATCGCTTGTTGTACTTTATAACAAAATTCTAATTTACCTCATGTTATTTTTTATTTCCATTCAAGCAATGGTTTTAATTATATTTTTTTACTAATCAAATGTACAATAAACAGTGAAATAACTTTCTTTTGCCTAGTGAAGCCAGTTTACTAGAAATCTTCTGCACATACTGTCAAACCTTAGGAATAATATTTTTGCAAATATTTTATTTTGATTCAAAAACAATCATATTCAACATTCGAACGTAAAATTGATATCACCATTAGTTACCTGTGTGATACCAACGTTGTACTGTTATATAATGGTGATATAAATATTATGTTATAATAGTCGTATGATTTATTCAAACGAACATAAAATATTTGGAAATATATTATTCCTAAGGTAAAACAATTTTGTGTACAACATTTCTAGTAAACAGGCTTGGATAGTTAAGGAAAAAGTTATTTCACTTTTTTTGTATATTTTAGTAATTGAAAAAATATTATAAAACCATTGCTTGAATTTAAAAAAAATTGTAGGGTAAATCAGAACATTGTTATAAGGTAAAGCATAATGTTTTCAAGGAGATCTTTTTATCAGGTTGGCATTCTTTTTTTTTACTTTTTAAAAGTTTTTGAAAGCGATTCCACATCTTCTCGGAAGGGAAAAAAATCGTTACTTCCTTCAGCTTCAGTCCAAAGAGAAGTGAATTTCAAATTTGTTTGAAGAAGTCTATACTTTAGTCTATACTGTAACTGTGAGTCTATACTTTCAAATTCATATTTAACAGGGATAAGTATTTCAAGATACTCGAACTCGTAGACCTGGCGAATGGCATGCGTAACATGAAGGGTTTTTAAAATTGTTATCATTTTTATAAGCTTAAAAATCCGTTTTTATATACTGCGTTGAACAAATAAAATAACATTCATGTAAGCAAAATTGTCAAAATAATTTTTCCTAAATAAATTAATACTCCGAGCATTCAGTGTATACCTTATCGCGTTATTATCACTGATATCTCGACACTTGATATTTTTCTCCTTCTGTAAAACATCTTGGTCACTGTGAACTAGGAATTCATTCGAAGACATAATACTTTACGTTAAACACAAGCGTACGACAAACATGAAGAATTCTCTTACATCGAACACAGGTGATGAAAAATGCATATTTTCAGGTGCTGAATGATGAGAAATGTATTTTTATTCGATTGTTTCAAGGACATGGATCACACGCAGGGTTGCAAATAATACATTACTTGTCGTAATGCATTACCGTTTTCATTACCCATTACTTTACATTTTGTAATGTAAAAAATTTCCATTACTCATTACATTACATTTTGTAATGTAAAAAAATTCCATTACCCATTACATTGGATTTTGTAATGTAAAAAATTTCCATTACCCATTACTTTACATTTTGTAATGTAAAAAAAATCCATTACCCATTACATTGGATTTTGTAATGTAAAAAATTTCTATTACTCATTACATTGGACTTTGTAATGTAAAAAATTTCCATTACTCATTACATTGGATTTTGTAATGTAAAAAAATTATATTACCCATTACATTGGATTTTGTAATGTAAAAAAATTCCATTCCTCATTACATTATATTTTGTAATGTGAAATATTTTCATTGCCCATTACAATGTAATGGGTAATGGAATTTTTTTACACTACAAAATATAAAATAATGAGTAATGGAATTTTTACATTACTTTTTCGCGTTGACAGGGGGAGAGAGGGAGAGAGAGAGGGAGAGAGAGGTGGATGGACGGATGGATGGATGGATGGATGGATGGATGGATAGACGGATGCGGAATCATTTGTAGGTAACAAACACATCGATGAAAATGTTCATTTAATATGATCAGATATTGGTTTGGAACAATATATATTTACTTAAGTCACTACTTATAGACGAAAATGGTACCTAAAAAATATTCCTAAAAAAAGTAGGTCTGTGCTGTTGATGAAATCTCGAAGATGGATCATCCGAAACAAAAGAATGAAACGGTTTTAGATTCAGTATGTTAATGGCTACAGCGCATATCAAAAGATTTTTGAGCTATGCAAAAATAACAAAATGGCGGACATTTTCCGAAAAACGGGTTTTTTCACCTTTTTGGCAAAAAAAATAGTAAATATCAAAATTTAAAAAATCCTTCATATGCGCTATAGCTTTAGTTGTAAAGAATATGTGGTTAAAATTTGATAAGAAGCGGTTCAGTAGTTTCGAAGATTTTATCTAAGACATTTTATATATATATATATATATATATTGTGACGTGATTTTTTAAGACACGTCACAGAAAGGCTACCGATGATCAAGATATGCTCTTGTTAACGGTCCTTTCTCTAGAATGTTGTCTTGTTACGTTTGAGGTTTTGGGTTGTGTTTCCGTTTTGGTTAGGTTGGCGTGCGGGACGCGGTCAAACGGCGTGTGGCTCGACGGACTGAGCAATTCCGACCGAGTACCCAGTGAGGCCTCTCAGGGAATCGCTGCACGCCCGGCTGAAACGCCGACGTCCCACCGTAGTGGTGCATCGTTCTGAAGAGCGGGCCGTTTGTATTACGGGCGGAGGCTGGAGATCTCCGCGCCGCGCTTCTAGATAGAAGCTTTGCCCGCTTTCGCACGGTGACCCGGGGATGCGATCTCCAAGAGCCTCCATGTTACCGATGAGAAAAGGTCCCGATTTGTTACCGTTCCGTTTTCGGGGTAACTCGGACAGAAAATATAGATTCCGAAAGGAATATTCTATCGGAATATTTCCGCTCTCGATATTATACGAGATAAAGTTCTCGCTTGAACCGGCGATTTCGCATGGTCCGATGCCGCGAGCGTGTTGACATTTTTTCTGTCGCTCTCGCTAACGCGCTCTGTCTCGCTCTCGCATAATCCCTCGCACACCGGCCTTGGTCGCGCGAGGTACAGAGTTGCTAACGAATCTTCGCGTGAGACGGTTGCCTCCAAAATCGCGATCGCTCCCGATTTTCCGGATATCGTGAGTGTTGTCGATCAGACATCGCGATGGAGAGACGTGTCGTGTCTCTCTTCGCGCCCGTGACGTCTCGCTCTCGTTCTCGCGTTAGAGGCACGTCGTCGTGCTCTCTCGTTCACGTTCGGGTGATGTTTCCGTGTGCATTTTGTGTTCGCGATTAAGTTTTGTCTCCGTAAAAAGTTCACGGGTGGTTAATCCACCGGTTCCCGCATTATAAAATAAAACATGATTTTATTTTATTAGTGGCGTTACCGTCATCGCAAAAGTGACAGATCCCGTTAAAAGTGAAGCTACTCCCCAGTGAATCCCGACCCCTATACCACAACCCACAGCCTGAGCGGCCGTGCGTTACCGCAACCGTCCTCCCGTGTAAGTGCAACCAGTTAGTCCGGTTATGATTCCGGCGATCCAAAAATCAGGGAGGTCTCCAGACTCCCAGGTCATACCGGTTATGATTCCGGTGAAATAAAAAATCACGGAGTTCTCCAGCTCCGATGGTGGGTCAGGGCGGATCCCCCTGACCCCAGGGCATACCGGTTGAGAAATCCGGTGAAACAAAATTCTCTGGCGCCCCGGGTATTGCGGATGCACGCGCGCGGGGTGGACGGCCGAAGGTGACGGTTCTCGCACCTTAGCTCTCGTGTTCAAGTTCTCGTTTCCGTGGTAAGGAAAAATATCTCCGTCACAATATATAAATATATACATATATATATAGATATATATATAATTTCTCTCTCACTTTGACAGGCCATTAGCTCGATCAAATAGAAAAATGGTTGACGCTGCAAAAATCATATTTAGCTAAAATCAAAAACAAATAAAATAGATAATAGAGAAATAAAATAGATTTTGTGGATTCAACTAAATGATTTATGAACAGGTAAAACCGAATCACAGATTTATTAGGATTAAATAAAATATATAGTTATTGGACGATATTAAATATATTTTGATTTGAATAAATCAATATATTAAAAATAAATCATTCCAATAATGGAATGCAATAGGAAAAATTTGATTCCACGAAAAATCGAGTTAATTGAAATGAACAAAAATCAAATAGACGCGGTTAATTAATATCAAAAGAATTTTTCTGTCAGTGACTTGTACGCGCGAAAATTTAAATTGGCGCGAAGTAAAACGTTGTAATTTTCAAGTATTAGAAGCACACTTCAATAGATTCATATATGATTTAAAGAGCATTTTTCAAATTCATTGATTATTATTTCTTTTTTTTTTCAATTTTTATCTTTGTTGTCTAGCTTTTAATGAAGAAGGGTGACGGCATATATTTTTTTTAAGAAAAAATCGGTTGCCTGTAAAGTCGGTTTACTGACGATAGTTGAACGTGACAACGTCATAAGAAAATACTGATGGAAAGGTTTCATTTTTCAAAAGAAAATTTTAATTTTGTTTGTTTGATAGATATTTTGTATGGATATAGAGAAGGAGGTAAATGGAAATCACAATTGAATTGATCAAGTTACATTTATTTGTACGCATAAATACAATTATGTCAATTTTTATTTATTTTTTTTACAATGTATATATTTTTTACAAGTATGAATGTGTTTGAGCAATTGTTTTACAACTTTTATTTTTTCATAAAATTCTTCGTTCAGAAAATCATTTTAAATTTACAAAATACTTGAATAAAATTTATTGTTTAAATTTCTACTCGACTGTTAAAATTTAATTTTTGATTTCATTATTTTATAATAATAAATTTTGTATTGACATTATTTCTTTCAGCAAGTGAACTGAATAAAAGTTGTTGTTCAATTAGTTATTTAATTATTTTTGCAAATTTAATTTCAATTTGTTGTAAAAAAGTAATAATTTTGAATAATTTATTATAAGAATAAACTGTGATTAAATTATTGTTCATAAATCTTAAATTTAAAATTAAAAAATTGGAAACATGATTAAAATTTTTGTAACTCTAGCTTTTAAAAAGCCCGCCGCAATGTGTTTGATATAGGAGAAAATTGTTCCCTTTGACGGCTGGCTGGTCCAACCTGTCATTTCAGACACGTTGTTATGATATGTGGAAGATTTAACATTTATGTTTTAATTTTTTGAAATCATAGCTACGCTCGATAATTATTTCGATCGAATAGTAAAGCAATTGATTTTTACTCATCGTGAAATAGTTCTGTTAACTTATTGTTATAGTTTTGTCAATTATAGCATAACCTACAATCGCTGCACTAGCGGACCGATGCTATTTATTTTAATGATGAAAGCACGAATATTCGACAATATATCACTGAACATATATTTAATATCGAAAGAATCATTACCTTTATCGCCGCAATTATCGTTGCTATAAACAATTCACACCACATTCACTTTTCACTGCACTTCATACTTGACGAAAACATGTACATGTATTATTGTATAGCAGCTGTCCACGCGGCCGCATCGCTCATGGCTTCTGCACACTGCGCGCGATGGGCGACAAGCGATGAGCGATATCCAATGAGAGCTCGAGTATGACGGAAATGCTCTATGAGAGTGACGTTGCCATTGGATATCGCTGATCGCTCGTCGCTCGTCGCTCGCAGTGTACAGAGGCCATCACTCAAGTAGGAGAGAGACAAATGTCGAACGCTGCCGAACGCTGCCGAACGCGGAGGCCGATTGTACCTCTTTGTCGCTCGTTCCGCGCTCTCGCTTACACTTCAAGCCTTAAATGGAACGCCTCAGAGCGAGGTAACGGCGATGAGTCATGCTTTTTCGTGCGTGCAGCCGGCTCCATCGAATTATAAGACGTTATCACGTCAAAAAAAATATACGCTTTTTGTCAAATTCAGACCCGGAACGTTCTACCGAACTGTTCACTCGTTTTCTCAATCTGAACATTCAGTATTATTACTCTCGTCGATTTTTAATTAATCCCAGCAATTGTCAAAATTATTTTCACATCGAAATACTACAAAACATCGAAACTTAACATCACTGTAAAATATCGATGCTACCAACGTTGCGCGCTACATTGTGCTGTTGAGGCGAAGCTCAAACGGAAATTCAAACACACTGCTGTTTTAGGGTCAAGCATCGGCCGAACTCTGGAGCTACAAGCGATAGCCAACTACGCCCGGGCGACGATTAGCCAGTGTTGTCTGAATCATAGTAGCCAACGTCGGGTCAACACTGCAAACGATCGAACGAGAGTTTCGACAACTCTGGGCCATAGTCGCGTTCCGATCGTTGGCTGCCGATGCGTCACCGCCTTACCGCCAAGCGTTGGCTATACTCTGCGTCTGCAAGCGTTGGCCAACTACACCCGGGCAACGATTAACCAGAGTCGGATGAAACGTGGTAGCCAGCGTTGCGCGAACTACCAGGCCTAACGTCGACGCGACGATCGAACGAGAGTTTCGACAACTCTGGGCCGTAGTCGCGTTCCGATCGTTGACTGCCGATTCGTTGCCGCTTAATAGCCAAGCATCGCTCGCACGTTTCGCCAACGCTGGGCCGTTATGACGGCCCAGTATGGTCCTACGGTCATACGGCCTAGTATGGTCCTACGACGGTCATACGACCGTCGATCGTTGGCAGCCGACGAGCTGCCGCAATACAGAGAATAGATACAGAGATAAAAGCCGAAGGAAAGTCCTGCCAATTTAGTAATAATTTCGAAAATATTAAGGTGCTCTTTACTTAATAATTTCGAAGACAATCGTGCGAGTCATCTAGAATAATTTATGTTAATCATCATGCGAGCGACGCAGTGGATGGAGTGAATCGTCGTCTCGCAACGCGAGTCGTTGCTCTTCTTCCATACACCGGCTATTCAATCATCAACGAGGTGTGGTGGCGTGCGTGAGTGCGCGACGGTCAGCACGAAACACACGACGAGAGATATTTAGTTTGCCACTGAGATAAAGGAGGATTCGAGAGGATAAATGCGGCAATGTCGAGAGCGCAGGATAACAAAGCAAATACTATATCGGAGGCGTCTCAACGACCAAGCGTACATCCAAATATTTCAGCTACTGCTCGAAAAGTACATTCATTGTTGATAGACAATACACGCAGTGGAGCTGATTGTGAACGAGCGGCCGGAGTGAAATTTTGCGCGAGAAACTATCGCCAGTGCGGCGGCGGTGGCGGCAGCCTCCTCCTCCTGTCGTTCGACCGACTCGAGATGACAAAGGGGTGAGAAAAGCTGCAAGGCGATTGCACTCGAGTAGCTGTTTCGCGAATGACTATCGCGCGTGCAGCTTCTCTTCTCCACTTCACAGTGGTCGGAATCGCCGAAAAAGTTGGCAAAAGTCCAAATTTCGAAGTCGGCGGTCAGAGTTGCTTCTGAGATATGATTAAAAAAGGGAATCACTGCGTAGGTGTCCAGAAGAGCAGAGCGCTGACTCACGTATTTAGACTACAACCGTTGCCCAAAGTGATCGGCAGCGACAGTAGCCAATGCTACCTGCCACTACCCGAAAACAAACGGGACATATAAAGTATCGGGAAATTCTTATTCAAGTGCTGTTGTGTGCGATATGGAGGGTGTTCCTGGAGGTATGTAGAATATATTTATGCATTAACTACCTATTTTTTTCTCGACAATTGCACGTTTCAAACGTCGAGACGAAAAACCTCTTACAACTGGCAACTTTGAACACCTTGATCGAAAATGGTCGAAATAGTTATCATCCCAAGGGATCCTGCGCTGTTCAACGTTTGAGTAACTACGGAATAGTGTCTAGTTTCGAAATTTTCAAAGAAATACTTCGGATTCCTTCAGACTCAGGTTCACAACCATTTTTTTCGTCACTGCGTACAGCCCGGCGCGGGCGGTTTACGACAGTCGGGGGGCTCAGCTCGACAATAGCATGCGTCCAGGTGTACCCGCGCGTTCTATATACCGGGTATTCGTATATTACATGCTATTCATAAGCATACACCGTGTTTTTTTTATTTCTCCAAAATTTAGTATCGCTGCAGGACATCAAATGAAAAAAAAACAGCTGCAAAAGCCATTCATTATATTCTTATTCATGATTTTCTGACTGGTCAACGAATGTTTTCGACTGGATCCAGAGAAATGACGTGCAGCAAAAAAATCGAAATTTTAAGAGGAAACTTTCCAGCGTTCCAGGAAAACACGCAAATTGGCATCTTGGAAGAACACTTCGCTCAACATGAAAAAGATTTCAAGATAGATGAAGCTAAAAATGGCGAACTAAAGAAGATGTTGTGTAACATGAAATCGAGATGGAAAGCGTCATATAGTAAACTAGATCCATTCTATAGTAAAAATGAAAAATGGTTGGAATCTTCAGTCATTTTGAAGGTAAAAACTTGGAGAAATTATAATACGAATCATAAAATAAATGTTATATTAAACATAATATATAGCAATAATAATATAAAGTGGTTTAGTCCTCGTTTCAGAATATTCGGACTCGTACTAAAGCAGGTCGTCTGATTCGATAAGAATGGGTCGACCGATCGCGGAGGAGTTTGAAACAGCTAGGGCAGGTACGGCGAAACGAAGGACAGATGCAATTCGTCCATTACTAAGTACATCGGAATTGGTTTATGCGACTCAAAAAAGTCTTCGCACCTCCGGATGCATCGCTGCAAACAATGTTCTGGAAGATATTACTACATCATCGTCTCCAACACGAGCTACTAAGTACAGCTATCAAGACAGCTGCAACACCGCGCTCAATCGAGATGTCACCAGATGAGGCACAAGTGGACTTCGTTCATTTAAAGTTGACAAAACAACAATACCTCGAACTTAGAAGCTCATTGAGAAAAAAAATTCGCGTATCCATCGTACGATAAAATTTTAGAAGCGAAAAAGCGTTGGTATCATCTGAGCGGCAGCAAAGAGATCGATAAACCTAACGTGGAAAACAACGGCACTGTCGTTATACGCGGAGCATTCGATAGACAACGATGATACGCTCCTCGTTTTCACAACTTTTGCTCCCGACAATGGCCAACGTCGCGTTCGAGTTGGCTCCTCGTCCCTCCCACTTCCACGGTGTTGGCGATTCTCTTTTACGAACGAGACTGTGCATAGGTGTAGCTCTCGTAAACGTCCAGAAAGGCAATCACCGGAATCCTACTTTATACGCTAGATCGTAGCTTTTCGTTTTTCGGTCGATTCCATTCGTACGAGAACGAACGCGAATAACGATACACAACGCCAAAAAATCTACTCAACGGAGGGAAGAAAAATACGGAGCGATATCATAAAAATGCATTCTCATTGGAACACCGCTTCGTTTTCGCTGAGCCCCCTGCCAGGTAGGACCTACGCACGTAGGTGCGTACTCGTACACGACCGCGAGATGACCTACGCACGTACGCGGGGTCGATGACAGCGAATCCCGAAATCGGCTATCGGATTCATTATACTTCCCATCGTATCCGGATTGATCAATTTGATCGGGAAGGTAAAAGGGTAATGACGTTGATGTTTGCATCGTTGTAATATATATATATATATATACAGGGTGTCCCATTTTAATCTTACACCTGAATTTTCTCGAAAAATATTGCTCGGACGAAATATTGTGTGGAACAAAACTTGTAGGGATTGAAGGGGGACGTTTGAAAAAAATGTATTTGAGGAGCCAAAATTCAAAATGGCGGCGTTACAAAGGCTGACATGTTTTTTTCAAACGGAAACATAACTTTTTTTATTGCCAAGAAATTTGTCAGCTGAAAACTAAAAACTTTTGTTGAAAAACTTTTTTTGACAAAGTTCATAGTTTTCAAGTGAGAACATCATTTTCAATTATTTCAGATGTATTCAGGATTTGTGTGTGTGTGTGTGTGTGTGTGTGTGTGTGTGTGTATGTGTGTGTGTGTGTGTGTGTGTGTGTGTGTGTGTGTTTTTCTACCCATCGTGATCAAAGTTCGTCAGGGATTGAAAGAAACACGTTTTTGGGCCTGAAAATGGCACAAACGCTATTAAAATGAAAAAAAAAAACGATTTTTCGTCGATTTTCCTCCAAAATTTTCTCATGAAATATCGTCCAAATTTTAAAACAAAAAAACAAAAAAAAACAAAAATTTTCAACAAAAAAATTTGATCCTTTTTTTGTGCAAGTGGTCATACATTCGAAAATACAACATTGAGCGGCTTGCCGTGAGACATTTAGTCTAATTGTCCCTACCACCGGCATTTGCATTAGCCAAAGCGTAGGAGGTTGCATGGCTGAGTCTGTTGCAGACCATTCGCGTTACCCAGAACTTGAAAACTATGAACTTTATCAAACGTTCTCACTTGAAAACTATGAAGTTTATCAAAAAATTTTTTCAACAAACGTTTTTAGTTTTCAGCTGACAAATTTTTTGGCAATAAAAAAAAGTTATGTTTCCGTTTGAAAAAAACATGTCAGCCTTTGTAACGCCGCCATTTTGAATTTTGGCTCCGCAAATAAATTTTTTTCAAACGTCCCCCTTCAATCCCTAGAAGTTTTGTTCCACACAATAGTTCGTCCGAGCAATATTTTTCGAAAAAATTCAGGTGTAAGATTAAAATGGGACACCCTGTATATATATATATATATATATATATATATATATATATATATATATTAGACTGATTCAAAAAAAAAATTATTTTTTTTCCTTCGGGATTCTCGTGCTATTGTTGGGCACTAATAAAAAAAAATTTCTCTAAAAAGATGGGCGCGGTCACTCAATTTTTAGAGGTGGCTATCTCGACCTTTTTGTATTTGAATTTTTTTTAACGAACGTATTGCATTTAAGCATAGTCACGGCTTCGGGTTCCGGATAAAAATCACATCTAGCAGCTATTTCATAACAAAAATAAACTCTAACAATTTGAAAAGATTGCAATATTCACAATTTAAATCCAGGTAGATCAATAATGGCGTCTATACTACTCTCTTTATTCATGTAGATTTATTTATACGCATTAATATTTCGCACTTTTTACGAAAAATTAAATTATAAGCTTTATTCATAAATCGTATATTTACATTTTCAAAATGCTACACTTATATTATCTTCAAACTCATTTATATTTCTTCCCTGCCGCTGTACATAAAATCGCGCATACCACTGCGCAAGTCACTGCGCATCCGTGGCGCCATTTTGTATTGGCGCAGCGCATTTGTAAGTGGTGTTGTTTTTTTTTTCAATGTGGCTCAAGTAAAGACAATTTTAAACAATGGCTCGGAAAAACGAAGACAACATAATTTGGCTAATCGGCAAGGAAATTCCGAAAATAAGTACCCGTCATTTACCGTCAAATCGGAAAGTTTTCAGTTTCTTCTTTTACAAACATAAGAGAGAAAAAGTGACCATACGTCGAAGTGCACACGAAACAATGAAAGAAGTTTTCGAACAATGGAAATGTGCTGAAATTCCAACGCGTAGATTGAATAACGCAATCGTGAAATTAATAAAACTCCATCTAGTCTGGAAAAAACTTTTAAAAAATCGAGTTAAAAAGAATTTGCCCTCACAAATATTGAAGGAGCGTAAATTTAAGAGAGATTTGGACAAACTGTTCAACGTTGCACATTTTCGTTCTGCCCAAAATGTTAACGAACTTGAGCGGTTATTTTTGCTATCACCCGTTTCGATTATTTCTCCATTGTGACGGCAACCTCTTTTAAACCCGATTTTTTTAAAGTTTTTTCCAGACTAGATGGAGTTTTATTAATTTCAAGATTGCGTTATTCAATCGACGTGTTGGAATTTCAGCACATTTCCATTGTTCGAAAACTTCATTCATCGTTTCGTGTGCACTTCGACGTATGGTCAGTTTTTCTCTGTTATGTTTGTAAAAGAACAAACTCAAAACTTTCCGATTTGACGGTAAATGACGGGTACTTATTTTCGGAATTTCCTTGCCAATTAGCCAAATTGTCTTGTCTTCATTTTTCCGAGCCATTGTTTAAAATTGTCTTTAATTGAGTCACATTGAAAAAAAAACAACACCACGATGCGCGATGTTATGCACAGTGGCTGGGAAGAAAGATAAATGAGTTTGAAGATAATATAAGTGTAGCATTTTGAAAATGTAAATATCCGATTTATGAATAAAAGCTTATAATTTAATTTTTCGTAAAAAGTGCGAAATGTTAATGCGTATAAATAAATCTACATGAATAAAGAGAGTAGTATAGACGCCATTATTGATCTACCTGGATTTAAATTGTGAATATTGCAATCTTTTCAAATTGTTAGAGTTTATTTTTGTTACGAAATAGCTGCTGGATGTGATTTTTATCCGTAACCCGAAGCCGTGACTATGCTTAAATGCAATACGTTCGTTAAAAAAAATTCAAATACAAAAAAGTCGAGATAGCCACCTCTAAAAATTGAGTGACCGCGCCCATCTTTTTAGAGAAATTTTCTTTTATTAGTGCCCAACAATAGCACGAGAATCCCGAAGGAAAAAAAAATATTTTTTTTTTTTGAATCAGTCTAATATATATGGAACGTAACCATATATATATAGTTACGTTCCGACTACAGCTGCATGCAAAAATGCCCGGCCACAGATAATTTTATGATTAAGGCCATGTGCCACACGCCAGAAAATTTCGACGCGGCCTCTCGTTACGTCGGTAGCGCAGATCTCGTAGTTTTTAGCTACGAGTCGCTACCGACGGACAGCGCAGCGATCGCTAATTCGGTCTCGATGCTTCGCACTGGGACGAAGAGTCGAAGTCAAATAGACGACGATCGCTAAGCGCGCGCGTGTGTGTGCGTGTGTGTGTGTGTGTTTGCTACGCCGCCCGCGTTGCAGAAAGAACGAATCCGTTCTCGCACGCCGTTCGGTCGTACACAAGCACCTTACATCTATGTGCGTGTCACACAATTCACACAACTATGCGTAGCGACCACTCTACGCTTGTTTGGAAACATGCGCTCGCTCGGCAGGAGAGCGGTGAAACTTTGTTGCATTTTACATTGTATATGCAGCCATTAAATCAATTTTTTTCGACGCCGGCGACAACCAAGAGACTCAGGCATTTCCCCATACTTTTTTAATTCATCGTTAACGATTTCGATCCCTGCCAAAATTTCGAGCGACCGAAATTGCTCAAAACACACTACACAAGAGTGGTAAAATTTTGCAATGCTCATTATTTAAACAAATGCGTTCAGCATTTTATCTCTGCCAGGGTTCATATTTGGCAGCATTTTTGCTGGTCAGGTTCTCGAACAATCAAGATCGCTAGCCTCGCTCTGCGAAAGAGCGGTGAAATTTTGCAATCGCGCATTGTTTAAAAAAATGCCCTCGAATCGATTTTTTTGTTGATGGCAGTCATCGGTGGAAATTTCTGTATGGTTGAACTTTCTAGCAAACAGGGTTTGCTAGAGACTCGTA
The DNA here is from genome assembly GCA_964007375.1 of Ophion obscuratus. Lineage (NCBI taxonomy): Eukaryota > Metazoa > Arthropoda > Insecta > Hymenoptera > Ichneumonidae > Ophion > Ophion obscuratus. The sequence continues at coordinate 57,066,885 of OZ023317.1, forward strand.
TGTTGGAAGGGTGCTAGCATTTCTCCACTCTTTTTTTAATAAATTTAAACACATACGCTCGAAGACTATTTGGCATCTCGATGTCGCTCATCATCGACGAATTCGATCTCTGCTAAAATCTCGAGTCACGACCGAGATAGCTCGAGACTCACTCTACAAAAGAGTTGTAAAATTTTACAATGTTCTTTGTTTAAACAATTGCGATCGGCATTTTTTTTCTGCCATAGCTTATCTTCGGCAGGTTGTCTGCGGCCGACCAAATTCGCGAGCGAACGAAATCGACCGGGTCTCACTCTGCGAAAGAGTGGTAAAATTTTATTGTTACAGCAAAAAAAATACGTTTAGCATTTTTTCTCTCTGCCGGAATTCATCTTCGGCAGGTTTCTCCAAGGATCGAATTTTCTAGCAATGACGATCGGAGAAGTCTCGCTCTACAGAAGAGCGGTAAAATTTTACTATCGCGAATTGTTTAGAGGTCATCGGTGTAAAATTTTCGAAAAATCGTTTTGTTGGAAGCACTTTTAAAAAATCCTTGGAAACTTAAAAAAATTTACAATGTTCTTTGTTTAAACAATTGCGATCGGCATTTTTTTTCTCTGCCATGGCTTACTTTGGCAGGTTATCCGCGGCCGACCAAATTCGCGAGCGAACGAGATCGGCCGGGTCTCACTCTGCAAAAGAGTGGTAAAATTTTATTATTACTAAATTATTACTAATTAGGCTAAAAAAAAATATGTTTAGCATTTTTTCTCTCTGCCGGAATTCATCTTCGGCAGGTTTTTCCAAGGATCGAATTTTCTAACAATGACGATCGGAGAAGTCTCGCTCTACAGAAGAGCGGTAAAATTTTACTAACGCGAATTGTTTAGAGGTCATCGGTGTAAAATTTTCGAAAAATCGTTTTGTTGGAAGCACTTTAAAAAAATCCTTGGAAACTTAAAAAAATTTACAATGCTCTTTGTTTAAACAATTGCGATCGGCATTTTTTTTCTCTGCCATGGCTTACTTCGGCAGGTTATCCGCGGCCGACCAAATTCGCGAGCGAACGAGATCGGCCGGGTCTCACTCTGCAAAAGAGTGGTAAAATTTTATTATTACTAAATTATTACTAATTAGGCTAAAAAAATACGTTTAGCATTTTTTCTCTCTGCCGGAATTCATCTTCGGCAGGTTTCTCCAAGGATCGAATTTTCTAACAATGACGATCGGAGAAGTCTCGCTCTACAGAAGAGCGGTAAAATTTTACTATCGCGAATTGTTTAGAGGTCATCGGTGTAAAATTTTCGAAAAATCGTTTTGTTGGAAGCACTTTAAAAAAATCCTTGGAAACCTAAAAAAATTTACAATGCTCTTTGTTTAAACAATTGCGATCGGCATTTTTTTTCTCTGCCATGGCTTACTTCGGCAGGTTGTCCGCGGCCGACCAAATTCGCGAGCGAACGAGATCGACCGGGTCTCACCCTGCAAAAGAGTGGTAAAATTTTATTATTACTAAATTATTACTAATTATGCTAAAAAAAAATACGTTTAGCATTTTTTCTCTCTGCCGGAGTTCATCTTCGGAAGGTTTCTCCAAGGATCGAATTTCCTAGCAATGACGATCGGAGAAGTCTCGCTCTACAGAAGAGCGGTGAAAATTTTACTATCGCAAATTGGTTAGAGGTCATCGGTGTAAAATTTTCGAAAAATCGTTTTTTTGGAAGCACTGTTAAACAATCTTTGGAAACTTAACAAATTTTACAACGCTCTTTGTTTAAACAATTGCGATCGGCATTTTTTTCTCTGCCATGGCTTATCTTCGGCAGGTTGTCTGCAGCCGACCAAATTCGCGAGCGAACGAGATCGACCGGGTCTCACTCTGCGAAAAAGTGGTAAAATTTTATTATTACTAAATTATTACTAATTATGCTAAAAAAATTCGTTTAGCATTTTTCTGTCTGCCGGAATTCATCTTCGGCAGGTTTCTCCAAAGATCGAATTTTCTAGCAATGACGATCGGAGAAATCTCGGTCTACAGAAGAGCGGTAAAATTTTACTATCGCGAATTGTTTAGAGGTCATCGGTGTAAAATTTTACAAAAATCGTTTTGTTTGAAACACTTTTAAGAAATCCTTGTGACCTTAAAAAATATGATGCATATTCCTTTGTAGCTGAAAAAAACCATTATAAAGTGGTTTTCGAGCTATTTTTTTAAGGAAGTCTCCGCCGCTGAAAACCGTCTTTGGCCTTGTCTCATGCCGGTAGGCGCAGTTCTCATTTCTGGTAAGCCTATTGGGGGGATAAAGTCACCGACTAAAAATATTTTTATTTTCGACCAATAGGTGGCATTAGATTACGGGGAAAAAAACTTGTTCAGTTGTAGCGTCATTGAAACCGTTGACTTCAAACATGTTTTTTTCAAAACCATGTTTTCGATATCGGGACGGAGCAAAACTCAAACAGTGTTCGACCAATCGACTTGAAATTTTAACTGTAGTTTCTTAGATTGCTTTAACAGTCAAGGACGAGCGCTTTTTTTTGATTGACTGAAAATTGTAAAAAATATATCACTTTTTATACCCAACCCCAGAAAATTAAAGAAACAGAAAATTTCTTCATTTTTTAAAGTGTTTTTGAAAAGCTGTATCAATGTTAAAAATAGTCATATCAAGATGAAAAAGAAAAACATTATTAAGCTTTAAGTTTCTAGTTTGAGATCTTTTGGCACAATAATTTTGTGAGGTATGGTTATCGCGCAATTATAAGAGATAGCGAGAAAATTATTTTTCCAATTTTATTTTTCAAGGGATTTTTCACGGTTGCATAAATGCATAGGTCCGTTAGCTTGTTTATTCAGTTCCAATTTGGTTTTTTTGTGGTCTCTCTATGTCAACTTTTCGCTGACATATCCGACTTATAATAAAACATGTTCCTTTCGTGTTTGATCAATGATATCACAGCAACCAATGATCGCACACGAAATTATTGGGCAGCTTTAAAAACTTGAATCAATTTCGTACAAGACCCTTTCGTTGATTTTTGCGAAAAAAATCATGTTTTCACCATTAACAGTAGTGTGAAAAATAGGACAAAAAATGACATTTTATGGTTTTTCAGTAAATTTACTACTCCGTTACAAATATTGGTAGAAAGACTAATGTCGCCACGTTTATTTTTCAGCTTAATGTACCCCCAATAGACGTATAAATTTTCAAATTGATCCATCGACCCGTTTTTCCGAACCGATCGATCCAAGTTTTACAAAAGAATTAAAGGAACAAGTGTTCCGAAACATCGTGTAATCATGATCAAAATGAAAACACCCATTTTCTTCGACTATTTTTATAAATTTGCAGTAGTTGCTTGTTAAATTTAAGAAAAAAATTGAGAAATTGAAAAAAATTGTAATCTGTTTAAATTTGTAACATTTTTCAGGAAACAATGGTGACTCGTTGTTCTGCACAAATTATGGTGCGCACGCTTCGGCTTTTGCGCACCATAATTTCACTCATCTTTAATTGCATTGACTAAAAGTTGATCCCCCCAAGCAGTATTCACTAGTCGATCTGAGAACTTGTAGGCCATTAACTGTAGATATTTTCTGCGAAGGTTATCAGGGATACAAAAAATAATTTTTTCAAAAATGATCTCTTGTTTGGAAGGAAAAACAAATGAACAATTTTTTTCAAAAACTAATCTTTTTTTGGTAAATTTTTTCTACGTTTTGGTAAAAAAAAATGAATTTATTGTTTTTGTAAGCCCTCATTTTTTTTCAATTTTTGATCATGCCTAGTTTTGAAAAAAAGATTGTATTCCATAACCCTAATAACCTTCGTAGAAAATATTGAGAATTAATTGCATAAATGTTCTCAGATCGAATATTAAATACCGCTCGAGAGTATCAACTTTAATTGATGCAATTAAAGATGAGTGAAATCAAAGTGCGCAAAGGCCGAATCGTGTAAAAAATGAGTCAGTTGTGTTTCCTGAAATATTTTACAAATAAAAAAAAATGTTAATCTCTCGAATTTTTTTCTTATATTTAACAAGCAACTAGTGCCAAGTTGTGAAAAAGAAGAAGAAAATTAGTATTTATATTTTTATGATGATTACAAGATGCTTAGGAATAATACATTTGTTCCTTTAACTGTTTTGTCAAACTTCGATTAACTTTTGATAGAAAATGGTTCGATGAATCAATTTGCAGATTAACAAGGGTATTGGGAGTAAATCGAGCTGAAAAAAGACGCGGCAACATTAGTCTTTGCATCAATATTTGTAACGTAGTGGTAGATTTATTGAAAATACAGAAAAAGTAATTTTTTGTCCTTCACCAAATAACGGTTAAGGGTGAAGAAAAAAATCACAAAAGTCAACAGTCTTTTTTCATTCGAAGTCGGATATCTCAGCAGAAAAATTGACGTAGAGAAACAAAAAGCAAATTAAAGCAGAATAAACAAGCTAACTAACCTATACATTGAGTTAACTTAAACAAAATTCCTTAGTCCGATGACCCCTGAAAAATAAAAACAAGTTTGGAATTTTTTTCTGTCGGTATTTCTTATGATTGCGCGATAGCTGTAAATCACAATTTTTTGCCAAAAGATCTCAAAACTATCATCTTGAAGCTTCAAAAGGCTTTTTTAATCTCGATGCGACAATTTTTCACATAGACACAGCGCTTAAAAAAACGCTAAAAAATGAAGAAATTTTGTTCTTGTAATTTTTGGAGTCGTATATAAACAGTATGGTTCAAAACACAACCTTTTTTTAACTCGTTTCTTTTCTTTAATTATTTTGAAGTTTCCCCTCATTTGACTGCTAAAACGAACGTAATAAACGAAAATATTTTACTCTTAGTTCCACGATTAAATTTACGATAGTTCTATTGCGTTCCACGAAGAGGGTATGAGGTTGAAGTTTGCAACGTTGGAACGCAATAAAAATAATAATTTGTGAAGTCCTTTTTATATTTCGGCAACCTTTGCTTACAATAATCCTCCAACAATCGTCACCGTGTACTCCGGTCTAAGGGGTCACACTGTGAAGTTAAAAAAAAAATCTTTTTATTTTACTTGACTTAAAAGATGCTTTAAACCATCTATAATAAGGGGAAAAAAGTTTGGTACCTGTAAAACAAGGTCCGCAGGCCAGTATGGGTCTGCGGGGTGGCAGTGGCTGGCCCGTGTGCGAGACATCGACCGTTTTTCTCAAAACGGCACGTAGCATAACTCCAACAATTTTCATCATTTGCACTCCCAATTTCGGGTACATGTTTAAAATAACATTCCGAAGAGAAATAAGTACGGGATTTTCTGTGAGTTAGTTATAACATTAGTTATTACCAAATGATTGTCCTTTTTTTTCTGTCGAAAATTAAGTTTTTGGTTTAATGCTTGCTAAATAATTACACAAAAAATAACATTGTCACAATTCTCTACGTATTTCTCTAGCTATACTCGTGTACATTAATAGAAATTTTTTTATTTTATTCTAAAATCAAATTTGCGTCAGCTATACTGCGTGCCGCAGAGCGTCTCAAATTGAACATGCCTCGCCAGAATGGCTCCAGCGTCACCTTTTGGCATAATTTGTTAATATAAATTTCATTTTGTTCACTTAAAGATATGACTAATAACATCCTTGAATATTAATATTCTCTTATTTGTCCTTCTGCAAAAAAAAATCGCGAAATATCACTCAATTTTGGACGTTTACAGTGGTGTAAGCCCTTATGGTAAAAAGAGCGTGCGCTCTTGATTTCTATCGATTTCGTTCAAATTTTAACCACACATTTTTCATATTATTATGCAAGTTTGAGTTAAATTTCAGAATAGTTGACCATTTAGATTGGGAGATAATGGATTTTTGAAAAGCAACTTTTAACCCTGCAGGGTCTGCATTGGCCGAAAGTCAGGTCACTTAATTCGGCGTACCATTCTATTGTGTTTATGAATTTTGAAAAAAAAATATGATTAGATAGTAAACTAGTTAGGGAACGCGTGAAAAAGTTTGAATTGTCTTTACTATTCAGTTTTTCTAAAGACGTTCAGTAACGACAGAATAACTCTCGGTTAAAAATATTTATCCTCTATAATAAGAAGACATTATGCAACACCGCAGAACAGTATTGTTCAATATTTCGAGAAAAAAGTTAATTATTGTGTTCCTCAAGTTAATCACTTTTAACGTGAAGAAAAAGATTTGCGTTCTAAACATTAATATTTTATATTGTTTATGTTATTACCTTGTGTCTTTTTATAGAGGACAAATATTTTTCACGGAAAATTACTCTGTCTAAAGGCCATAGCCGGGTAATTAGGGAAAAATTGGCCCCGCATTTTTTCCAGCGAAATTTGGAGTATATTCTGAGGTATAGAAGAAAAAAAATTCTAAAGATTTTATGCCCGTCAACGCAATGGTTTTAGAAAAATGAATTTTATTTTAAATATCAAAAAAAAATTCCGGAAACGGTACAGTGGATCGAATTGATTTTTTTTTTGGTACTTGTTCCGATCAAACGTGTTAAGAAATAAAATTATAGAACATCTTGCGAAAAATTAAGGTTTGAAAGAAATAATGTTCCTTGTTTTATTATTTTTTACTATAATCCACTTGGGGTACAATAGCGAAAATTTTTTCATATAATCTTTGGGCACCTTATTAGATTATATAATTTTTTCAAAATGATCGGTTTGGTACGCCACAGTGAAAAAAAAGAAACACACTTTACTGATATATTTTAGTTATATAGATATATAACGAAAATATATCAATAAAGTCTGTTTTTTTTCACTGTGGAGTACCAAACCGATCATTTTGAAAAAATTATATAATCTGAAAAGGTGCCCAAAGATTATATGAAAAAAATTTCGTTATTGTACCCCAAGTGTATAATAGTAAAAAAAAATAAAACAAGGAACGTTATTTTTTTTTAACTTTAATCTTTCGCAAGATGTTCTATAATTTTATTTCGTAACACGTTTGATCGTAACAAGTACCAAAAAAAAAATCGAATCGATCCGCTGAAGCGTTTCCGGAATTTTTGTTATTCTTTATTTAAAAAAATGCCGAAACCATTGCGTTGACGGGGATGAAATTTTCAGAAAATATGTTTTTTTTTAAACCTCAGAATATACTCCTAATTTCGCTGGAGAAAATTCGGGGGCAATTTTTCCCTACTTACCCGGCTATGGCCTTTTCTGAAAATTGCATCCCCGTCAACGCAATGGTTTTGGAAAAATGAATTTTTTTTTAATAAAAAAAAAAATCCGGAAACGCTACAGTGGATCGATTCGATTTTTTTGGTACTTGTTACGATCAAACGTGTTACCAAATAAAATTATAGAATATCTTGCGAAAGATTAAGGTTTAAAAAAAATAATGTTCCTTGTTTTATTTTTTTACGATAATTCACTTGGGGTACAATAACGATTTTTTTTCTTCATATAATCTTTGGGCACCTTATTAGCTTATATAATTTTTTCAAAATGATCGGTTTGGTGTGCCACAGTGAAAAAAAAAGTAACAGACTTTATTGGTATATTTTAGTTATATATCTATATAACTGAAATATATCAATAAAGTGTGTTTCTTTTTTTTTCACTGTGGCGTACCAAACCGATCATTTTGAAAAAATTATATAATCTAATAAGGTGCCCAAAGATTATATGAAAAAATTTTCGCTATTGTACCGCAAGTGGATTATAGTAAAAAATAATAAAACAAGGAACATTATTTTTTTTCAAACCTTAATCTTTCGCAAGATGTTCTATAATTTTATTTCGTAACACGTTTGATCGGAACAAGTACCAAACAAAAATCAAATCGATCCACTGTACCGTTTCCGGAAAAAAATATTTTTTTTATATTTAAAAAAAAAATATTTTTTCTAAAACCATTGCGTTGACGGGCATGAAATTTTCAGAAAATTTGTTTTTTTTTATACCTCAGAATATACTCCAAATTTCGTTGGAAAAAATGCGGGGGCAATTTTTCCCTACTTACCCGGCTATGGCCTTTCAATGCAGACCGTACAGTGTTAAATGTTGCAATTTTTAAATCAATCATTTCCGAATGTAAATAGTCGACTGATCTAACATTTCACTGAAACATGCATAATGATACGAACAATGTCTGGTTAAAATTTAAACAAAATCTATAAAAATCAAAAGCGCACGCTTGTTCTACCTTAACGCGTTCAACCGTTGACCATTCAATGCTGTTGGGCTGGAGGTTTGGACCCGTCGACTCTGAGTATGAGACGATGGTAGCCGTAACCATTGAGATGCAATGGTCCTCGCCCTTTGTTCTAAAACGTACATACGTAAGCGAAAGGCCTTGCACAGATTGGTGGTGCGATCCATGGTGAGATGCTCTCGGAGAGATTGGAGACAGCGGTGATATCCTCGCGGACACTGGGACTCTATACCGTGGCCGCGACGAGTGACACGGTTTCTCATCCTCGGCAGTGCGTTCTTGCTGTCCTTAATAAATCCGATGGTCCATCTAGATGGTAAATCCGACATAACATTAGTTCTGGTTTCTACATGCTAGCCCATGTACCGTACCTAGCATGTATATGTGTACGCTATCGGTACGAGTATTAGTATGGTGAGGATACGGAACCAGTATATTTTACTACTGCACGGTTTACCAGTACCATACTAGTAACACGTACATTTGCGTGTAGCGGTGTACTACCATACAAGTATACCGAGGGTCTTTTATCTTTATACGCCATACCAATAGTACTCTCGGTCATCAGGGTGAAGGTATCGAGGAATAGCCACAGGTCCACAAATCAACCGTGTTTGAGACGTGAAAGTTTTGCGTTCGTAGGCAAAGGGTGTTGAACTTTTGTGCATCATTTTGGTCGCACACTGATCAGGAAATCGAGGATTTTGAGGGATAATGGAAATGGCTACGGATCATCGGAAAATATGAAAATATGAAAATATGAAGGAATATCGAGGTATTTCTGCGAAGAGCCAATAAGCTTGAATTTTTTGCACCGGAGCCGTTGGCTGTTTGAGACATCGGCGAGCGAGAAAGCAATGCGAGGGAAAATCGTAGCAAATTACAAAGGACGTAAATTGAGGTTATAGCACGTACATACCTTGACTTCCGGTGTTTTCACAGCAAAAAAACTCACCAAAACGCGACGAAAATAAACTTTACTTGAATACACACTATTTACATTCTATGTTACACTCTATCACACGAAGTATGATGAAATATACTTCGAACGAATGTGCGAGGTTATAGGTCCGGCTTTCGACCTGTCAAAAAATAAATTGTTCCGAAAGGAGGCGAGCGCAGTCGGTACAAACAGAACGAAGCGAGCTGCGCGCCGCCAGTGAGAATACGGATGAACTGAGCGCTCGCTCCGGTAACTGATATTTTGAGCTTTGTTGGTACATTTTTGCTACATTTATGTAAAAATTTCAAAATGCTTTTTTTCCGCCATTTATTCATGAAAACAGGTGAAACAAAGCTTAAAATGTGTGCTTTTTCACGGTCCGGAGGATGACGCTCAGAAAATTACCGAAAATGCGATGCAATGGTTAATAATTCACCATTTTTCGCAGGGTAACCACAAACTGTAATTTTTTTTGGAAATTTTGGATACCGGAGGGCGTCATCCCCTCGGAGCAAGTATCCTGCATGCACACAACAAATTTCATTCCAATCGGTTGTTCCGTTTGGGAGAATTCGTTTGTCAAAATTTCGAAGCGGTCGGAGGCATGTGGCACATCGCCTTAAGGGCGGGGTAAAGTATATAAATTTTTTTTTTCATTTTTAAAAAAAAATTTAAATGAATGCATAATATATCAAGAATATTGTGTTAAAATTTCAAATCGATCGGAGTAAAATTGACGAAGTTATGAGTATTTGAGCGTCTATTGCTCCATGCCGTTCTCTTCTCTTCTGTGTTTTTCAAACCGTTTTTCTGAGACTTGTCATATTTGAAGTCCGTGTGCACGATAACTCAAAATCTACTGGACCAATCGCTTTGAAATTTTGCACAGTACTTCTTCACATAATTCACCAGGTATTGTCGAGAGCTTTTTTGTTTTTTTAATAATTATTAATTTTTCAACAACAAATTAGCCGGTTTTTTTAGCGAAAATCGGGTTTTTGGCTCCCAAGTGCTACGAAAAATCGAAAAATCGAGAAAAAAAAATCCTCCCGTCATTACCTCGAGAAACATCTCCTTTAACAAATGCATTATGATTTTTTTGTTTCAATGGATTCTGTTGCGAGTTATGGTGCACACCGCAAACCAACTTTTTTTCGAGGCGCCTCCGGGGTTTAATTTTCACTCGCTCAATTTTGAATATTTTGCAATGCAAATTTAGGAGAATGTTGTTCAAATGTTACTTTATTATATGTAAATTTTTCAATAAACGAGCACTATTCGTTACGCCAAAAAAAAATCTTAAAAACATGCCTTTTTTTCGCCGAATTAACTTTACCCCGCCGTTAAGTAACATTTGAAGGATGCAAAATGGAAACACAAATATATCATCGTAAAGTTCTTTTATTATGCAATCGAAATATGTAATTAAAAAATTGTGCATAACGATTAACAATTATTTGTAAGAATAATAACACGTTTTGCTGCTTCATAAATGTCAGGCCAAATTCCAAGAAGATATAATTCGCTTCCTTTTCTTTACGTTTCCTAGTCGCGAAATCATGTAAACATTGAGAGCTCTGTTCGTTTGGCATTGTACGATCAGTAACACTCAGTCAAGATCTCGAAACGGACGTCTTTAGATATACATAAAGTGGTTATCAAGTTGCACAGCGAAGGAAAAGTTTCACGTGAAATAGCTTAAATTTTCGCGATTGGAAAATCGACTGTTAACGATATAATAAATGAATTCAAGACTACAGGTACTCTAGAAGATGAAGACTGTCCTGGGAGACCTAGGAAAACAACTAATCATGTCGATAAAGTGATCAAGAGAAAGGCTGTCGCAGACGTAAAAGAGAATGCTGCAATCGTCGCACGTGAATTACGCGAAGAAAATTTGGCTGACATTAGCCCAAGTACTGTTTTACGTAGAGTGACAGAAGTGGGAGAAAAAATGGGAAAAAATAAGAAGGCCGGATTAGAATTCGCGAAAAAATACCAGAGCCGAACTGTTAAAGATTGGAAAAAAGTGCTGTTCTAAGACGAAACCAAAATTAATTTGTTTTGAAATGATGGGAGAAGGTACGTTCGACGACCAAAAGGAACTAGAAATAATTCGCGATATCAAACACCAACTGTGAAACACGGCGGAAGTAGCATTATGCTATGGGATGCATTCTCTTGGAAAGGCGTCGGTCCAATCTTTAAAATTGAAGGCACTATGAACGCTGTTATGTATAGAGGCATTATATTAAAAGAAATGCTGCCTTATGCTCGTCAGAATATGCCACGAGGATGGATTTTCAGCAAGATAATGATCCAAAACATCTATCATAGCTCCTTCAGCAGGTTTTTAGCAACATAAATAATAGAATTTTAGAGTGGCCGAGTCAATCTCCGGACTTGAATCCCATAGGACATTTATGGGAAGGGTTAAAACTAAGAGTAGGAACATTGTGCCAATAAAGCTGCTTTGTGGGGAAAAGTTCAAGAAGTGTCGAAAAATATCTCTCAAGATAGAATCTCAAACTTATTGAATTGATGCCTCACCGATGTGCTGCCGTGATAGCTTCGAAGGGCATGGCTACCAAGTATTGATGAAAATCTTACATTTATTACCGTTTTCAATTTTTTTTCTTGAGATAATATATTTTTTCTTTGTATATAGTGCGTAATTCGTACTTGGCCGGATAGTTATAAAAAAGCGAAAATTGTTATTTTGATTATAAATAATTATTTATGTATTTATAATATTTATTATGGTTATATATAATTTTTCAATAATACGTTTCGATTGCATAATAAAAGAACTTTACGATGATATGTTTGTGTTTCCATTTTGCATCCATTAAGGGGTGAAATGCAGTCAGAGGCGTGAAAAAACGAGCTATTTCAATCATTTTTTTTATAGTAATTATATTTGTTTTACAAAAGTGGTTACACAGCCTTTTTATGTTATATTTCAACTTGACTTGTACAAATTTTAAAAGAAAAATATTGATTATTTATAAAAATATCGCCATCCCTGTCGGACCCCTTCGGCATGCGGTGACCAGCTTTGCGGTGACCATCATAAAATGTTACTGGATCATTTGAAATAAAAAAAAAACAAAGAAAAATCATTAGTTTAATAATAAATCTAGTCCTTAAACGAACCTTTTTTTAATTAACAGAATGGCGTCTTTCGACAGATAACTTTCGATTTTCGACCAAAAAATCGCTCGTTTATTGTTTTAAAAAAATAGAAATATCCAACAAAAATGAAAATCCATTGATTAAGGACTAGTTTTTAATGCTATCAATAAGCACACCAAATTTCATCGAAATCCATCTAGTGGTCTTCAAATTATAGTGGTCACCGACTTGAAAAACATAGTTTCGAGAAAAACGCGTTTAAAGTTTTTCGATGTGGATACGGTATTCTATGTTCGTAAAATTTTGAGCTCGGGGGATGAAGCCAAACTTTTTTTAATGTATTTTGATCCGCTGAATCCGAATATCACAATTTTTTGCCGAAAAGTCGAGCATTCAATTGTTGATAGACAATTGTAAAAACAATTTTTTTTTTAAATTGAAGTTTTTGGTGGTCAATTTTTTTGTATATTTTGAGCAATTTTAAAACCAAAGTATTCTTTATAAAATGTTGCTAAAGTTCATAGTTTTTCAGTAATACATTTTGGAAAATTTCTGAAAGAGGTTTCCAATTTTACACTCCATTTATGTATAGAAATACTAATTAAAAAGTTACTTACATGGAATCATCAATTTCTGGCCCATACAATAAGGCTTTTGCCGATGTGGAAGCTTCCAAAATATCAATTTGTTGTTGTCTTCGAAGCATTCTACCGTCCCGGATATTACGGATATCGTTTGCGCGTTTGTCAGCCACGTCTATACGTTGAGAATCGATTATTTCTGTGTACCGGTGAGAATTGGGTTCATAATTAATGCCAAGTATATTCATGATCGGTAACAATGTGTGTGTACCTTGATTGAATACACAAGCAGCAACGTAAGCAGCAATTTCTATAATAGTACTGCTACTACACATTGTTTTTGGGATTATTTTCCAAATTAGCCGATTGAAGCTTTCGTTAATGTTTTGATTGAAGCCACCGATACAACTAGAGAGTAAATTATCATTACTCAGTTCTTCATAACCTGGTTTTTTGGCATCCACAACAATTGGAGGTAAAGGGCTCGGATAATCTTGCTCGGAAGAATCGCGTTTCCCATTAGCTTCAGCACACCGATACGAACACCAAGAATCTTCACCTTTTGGGCACATCTCGTGGTATGGTTTTTCATCAGCTGAGATGTAGTGATAGAATGTTGCCCATATTGCGGGTTTCATATTTTCCAGTGAATCACAATGCTGACGTATGGCTGAGCCACAGTAGACAGTTAAGGCGTTACCCCCACTTGTAGCGCAAAAAAATGCCTTTTTCATGAATTTTTTAAAAGAAAACTACAAAACTTTTTTAATCAATCAATATACCATCTTAAAGAACACATCTTGAAGAACTTTCAGTAATTTTTTTATTGAAAAATATTACATTGTTTAGTGGCAAATGGCCGTCAATGAAATAATGTTTCTATATACACGGTTTGCGGTGACCAACATTGCGGCGAAGTGGATCATCTGAAAAAAAATGCGGATGGATTTAGTCAAATATAAGTATAAACTAGTCTTTAATCGAAGGATTTTAAAAAATATTCATTTTTCACAAAATGGCGGACAGTCAAAGTTCATGGTTCGATTTTAACGAAAAAAAACGGCCGTTTTTTGGCTATAAAACGGCTATTTTTTCGAAAAAAAAATCGAACGATTAAAGAATACATTTTTATGTATTAAATAAGCCTGCAAAATTTCAAGAAGATCGGTTCATTAATGTTCGAGTAATCTTGGTCACCGACTTCAGAAATTCCATTTTGAGAAAAACGCGTTTAAAGTTTCAATTTCCGGTCGTTTACACAACGGACTCTTCTCTTTCAACGCTCATATCTCAGTCAATTTTGTTCGGATCGACTTGAAATTTTCAGGACATATTCTCAGATACTTATGCTTCAAAAAAAGCAATTAAAAAATCGATTTTTTCAAAATCGCAAGTGGGGCTAACCCCTCAATTTGTCTATCATCTTCCCTGTTAGTTTACCTTTACCTCCAAGACCACCGTGCTTGGTTTTCAATATGCGTAATCGACTCCCCATCCTTTTCTGTACGTGTCCCATGCACTCCTTCTTATTTATGATAGTATTCTCGTAAGGAGAAGCGTTTAAAAGTCCAGAATAAGTTTTGGAGTCACCATCTCCAATATAGTTTGTATATTTAACTCCATATTTCGCTTCTGACTGCTTGAAAATTTCCACAATTCCGTCGACCTCCATTTTCCCCGATGACCCCTCGTGATTTGCGCTACATTGATCTTCATGCCTTTCACTCCATTACTCAAATTCAGCAGTATTTATTTTCGATTTCCAATATTCACACAGCTTACAATACCTACTCTTTATATTTAAATCAAGAATTATTCCAGTAACATAACCAACTATTAATCGAACTCCAAACAAAGCTGTATAGCCACGCTTTTGCCACGTTCCATCTCCAGATACAGTCAATTCATACGTTTTCTTATTTTGAGCTTTTGATGTTTCATCTTTTTCTTCATCCACAGCTTTTTGGAGCAACAATTCTCCGACGGTTTTACTAGCATCTGATATTTGCATCAACAATATTGTGAAAGCTCGCTTGTCTAAAAATGTTGGCATGTCCATTAGACCACAAAATTTACGCATTCCTTTATATACCATTCCTAGGAGTCTCATTACAAATATGAATCGTCGATTTATTTCATAGGAATGTCCTATAAAAGAACACGAAGGAATGTTATCGTTGAAACAACCGTTATATGATACGACAATTTTAAATCCCAGGCCACGTGTGCTGGCTGTCTGAAATGCCACATCTTCATTACACTTTTTGCACTTTACAAAACTCAAAATGGCCGTAAAAACAGAAATAAAGTTTATTATTCTATATTCAATACGACTATCTTCAGGTACATCATCTTCTATGTCACGTTTAAATCTTTTAGCTGCTGAACTTCGTGACTTCGTAACACTTTCATCACGTTCCGCTGTGCTCGGATTAAAAATATATTTTCTTTTCACGGTACGCAACTTACGAAGATTATCAGAATTTCGACATTCTCTAGAACCTTTAATACGATTCATGATAAAATAATGGAATAAGTTTTTATATAAACGCACAGGTATCGACCTCTCCGTTCGACTGCCACCAATATACTGATGCCTAACCGAAAATTTTCAATTACGAACAAGACTATTTATAGAACATGATAGGGAGGGTCGAAACCGGTTGCTTGCAGCTGCCGTCCGCTACCTGCCATGGAGACCCGACGCCCCTTCACTAATTGTGGGATATCCCGGAAACTATCCATCGGATAGACTTGAAATTTTCAAGGAATATTTTCGAAACATCATACGTCAAGAAAATGTAAACAAATCGATTTTTCTTAATTCTGACATCATCTCACCCCTTCAACGATACTCTATCATAAAATATTCTTTGGCCGGAAACTTTTGCATGCAACTGTATATATATATTGGGGAGGCCGGGGTTCAAAGTGCCCCGGGTACGTTGTTCCGATACGCGTAGCTTCGCGAAGAATAGTGATAGCAATAAGTGTCAAGTGCGTCCCAAAACGTCATCCCATCGCCCTGTTTCGGTAGCCACTTTAGTGACGCTGGGACGGCGAGTAAGAGTTGTTGTCGCCTGGAGGAACAACCCGGCAAAAGTGCTGGGGGTAAGTTGTTCCTCCAAACGACAACAACTCTTACTCGCCGTCCCGACACCCCGGCCTCCCCTACACATATATACTTCATTTATCAGGAAATGAAACATTTTTTCGTTTCTTTATTTTTATCATTATCGAAAGCCTTTTCTTTTTGCAAATTCAGGTCGTAAATTTCTCACGAGAATACGTGGGAATGTTTGAGCGATTTTCAAAGCCTAAATCGACCAAGAAAATCAGAGAAATCGATGCGGCCAACCTAAATGGCCTACCTAAAAATGAGTCGTTTTTGGGCTTTTTTGCGAATACGAAAAAAGTAATCGTAAACAGGTTTGGAGGGTTTTTCTACATGGGTTGGAGTAAACGAAAAAATGTCTTCTATGAAAGCAAAAATAAAATAGCGGCTCGGCCGTAGCTATATTAACGGGAGATATACACCTAGATGGTCGAGGTCGAGGATTTAGAAGCTATGAACATTCCGTCGACCGTAGAAGATCTACCTGGTCTTCCTGGTCTGGTATCGATGATTCCATGTAAGTTGACAAATTCCATGATTTACTCATTCCCAAATTTTCAAACGCGTTTTTCTCAAAACCACGTTTTTCAAATCGGTACCCAAAATTTCTCGAAAACCAATAAACCGATTGCCTTGAGGTTTTTTGTGGTTCTTCTATACACCATTATCTAGTACTTGTCATAGGATTCTTTTCCCGTTACTTAGTTTTTGTTTTATAAGCAAAATAATAACTAATTTTTGGCCAAAAAATCACTATTTATGTTTAAACGTCCGCCATTTTGTCATAAATCGATATTTAAAAAATCGGCTATGACAAGTACTAAATTATAGTATCTAATTTAATAACCTTTTGGATTTTTTTCAGATGATTTTTAAAGAAACACCAGTGGGTACCGTATACGCAGATTTTTTTCGACGCTCCAAGGATTATACAATATCTTTGTATATTTTTGATATTTTTAAATAAAGAAAATTTAATATATTATTAAATGTATATACTTTTAGGTAATTAAAACCCCAATCCGAAATTTCAAATAGTTTTCCTTGAAAAAATTCACAAACATGACCTTTTTCCGGCTCCTAGGTGTATATCTCCCCTTAAGAGCGTTTTTTAGGCGCGCTGCGGGCGGTCGTGGTACTTTTTTGGATTAGCTCACTTGGAACGGCATTTTTTTCCAGTTGTTAACGTTCGCTTTGCTAGAGAAGTACCCACAATTATAAAAAAAAATGTGGCTCTTTGAGCAAAATAGCAACATTTTGAAGAAATTTTGGTTCTTTTTCACCAAAATATCGGCCTTAATTTGTTTATAAAAATGAGAATTGTTGATGAATTGTAGAAATCGTGCGTACTTCTTTGGAGAATCGATCTAAGAAGCTACAGTTGAAAATTCAAGATGATCGGATTAAAACTGCCCACATTATGTGTCCTCCTGGTTAAAAAAAAAAAAAAAACGTAGTTTTTACTGACTCTAGGCTGTTTCGTGGGTTTCGGAGCGCTCGGAGCGCTCGGAAAACGCTTCGAGAAAAAAGCAACAAAAATAAAAACAAAAAACGATACCAAAAATGTTCGTGTGTAATTCTTTTTTTATTGTGATATCTTGTGATGTTTATAAATAATTTGAGCCAGTGAAGAAAAAAAAAACGGTTAACATCTTTTTCCACCCGTATGTAACGCCTCAAAAAGAATACATTTTCGTTGCGTTCCAACGATGCAAACTTTAACGCCAGAAAGGGTAGCGGCCCACACAGGTACTTGTATACCGAGAGTCTCGCTACGAAAATAATAAGAATAGGAATTAATATGAATAAAGTAAAGTTACTCGGCGTTCCGTTACCACAATGACACTTTCCAACGATTGAATAAATGATTTCACATTGCGCTACAATAACGCGAAATACGGTTCTCGCACAGGCTTGCCCCTTAGGAGCGCGATAGACCGGAGAGTTAGGAATACTCGTGCGCTGAAGAAAAATGTCTCCGCAACAGAGCCCAACCGGTCTCGCGATAAGACCGCAACGTTACGTATTTATTCAACATTGTTGAAGAGCATGGGGGCTGAGTTGGCTTCGAGCAGACAATTCTCCACCGCATGGAATAATGCGTGCAAATGCACGCGTCCGCGGAGAGGCCGTTGCGGGTACGCTTCTACCGGTAAACGTTGTCGCTTTCTCTTAACGAATTCAGTCGGGCCTATGCGAGGGAGCGACTCAGTGGAAGGGGGGCTATTCGGAAAGGCAAAATTAGTCACCGCGCTTCCGATGCGCCCGTAGGGACTACTCTGGAGCAGGTTCGTCGGGAAAGTGGCCAACCGCTCACTCGCCCCCACCGTATTATCCCGCCAATGGGTTTGGCTTTTCTATCGCATTCCCCGCGAGTAGTCAAGTACAAGGATTGTTCCACGCACGTTCCGACTGAAACGCTTGGTCTTTCTTGTCTGTTTGTTTGGCTATGGTTTATTTTTTATTTTATTTATTTATTGTTTTTTTTTTATATCGGCGTTTTTTTATTCATCCTTCCATACGGAGGGTGGATGGTGAGGTCGAAGGAAGGGAAATCGCAGGGAGGATGAATCACTCGGATCGCTGATCCACAGGCACTCCTTCCCTCTCTGTTCCGTAAAAGCGTTCTCCGGTTCTTCGCATTCCGAGGCTATACGTATCGTGATCCTTGCAACCGCGCGTGTCTCGGTGCAGATGACCTCGCGAGATCCGGGGATCGCGGAGGCTCCGGCTCGCCACTACGGTACTAATGAATCCTAATTGTGCTACACCGAGAGAGGTCGAAAGCAGACGGAATCCCATGGACTTTGGTGGCTCAAAGTTTCGAGTGGCGAGAGCGCAGTTAAGGAGGTAACCGCACCGAGATTAGATATCCGAGGGGACGTCAAGGAGGTAAATAAGTAGCGAGGAAGTAGTTTAGTTACGCGACATCGGTCCCCATCGGATCTTCTCCAAAAGTACTCGACGCGCTCCGTACCGATCCTGTCGTCGATGACACCACACGGCCCGTGCTTACCGCAATTACTCCCCCGTCTCGCGAATAGCGGCCTATTCCCTCTAACGAGGTACAATTTTATTTAACATTTGCGATCCGAGATACAATTTAACGCTCGGTGCTTCTTCGACATTATTGGATATTTCGTACCGACGAGGGAAAGAGCCTGTTTGAACAATTCGGATCGTACGCGTTTCGCGCCAAATTTTCGCCCGAGTTCTTTGGGATTGTCAAAATTATATATACGAATAAAATGATCTTTATTTTTTTCCATTATCATTACCTTTGTTATAGGCCAAGCTGATGAAAAGTGGAATTTAATGTTGGAACATTCGGGCCGAGGAATTATGTCTTTGCTTCCCAACCACTGTGGCTCTCTCTTTCCATCTTTTTCCCGTCGCCGTACTTTTCTCGCTATCTCTGTCTCTCTTGCGCCCCTCATTACTCCGAACTACCCAGAGTCTCTGGCAGCGGTTTGAGCCAAGGAGTACAATAATTAGAGGACGTAATTAGTGCCAATTAAGGGAGTAGCGAGGCAGTTCTCGGCTACGCTTCTCTCTCTCTCTCTCTCTCTCTCTCTCTGTCTCTCTCTCTCTCTGTTCGTTCGACTGCTCCCTCGAGCGTCGCTGAATCACGCGCGCGGTATATTCCTGCACTCTATGCATCTGCTGCAACAACCGTTTCCGCTGCATTGACTCTCTTCCTCATCTTGATCCGACTCGACGTTTGCTGCTCTCCTTCAACCATTAATATCACTGATATTAATGGTTGATTCCCGCTGGGGCTTTCGCGCGATTGGACGCCGCATTATGCCTCGTACGTTGGACGAAGGCACGTGTGCTGGTCTTACGAATAAAGCCAGCGTTAGCTTCGATTTATCTGGACGATTCAAGAGAGAGAGAGAGAGAGAGAGAGAGAGAGAGAGAGAGAGAGAGAGAGAGAGAGAGAGAGACAGAGAGAGAGAGAGAGAGAGAGAGAGAGAGAGAGAGAGAGACGGTTTTAGGGCCCCGGTGGGTACAAGTCGATTCGGTCGATGGAGAATTAGGCTGTGAAAATGAGATAGCGGAGGAGGCGCGCGTAACCGCGGAACTTGAAACTGACTGAGGGAGGGTGTCCGGAGGAGGCGAATGTCCGAGAGAAGCGCGATGGGCAGCGTGGTATGCGAGCAACTATTTCGCCGCGCATTCCCCCGCTCTCCTCGCCTATTATATTCGCCGAAATTATCCATCTATTCGTAGCTAGTAGTATAATTTATCGAGGCACGCCGAATATCCTCGCTACCGGTTTATAGTTTAATAACGGGCAGCGAGATAAAGGAAAGGCCGTGTGGGAGAGGCAAAGGAACTCGAGGTGATAGCAAGGCGGCGGATTATCAACGAACCTGTAGTCCGCGGAAAAAATATAACGCGGGAACGAACGTAGCGAGGAAGGAGCGCGATATACGCGCATCTATATATCTATAGCGATCGTAAACTTAACTATAGAGAACGAAAGAGATACATAGGATAACGATAGAATTTCTTGATTCGATAAATTCGAAAGCTCGCCCATCGCTCGAGGGGCCGATCCAAGCTTCAGAGTTAACGAGAAGAGAGTAACTCGATTACCTCGCACCTTCCCATCCACACCCGATCGAACGCGATCTCTATAAAATTCTCATATGGCAATGGCAAATTCACAATGGAACGAAGAGTAGCGCGGAGAACGGAAGAGAGATGCGGCTCGCCGCATTCGATACCATAGTGATAAAGCGGATAACGATAATTATAACGGATAACGGAAAAGCGAGAGAATGGGATATTGCGAGAACAGTGACAGAGGAATCGAGAGTGAACGAGAGGGTTGGGGAAACGGCGGCGCGGCTTTGTGACAAATAATACTGTTTCACGGATGCAAGCTTGCGCATGCCGGTTTGTACGTGAACGAAACGCACCCGTTCTGCGACACTCTAACGATGTCATTACAATTACAAAGGATGTGTAACAATATGGGGGTATCTTTTCAAAACAGAGAGAGAGAGAGAGAGAGAGAGAGAGAGAGAGAGAGAGAGAGAGAGAGAGAGAGAGAGATTTGATTTATTAACTTATGCGCTAGCAAGCTAAGGAGCAATATGAAACATTATTACAAATCGACAAATGAAACAATTGTTGAGATTACAATAGAGTGAGCGAGGTGGTGAATATATGATTGTAACCCAATAGTGAGAGTATGCCACTACGGTTAATGTGCAGTATATTGTCGGCGCGATAAGTTGAGTGCAGCAAAAAATGACAGAAGTAATTGCTTAAAATTAGAGATATGCTCACGAAACTAGACCTAAAATATGAGCAGACCAGGTAAAAACTAACAATCTGGGAAGAAGATTAAGAATAACAAATGAATTTACGCCTACTTGCAAGCTTAGAAGTATAATTGAAAGAATGAAGGTACGGTTGAAGCTAATGCTTCAACTACTTATGGTTAGAACTATGACTATGCCACAAAGCTGGTAAAAACTAAGGGAAGTAAGATAACCAGACGAGAAGCTGAGGCAAACAGAAGTAAAAGTCATGATAGCTTCGATCGGATTAAATGTGCGCGGGGTAAAGTTTTAAAGGTATCCAAAGATTGGGCAGAACTAATGTGAGGGGAAAGGGAGTGCCAGAAATATGCTGAAGGAAGGCCGAAAGATTTACGGAACGTGGTTGTACGGTGAAGAGGAATAGCTAAGGTTGCAGGTTGAAACCTAGAGGAAAAGCGAAGTGTGTTATCAACCGGGGGGAGTAGTTCACGAAGATAAGAAGGGACTTCCAGGTAGAGAATACGATAGGTTAGGCATCTGAGGAAGTAAAGACTGACAGCCAATTTAATTGGTGTCGA
This sequence comes from Ophion obscuratus, assembly GCA_964007375.1. NCBI lineage: Eukaryota > Metazoa > Arthropoda > Insecta > Hymenoptera > Ichneumonidae > Ophion > Ophion obscuratus. Next base: position 57,088,691 of record OZ023317.1, read on the forward strand.
GGCTCACACTGCCAAAAAAAAATATTGAATCTAAATAAGATGTAATTAAATCAAAAAAGTTTTTTCCTTGGCTCACGGCCTACTACGATCTTATTTGTTTCAAAGATATTTTTTTATTTGTTTCAACTATTCGTTTTAAATATTTAATATATTCAAATAGAATAAATAAAGATTCGATTAAACTAAATCTCTATTTGCTTACAATGTACACTATAAATCTAAGTGTACTATATGCATAACATATTTCATAAATCCAAAATAAAATTAAATACTTAATTGAGAGTTTTCCGACAACCATTTTGTATCGTAATTCGTCATTCCCTGGCCTTTTGAAATTATTTCTATCGAAGAAAACATTTCACCTATATGGGAATCGAACCTACAACCTACCTACTCATAGCTACGCACGCTGCCCCCTTGCTACCGAGTGCTTGTATCATCTTAGTCGCAGATATGGCTAAGAGACCAAATGAATTCCTATCATTATTTACCGTATCACATAAATTATATCAATTAGTTAATATCATTGTGATAATTAGAGTTTTATCGAATAACATGCTATATATCTTTCTAACATAACCTATATATATATCGTAACGAGTTCCCCTTATTTACATTAAATTTTGTGAAATTCGGGACTCGATTAGGGAATAAATTAATAAAGACCTTTTTCGCATATAATAAGTCGTGGATTTATTGCTAAATTTCTTGTTGGTGTTTGTACAACCTATTTTGAATCCGCCTGTACATTTTCTTCTCGTCGCTTCTCGCTTCGTTTGCCCGAGATTTCTTTGTATATTCGCAGGTGTTTGAATGTATTTGTTTGTGTGTGTGTCGCTCGCAGACCCTTTCCGGTTTTTGGTTTTTAAATCTCTTCGGTGTGTGTGCGTGGTGTGCGTGTCTCGTTTAATTTGTGCCGCTATTTTCCTTGTGTATTCGCATGTGTTTGAATGTATTTGTTTGTGTGTGTGTCTTTAGTTTCGCTCCGTGCAGGTAGGGTTTGTGTATGTGTTTGAATTGTGTTGTGTGAGTTCCGCAGTGTTTACATATGTTTTTAAATGTGCCTTTGTACAGGTGTGTTTTCGCGCATGTGTTTCGCTCGCGGATCTGTCACATTCGACAGCTCGGCCTTCCTCGGCCGCTGCCCTTGTGTTGTTCCTCTCTCTCTCTCTCTCTCTCTCTCTCTCTCTCTCTCTCTCTCTCTCTCTCTCTCTCTCTCTCTGTCTCTCTTTTTTCTATGAATCTTCCGTTATTATTTCTCTCCTAACAGCAGCATTTTCCTTAATCGGGCGCATTCACCTCTCCCTTTTGCTACTTGCATTAATTGGCACGTTCCTTGATCGGCCATCCGCTAGGACTCCCTTTCGCTATTTGCGCCGAATCACACGTTCCTTAATCGGGATTATTAAACGCTGCCTTTTCACTACTTATGCCGCAGTGAGCACTGAAATATCAACCAATCACGTCTCTTATATTTCGCTCCTTTTCCTTCCTCTGTCCCCTGACGCTTTCCTTACTCCGATACCTTCCTCGCTTTACAGCTCGTACCAGTATCTTCCTTCGTTACTTGCGTCAGGGTTGGAGTTCGAAAACAGAAGACCTTTCGTGGCCTCAGAACGGCTCATTTATACTCGTCTTTTGCCGCTTTTCTGTTCCCCTTCCCAAGCCGTCTTGGTCATTCATCCATTTTTCTAGAATCTGTTCCTCCCACTTGACTCTTTTCGAATTTCAATATGCCCATCGAGAGATAGAACTCCGCTTGTGCTGTTTGACCGAGTAAGGAGATCGCACGAAGGCAATGACCGGGCGCAATAACATTATTGGCCTTCGTGTTTCGGGAGGAGCTCGCACCTGAGACCGACCTAAACGTCTCAATATATATGTATATGTACATATATATAATTCCTCTCTCTCTCCACCCTCTCTATCCCCACACCTTTTTGATATGTGTGTTGCATTAAAGACAGAACATTCAATCGAATAGAAAAATGGTTGACTCTACCAAAATTCTATTTAATTTAAATTTAAAAAAATTCACATAGATCCATTTAGTGGATTCAACTAAATTGTTGTTTTGAGCAGATGAAACCGAATCACAGATTTATTAGGATTAAATAAAATATTTAGTTAATGAACGATATTGAATATATTTTTATTTGAACAAATACATATATCTAACGTAAATAATGTCAATAATGGAATGCAATAGGCAAAAATTGATTCCACGAAAAATCTAGTTAGTTGAAATAAACAAAAACCAAATAGACGCGATTAGTTTATATCAATAGAATTTTTCTGTCAGTGCAGTACCAGACTTGTCACGCCAAAGATTGAGATTGGAGTGGATGCAGTTATTTACGATGATTTGTAATTTTGTGTTGAGTTCAGTAGTCAGGTCATGATAAACGAGACAGCAGTAGTCTAGATGAGGAAAAATTAAGGTAGAAATAAGTTTAATCCGACGAGCAATGGATAATGCATACTAATAAACTCTACTGGATCTCTGCCGCCATCCCGACCACATAGCTTGCGACTTTGCCTCTTCTTACGTCTACATATACTCCCGTAAACCCTTATTGCCGTTCGCAAAAATCTTATGTTGCTATACAAATTTAAAATATCGGGTTAACATTCGGAAGATGGTGAATCGATTTTAGCTTAGATTCCTTTGAAAGTGTATTCATTCGAATGAAAAAAAAATTGATTCTCGCATGAGAATATGTATTTATGCGTAACAATGAGCGGAATAAATTTATTACGCGCGCGTATAGTATACGTTTAATAGTTGAAGCTAGAGGTAGGTTGAACCGCGGGAAGTTCGCTTGCGACCTCCAGTTGTGCAGGGGTTGAAAACGGCATATAGAAAAGAGAATATTGTCGCAGGGTCTCGTTACTAGCGAGACTCGCGTAGCTTACCAACAAGGCGAGCACAATAATTTAGACATCATTAAATTGAGACAAAGCGGGGAGAATTTTCTCTTGGCTTGTCGAGCGTGCACGAATGCTCGGTGTGTGTGTGTGTGCGATTGCGTGCGCGCGCGTGATTGTGTGTAAATACGTAGAAAATCCCTACGCTTTTATAAAGCGTTTGTACGCGCTTTTCCCTATATGAATTCTGGGTATTCCTCGCGGTGAGCCGGCATTGTGCGATTACACCTATGACTGTGCCAATTGAGACCAATGCAATACTTGCGAATTTAACTGTGATTAAAATAGTCGCCTACACTGCAAAAAATATTTTATTTAAATATGATCTATTGGAATCAAATAGGCTCTTTCCTTGTCTCACGGACTACTACATTCAATTTCTGTAAATATATTTTTTGTTTCTTTAAGCTATTCTTTTGCAATATAGAATATATTGAAATTAAATAAATAAATATTCGATTCGAATAAATCTCTATTTGCTTACTGCAATTGATTTGCTTACACTGCAAATCCAAGTGTACTGTATGCATAGAATATTTCATAAATCCAAAATAGAATGAAATACTCAATTTAGAGTTCTACCATAATGATTTTGTATCATTACTCATCATCCTCTGGCATGCTGAAATTATTTTTATCGAAGAAAATATTTTGCCTACATATGGAATCGAACCTACCTACCTACGCACGTTGCCCCTACACTACCAAATGTTTATAGCATCTAAGTCGCAGGTACGGCATAAGAGACCAAATGAATTCCTATAATTATTTGTTGGGTCAAAGTTCCGAAACGGTCCTACCTCCGAGCGGGCTGAAATTTTGCACAGATATTCCTTTAAATATCTTGATGCCCTAAAAGGATTTTTGGCGACGCGCTATAGTTTTCGAGATATAGAATTTTGAAAGATATTTTTTTCGGCTCGGTTCTGGCTGAATAGATATATGTTATCGCGCTCTCCGTTTTGTGATAATCTTCGCCTGGTCCTCGCGTTAGCCCTCCCTCCCCTACTTTCCTCGTCGCCATCGTTTTCGGTGTAATGCTGACTTTTTATTTTGACGTTTGATGAAGAATTAGTGGTGTATAGAGGGTGTACTATGCATGTGTGGTATGCATGACGAGTGTGTCCATGTAATATTGGTATCTGGTGTGGGCGCGGGTTCAATGTGCGAATAGAATTGTGGGGTGCGCGAAAAACTGGCATGGGTGCAGGGCATCTCGGATTTGCGTATCGAATCGTGGGGTGCGTAGAATGCTAGTGTGGGGGGGGGGGGCACACCGCAGATTTATGAGCAACCGACCTCCTTATAATTCTTGGTAACCGGTCGGGGGGTAGTGATGGTGGGAAGGTTGCTATTGCCCAAGCTTGACGAAGATCGGCACAATACGGAGAGCACGATTACATACACCCTTGGCCAAAAGTATAAAGCACCCTGTAATTTTCCTGACGTTTTGTAAAGGATAAAAGTACCTTCATTTTGCTGTATTGTTATGTTTGCGATTTTTTGTACCCGGTACGTCGTTTTCTAAGTGCTGGGTTTTCACGATTTTCACACTTTTCAGAATCGCGTGCTGGACTTAAAAACAATAGTAATCTCACCATTTAATGATGAGATCTTTGAAAAGGAAATCGTTAGCTATAGTTGCGTTTTTTTTATTTCGCGATTTTTTCGCAGAGCAATATAGTTTTTTTTTGAAAAAAAACGGCAGATTTCCGAAAGGCCGGCATCGTGTGGCGTAACTTAAAACCTCATGGTTTGGAAAGTTTAGTCTAAGGAGTAAAAAGTTGTATTTTGTTATTTTGGAGTTAATAAATTTTTTTGGTTTTTTTTCGAAAATTTCTTCGTATCGCTAGTTTTGGTTGATGGTAGACGATTTCTCTCATTAATTTACTGCCGTTGCTTTGAAACGAAGATGTTTCATTGAAAATATAAAGAGGGGAAAAGATACTTCATTTAATCTGTAGGTCGTACGACACAAATGACATTCTAAGCTTATATGGAGTTACACGAATGACAACTAATAGTCAGTGAAATCAAAGATGATCGGTCCCCCGGCTCGTCACTTGCGTTCTATCATGTTAAAAAAAAACAATATGTCGGCCATCTTACCGTCACCATTTTGAATTTCGGATGAATTTTTTTATCGTCCCCCTCGAAACCCTAAAAGTTTCACTCAATAATCATTACAGAACGTTCTACCGAACTGTTCACTCGTTTTCTCAATTTGAACGTTCAGTATTATTACTCTCATCGATTTTTAATTAATCCCAGCAACTATCAAAATTGTTTTCACACCGAAATACTGCAAAACATCGAAACTTAACCTTACTGTAAAATGTCGATGCTACCAACATTGCGCGCTACATTGTGCTGTTGAGGCGAAGCTCAAACGCAAATACAAACAAACTGCTGTTTTACGGTCAAGCATCGGCCGAACTCTGGAGCTACAAGCGATAACCAACTACACCCGGTCGACGATTAGCCAGTGTTGTCTGAATCATGGTAGCCAACGTCGGGTGTACTGCAGTGCCTAACGGTGCCGCGACGATCAAACGAGAGTTTCGACAACTCTGGGCCATAGTCGCGCTCCGATCGTTGGCTGCCGTAGCGTCACCGCCTTACCGCCAAGCGTTGGCTGCACTCTGGGACTGCAACCGTTAGCAAACCACACCCGGGCGACGATTAACCAGAGTCGGGTGAAACGTCGTAGTAGCACGCGTTGCGCGAACTACCGGGCCCAACGTCGACGCGATGATCGAACGAGACTGTCGATAACTCTAGGCCGTAGTCGCATTCCGATCGTCGGCTGCCGTTTCTTTACCGCTTAAGGTAGCACGAGCGCGCAATCTTGTTTTCTATAGATTTTGTTCAAATTTGAACCAGACATTGTTCATATCATTATGCATATTTGAGTGAAATTTCAGAACAGTCGACTATTTAGATTGGGAGATAATGGGTTTTAAAATTGCAACTTTTAACACTGCAGGGTCTGCATTGAAATTTAGACAGAATAATTTTCCGTAAAAAATATTTGTCCCCTATAATAAGAAGACATACTAACACCAAATCGTTCCACGTATCCAATGACGTGAGTTTGCGCGGCATATTTAAAATAATACTGCAACACAAATTTTTATTTGGAAGTAATTTTTATTCGAACAAAGTTTTTAATTAGTTATGAATGAATCAACAATTTTATTTGTAAATGAAGATAACATAAACAATATATAATATTAATATTTATAATGCAAATATTTTTTATGACAACATTTTGAACTTTAGGAACACGATAATTTTTTTTTCTCGAAATATTGAACAATACTGTTCTGTGGTGTTGGAATATATCTTCTTATTATAGGGGACAAACATTTTTGTACGGAAAATGATTCTGTCTAAATTTCAATGCAGACCCTGCAGTGTTAAATTTGCAATTTTAAGACCCATTATCTCCCAATCTAAATAGTAGACTGTTCTGAAATTTCACTCAAACATGCATAATAACATGAACAATGTCTGGTTAAAATTTGAACAAAATCTATAGAAAACAAGATTGCACGCTCATACTACCTTAATAGCCAAGCATCGCTCGCACGTTTCGCCAACGCTGGGCCGTCATAGACCGTCGCACAGTAGGAGAAAAGCCCAAAAACCTGGCCATAACCTCAAATGACCTTTGACGGGAATGAAAATTGGCTTACAGGGGTTTTCAAGGTCGCTGATTACGAATCTGAAAGCCAAATTATCGTAAACAAAATGGCCGATCCAATATGGCTGACATGAATGTTAAAAAGTTGCCAGATGTCGACAAAAATTGGTATTTGCGGGTTTTCAAGGTCGCTGATTACGAATCCGCAAGCCAAATTATCGTAAAAAAAATGGCCGATCCAATATGGCCGACATGAACGTTAAAAAGTTACTAGATGTTGACAAAAATTGGTATATACGGGTTTTCAAGGTCGCTGATTACCAATCCGATATCTATTGTTTATAACTTGCAACAAAGAGCTTACAGCAAATTGTTATAAACAAAATGGCCGAGTATCCTGCTAAATAGATAAATTAATATATTTAAAAAAATCATCATAATAAAATAAACGTGAACAGTGTATTCTACGCAATTATTATTTTTATTTCCAAAATACATACGGAACGTTTCAAAAATAGAAAATTTTATTCTTAATCAAAATCGTAATCGGAGTCGGAGTCGGAGTCAGAATCATTATCCGAGTTTGTATCTATTACAACTCCCGGCACGGCTTCAATCTCGGCGCAAAATTCGTCTGCTGCAGCAGTCACTTTAGGAGCGATCAACATCGCTACAGCTTCCGGCGACAAACTCTTCAGCTTCTTCTGTGGTAGTCTTCTGACACTTGAAATGTACGGATCAGAAGTAACTAAGAGCCGATGAAAAACATCTTCCATAGTTTTAACCCTGGAACTTTTTCGCGCAAAATCTTCTCGATATCGTTTGATGTCTTTGTTTCGAGCTTCCTGAGCATCTTCGGATAATTGGCCGATTGGTAATAGAGCATGAGTTATTATCACTGGACCATGAATTAATAGTTTGTGCACCGAAGTAGGCATGGAGTACCAAGGGTATAATGCAACGGTCTTTCTTGCCGTTTCAATAGCATACTGTTCAAATCTTTCACAGTTTATCTCGTGGCCACACGATATAACTTGTAGGATTACGTACAAGCGTTTAATAACTTCTTCGTTGACCCCCGTTATCGCAGCGGAAACCGTCGAATTTTCAAAGAATCGCCGAGCTGTGTTGCCATCATTGCTGCTGCCGTATCCAGGCTTTGGGCGATCGATATTTAGACCCAATTGCTTCTTGAATCCTTCTTGAATGGCCCTCTTGCGTTCCTGGGTAATTTTTTTTTCTTCGGCACTTCGAGCTTGCCATTTTTTAATGCCGAGTTTGTAAGACACGTGTAAGCAATACTCGAAGCACCGTATCCACGCATGCAGCGTCGACAATCCGAACTTCAAATTTGTTTCATTGATTTCCCTTTGCAATACAGTGTCGATGGCATTAAAATCTTTGCTGGTTGCTCCACACAAATAGCACCGTTGAGCAGATTTCGTCAATGATACAGCGTTGCAAACTTTACCATCTATCATGGTGAACAACAACTTGTACATTACGGAGATTTCTTTTCCATCTATTACACTTTCGAATGGACGAAGTGACTTTATTTGTTCTTCAACAATTTGGACTTCATTAAGTGTTGACTCTGTGTCTTCGCGTAGAAACAGTAGTCTAAGCGGTCTACAAAATCGTGGAGACGAGGGTCTGGGGTTCTTCCAAACAACTATTTCTTCCTTCGATTGTTGATCATAACACACGAGTTGTAATGGCACGACTGAAGTAAAGAATACATGCGCATCAGATTTGCTGTCATCACTGAACGTCTGCTTATATTCACTTTGCCCAGAACTTCCATCGCAACCCCACTTGCAAATCAAGTCCATTTTACGAACATTATCTGGAGTCAATCTTTGAATGAGTACATTTTGGACGAGTAAAATACGTTCAACTGTATGATCTAATAGTGCCTGTAGTTGGACTTCTGCACTACTCTCTGTAATCCTGATTGCATCACGTGGTGGATAACAACGCTTTTTTGCTTTCATCACTTTTTCGTAAGACGGATATAGCTTATAGTTATTTTCCTTCCCTAATCTTTTTATTCCCTGGTAAGTACTCTTGGAGAATTTATATTCAATCATAGCGGAAAGTGCAGCCTCTTCGGATAAAGTCATTTCATCCGTTGCTGAGTAAGCTTTATGATACTTGGAAGCTCTTAAAGGACTCGTCATTGTTACGTCCTTAATAACTTTTGCGGCGTCGGATTGTCCTGAAGAGCGAAGGCTCATCTGAGTAGCGTATGCTAACTCGACCGAGTTGAACGATGTACGAATATCTTGGGTCTTCCTTCGTTTAGATCTTTCACTGGACATTGTAAACTCAAGGGACGGGCGGCCGCCCGTATTACCCGGGCTTGTTACTACAGTGTCTGTAGGTGCGGCAAAACATACCTGCTTGCTAAGCCATTCACCGTTATTCTTGAAAAATACACAGGATTTTCTGTGAGCTTGTTGCCACCTCGTTCTCATTTGATTGAAGAGTATCGAAAAAGTCTGTTTCGAGTCCTCAGGCACTACAACTGTACGTCCAGTGTCCTTGGAATTTTTTTCTACCATAAATTCGATCAAGGAAGCGAATTTATCGGATAAATGCTCGCTGATTATCAGAAATACTTCTTTCCTTGTCAGCACCAATTCTTTGTAACCGGATCCTGTAATAAAGACATAAAATTGTAGAAAATTGGTGTTAAAGGAAAAGATAAAATTTTCAATTAATACAAAAACTTGAACAATGTACATTATTTTACCAAATAAATAACCGCAATAATTGAAATAATTTTAAAAAAATTAGACAGAAAATATTGACATGGATTTGGTTAAAAGAAAGCTTTGCTTACTATATAATATATATATATTCAAATATTTTATTTGAATGTTATAACATTTCATTCATATTTAAGAAATTTTTATGTGGTTGATTTTAATATGTATATATATATATATGCATACGTATATATCATAATTAAATCACAGAAAATTTATATATATATATATACACATACATATATATTAAAATAATTTATTTCAAGCGTATAACAGCCGTCTTGTCCGTTATGATGCTACTTCACCCATTCTCAGGTAGAGGCGCAGAGGCTGCTCAATAGTGCCGCGTGCACGCTCGGCTACCGCACGATGCGAAAAAAATCATAACGGACAAGACGCACGTTTTCCGCAGGTAACTCTTGTAAATTTCGAAAGCTTATACATTAAACTAAAGGCCGAGACTAGGAGCTTTGCAAAATGTGACAAAATATATAACTTTTCGGACCGTTGAAAATATAAGTTTTCAAAATTATTCAATTTTATTTATGCCGAAGGCTATACTACAATTCAATCATTTATACATAAACTTTAGATTCAACCGATGTAAAAACATGTTCTACATACCTCCAGAAGTCGTATCCATGTTGCAGAATTGAAATTAAACCCGTCACTTTAAAGTTATGGGTTTTTGAAGTCAGCGTTATTTTCGTCTGTTCAGCGCGTGACACGTACACTCTTCACGAACACTAACTGCCAACTGACGCTGCGGCGCAGGTATACACTTAAAGGGCTTTCCCTTCCACAATAGAATGCAGTTACTAGTCCTCTACCTGAATGACTACTCAACTGACCCTATTTCGAAAATTTATTTTTTGGGGTTTTGGCCAGGTTTTTGGGCTTTTCTCCTACTGTGCGTCGAGACGCTGCCGCGTCTCTTGATGAGGGGAATTTTTACCATGCAGTGCCTCAAAATTTCCGTACCGTACCGCACGATAATTTTAACCAAACGCGCACGATAATTTTTACCGAGAGCACAATACATTTTCCTATAACATTCATTAAATTTTATAATAAATCTTAAAATAACTGTTATAAAGACGATACTTTTTTATAGACATTTTTGAAAGGCATAAAATAAAAAATGCACAGTAAAATTTTGCTGATATTATATATTTTTTAAATTTAAGTTTTGCGTATTTTGTTACACATCAAAATTTACTAGAAAATCTGGTAAAATGTTCTATCTGAAGAAGAAATTTTATTTCATTTTCGTGAAAATCTGTGTTCTACCCAACAATAATAAGCGAAGTTTCAGGGTTATCATCTAGTTACCGTTACTGCACGGTAATTTTTAACATTTATTTCTCTCCGTGTAAGAATATTAAAAAACCCACATCGAATTGTGTCACGGAAGATTACTGAATATGTAATAAAACAACAATTATTAAACGCTGATACACTTCAAAACAAAGCTATCGGATTTATAGAAACGGTGAGAGTCAACATAGCCAACGTTGGGGCTGAAAACACTTTTAATGCCGATCAAAGTGGATTCAATTTAGAGCTTCATACAGGCCGCACATTGGCAAAAGAAGGGCAGAAATCCGTTGAGACAGTAGTGCAATTGAGAACATCAACAACACACAGTTATACTATAGAGCCTTTGATTTCTACGAGTGGTAAGTTTTGACACCTATATTGATCGTTTTAAAGGAAACTTCTGACAAATTTCGACCTCGAGTGGAAGAAACTATGTTCAGAGCCGAAAATATATTTCTATTGACTTCGAAATCTGGTAATCCGATAAATAATCATTTCAAGCGTCGGTTCCAAGAAGTGTATATTCTCAATACCGGTTCAAAATCGGCAATACTTCTGGATTCTTGGAGCGGTCAATGTCCAACTGCATTGAAAGAAATGGATATGCAAGGAAAAGATATTAAAGTTTCAACCATTCCAGCAGGTCAATATATTGCAGCAGTTCAGTAGACAATTAGTTCACATGGTAATTAGTATTTCTTTGGTGGTACAACGGGAATGATACAGCCCCTTGATGTTGATGGCTTCCGTGCATGGAAAAACTCCGTCAAACACTTTTCTGACGCACTAATATTATACAATTACGACCTCAATCTGCACTCGGGAGACAATATTTTTAAGTTACTATCTCTTACAGACAACTAGTTTGTTTTCCACGGTTTACAAACCGTTTCAAATATGGGTGGTACAAAAGCGGTTACGAAGAAGAAAGACCATCAAACTTCGAAAATCCGGTAGAATTTTGCTTTTCACAAAATTCACTGACATGCGATATATGGGGTGAAGCAGCTATTATCACTTGTGCATGGTGTAAGAAATCTCTTTGTTTCAATCACGTTGATCATGACTATCGTGATTGCAATAAGTATAATACATTTTTTTAAAACATAGCGTTGAAACGTCCCCCATGGAAACTTATGTGTGTAAAATATATGCAGAAAATACATGCTACATATATATTGTGACGTTGCGTCACAAGGAAGTTGAGAAAAAGCCCGCGTGACCACGCTCGGGCTTAATCTCCGCCACGCATCTTTAGTCGAAAATTTATTTATTGATTTTAAGCTAGTTTTAAGTCTTTTGTTGTATAGAGTCTGCGACAAATCCCTCCCGTTCCTCCCCTGTACCCCCTTTACGACGACCCGCAAAAGGACCACGCGGACTGGTGCCACGTCGGCTCGGCTGTCAACTCGACAACGAGGAATATCGGGCCTACCGTCCAAGAGCATCCTGCTGCCATCTCCCGAGTCTCCGGCCTCCCGCGCGTCAGGAGAGACTGCAGTTCTCGCGCGGTATGGCTGGCGAGCGCCGTACCGACTGGGGCGCTCAACGACTCGGGAGAGAGAAAAGCCACCGAGGATATCGGCCGGAAGAGCGAGCCACACCGATCGATCACGAAAATCAATCGGAGGTCCGTCATCTAGCTCGGGATTGGGCGAGACGAGGAAGCCGGCCGGCGTGGACCGTCATTGAGTCTCCGAGCGTGGTCAGCGACGGACGCGATGGATCGCAAGCCCCGGAGTAGGAAGAAGGGAATCGAGTAGAGTCGACGACGCAGGGTTCCTTGAAATTGACTGAGAAAGTGTTCTCAGCGCAACCTGTAAGTCCTTTCCTCTTTTCTTATTTTGCGAGAGCGGCCAGCGAGAGCCGCGTAATATTTGCCCGGAGAAAATGTGCCTCACGGGCGACTTTAGAGTCGTTCCGTTCACCCCTCCCCGTGTGAATCCCCCGACCGATGTCCCTCTTCCGTGCGCGTCGCCTTAAAATAAAAGTGTGAAGTAGATTAACGGATTATAGAGTCACTCCGAGCAATTGGTCGCGTGAAATAATTAAAATTGTGGCGAAGAAGTGTAAAAAGGTGTCCGTGGCGGATCCCCGGTGTCCCTCGTGAAAATTTCCCTCGCGCGCGCGTAGCCGCAGCCGCCTCGTGTAGCACGACCGTCGGCCGACTCGAATAACTATTCCCGTGAGAATAAATCGCGGCGCGATAAAATCGCGCAAGTAGAGTTTTGAGATTTTCGGCTTTTGTACCGTATTAATTCGAGTAAAATTAAATAAAGTTTAAAATAGTCGTAGTCTAGTTGTAAGTGGCCATTGTGTTCGAGAACCCCGTCCGTCCCCAGATACCCTGAGACGTCCCCATTTCAGTTTGTATCGAGTCTCTCGCTTGCCGGCCGAAGGCCGTGTTTGTTTGTTTTTTTTTTTGCTATATCGAGACTGAGTACGCGTTAAGCGCGTTGCCCGAGAAAGGCTGGCGCCCAAAACAATTTACGGAATTTATGAAGAGAAAATATTAACGGGTTGAGAAATAGCGTTGGGACTTCGCGTGTCCGGTAACCCGTCAAATAATTCGAGTCAAAATTAATATCATTGCGGAATTAATTTAAATTATATCGAGTCTGCTTTCAAAATTAGTTTTTGTAATTTATCCCTTAACTTCAGTTTTCTTTTTTTTGTATCGAGCCTTCATTTATTTATCGATGTAAAATAAATTATATTTGAATTTTTTTGGTGTTGACCCATCAGTAATTTTCCCATTCCCCCTCCCACCGCCTACGTTAACACGCGATACCCGTATATATATATATATATATATATATATATCGGTCACATATATAGTGTCGAAAAATAGAATAATAAGAATATATTCAGTATATATGCACCAAACATATGACGCATATATGACCCATTTATTTTCGATATATTTTTCTGACCAAAAAAAACATATGCTACGTATAAACACTATATATGATGCATATATGAGGCATATACGACGCATATATTTTCGATATATTTTCAATCTATTTTTTTGTCAGAAAAATATATCAAAAATATATGCGTCATATATGACGCATACATTTTTGATACATATTTCTGACAAGAAATATATGCTGTGTATAAACACGATTACAATTAAACTTAATAAAACTTAAAAAAACTTAACTTACAGTTAAAGTGCACAATTACATATAAACACGATATACAGATATGCTGCGCATATCTGTATATATGTGGCACATATGTACCATTTATGCAGTATATATGTGGTATGTTTGCAGTGTGTATGCAACATATATGCTAAATATATGTGGTATATATGCAGGGTAAATGCTACATATATCATTGATATATGATACATTCATATACAGTAATACCACGCATATACATCTCATATATAAAAACGTTACGAAAATTAAAATTTGGCAAATATATGCAACACATATTTTTAATATATGGCATACATTTCACATATATTACAATTATTAATAAAATGAATTTGCAGTATATTTTTGTGTATATAAATTTCCATGGGAGATGTCCTAAATAACTATGCGTGAGAACATTTTTCCGATGATATTGTCATCTTCAAAGGCAGTACGTGTCGATGGAGAATTTCTTCGTAAATATACAATTGTAATTTAGTTGCTTTCGGGAGCACGAAGTCAGTCGTGATTACGAGCCTTGCCCGTACCCATATCAGCGGAAAACTGAAGAGTGATTTTTTACCAGTTATTCATAAATTATTACAATAAACAACACACCATTTGTTACTATACTCAGCATTATCATCATGAATGGCTATTAGTAAAACAATAAAATATTTTTTCTCTTTAAACTTTATTTTTATTTCGGCCCGTTCAGGAGTTATAGAAGAAACGAAGTTTTGAAGGGTGCGTTGACCTCTTAAGAGTGTCCTTTTGCCAAAACGAGAAAATTTGTATCGACTATTGTGACCGATTGAACTTTCTTTGTGACCCATTCTTATTTCTACAAATTTTCGTCCATGCCGCACGGTAAGGACTTTGAACGTTTGCCTTTCCAGAGGTAGACCGTTGGGGGGGGGGGGAATGCAATGTTTTAAATATGCAATTGCGTCATAACACGAACTTATATGAATTTAGACCGTAATGCCAAAAGTCTAGCTGATTGTACTATGCTCTAGACTAAAAAATCGAAGGGCAGTTTCAACGCCTTAATTGTGCGATATCGGAAAAAAAATACGCATCCGCTACTGTTCCATTCTCTACATGTATGCAAATTTATATCCCAATCGGTTAAAAATTTTCGGAGATACGATTGAAAAATACCGTTTTTGCAATAAACAATATCAAATTTGTTGCTATCTGAATCGTTTTCATCTCCAATGTATAGTACACGAAAAAATAAACATTTTTTCAATTTAAAAGTTTTTTATATCTCGTACCGTTGAAACGTTATCGACATAAAACGAAAAACACCCCAATTTTCAAGAGTGCGTTTCAACCCTTGAAAATCGGGTTCCACAGATATAAAAAAAATACGTGTCGCCTATTTGTACCCATTCTACAAGCATGCCAAATGTCATTGAAATCGACCTCGCAACCTTTCCTGAGAGCATTTTTCAGGCGCTCTGCGGGAGGACGCGGCAATTTTATGGATTAGCACCTAGAACGAGAGAAAAATTTCATTATATACATTAATTTTGAATGAATTTTTCTTTTTTTCGCGAAAAAATCGGTTTAAATTTGTTCATATAGAAGAAAATTGTCGATGATTCGTAAATATCCCGTATATTTCTTTAAAGAATCTATCCAAGAAGTTACTGTTAAGATTTCAAGTTAATCGGATGAAAACTGCCCGAATTATGCGTCCTTGCGATTTAAAAACGGAGTTTCGACTAAAATGTCTTTAAGGCATCTGGCCACCATGTCATTTTTTTTTTTCATTTTTGTAAATATATTTTTTTAATAAACCCTGAACTGTTAAGAACAATTTGAGCCATAGTACGTATTGAAAAATGCAGGATTGACCAAGATAGTTTTTTTTCTGCAGGAAGGTTGAGCCGCTGCGGGCGGTCGGCCGTGCGCTGAATAACCGCACATTTACTTTCTTTTGCGATTACCTCGAAACTACATTTTTTGAACTGGTACTATCGAAATATCGTAATCTATCGGTCCTATTGCTTTCAAATTTTTACACAATACTTTTAGATACATTATCTAAAATGTCACGTAGGATTTTTGCGATAACTTGGTTAGTTTTTGTTTTATTATTGTTTTTGCTCAACAAATTTCGGTGAAAAGTACAAATTTTTTTCTTCGGCTCACCATAATTTTTTTTAATGGTCGAAAAAAACCACTACGCCTCATTGTAGCGACACTACTCACGAATGAGCTGATTTTTTTTTATATTTGACATGACCGGGTAACAGCTGGAACAACGACCGCGCGTATCGTGCGGAGGGCCTGCGCGGCAATGTGCATAACGGCGCCATTTTTTAATATTTTTAACGGAAACTTATTAACGTTTTTCTTAAAGCCCTTTCTGACGTTGTGTAAAGAAATAAAAATATTCCGGCCAATACTGTCGAGTTTTTTTTTTTATATACCCATTTTTTCGATCGGCCAAGGTGGCTAGATACCTTGAAGCTTCAAGACTGATTTGGGAGCTATCGTCCACACGGCGGTTTGGAAGCTGTCATGTGAATTCTGTGTGTATCTATGGAGGCACTTGGATGGTAGGTCTGTAGTTTTTGCGTCGTGTGTATTTTTTCTACAACGACTGGACTAAACGAGTCTAAATTGCTACTTTCACGGTCTAGGCTGTTTCGAGCGCTTCGGAGGCTCTGCGAAAAAAACAGGTCTAAACGTTTTTAAAATTAAATAACAAAATCGTGCATTATTCGTTTTGTAATCCTATCATTCTGGTGATGCTTATACATCATTTGAGCCAATAAAAAAAGATAGACATTTTGTTTTCTATTCAGATGTAACGTGTTCAATACGAACGCAATACTTCCAAACGCTGACTATAATTATCGGTTATTTTTTCCCGAATACGCATTTACTTGCATGAGGGGAAAGTCCCCCAATAGCGGACACCTAAGCTTTTCGGACAATAAAAAGAAACTGCTCCGAGAAATGTAAATTTTTTTTTGAAATAATTCCGTCAACAATGTTTAAAACCAAAGTAAATTAACAAAAATACAACCTCTGCATAAACACAATTAAAAACTTCATTAAAACTTTGGTACAAAAAATTGCTGTTTCTCCAAGTGGCACCTGGTACCCGACATTTTCAGAACATTGTGCATCAATCGCATATGTAAGTTTTCGAACATTTAGGAATATCTGCAAATTCTTCATAAACCCATCCACGGCAGCTGGCGCACTGAATCTAGGCTTTTTCGTGGTCCTCCAGGCACCCTACGCAAGTAGTTTTTATATTCGATATTTGAGTTAATGGTGGCTTTTTCTTCGCTTTAGCTCCATCTTTTCCTTTGGCCTTTACGCCTTTGGTTTTTTTGTCATTTCCTTCTATCCATCTTTTGAACTTCTTTCCAATTTCTTCTTGTTTGTCCTTAACGTGTTTTTATTTTCTTTTTTCGACAACAATATTGCACGGTGATGAAGTGAGAATTTCACTTCTTTCGGTTTTTCTCTTCCTAGCAACTGATCGTTTTTTTTTTTGCAGCATCTGGGAATGGCGACAAATTATGGAGAATCTGTACAACACCTGGAGCAAAGCTAGTCCACGGTTTAATAACAATGTTTTGTCATGTAGATGCTTTTTGGAATGACGTAGCGCAGCGAAGCTTCTCTCAAACTCAGTTAGCACATTTTTTTGTTCCATTGTCGTTTAATTTTCTTCTCTTCCATTTTCATTTCGCTGCGTTGTTTTATCCTGAAAAACAACGTACAACAGTTATAATTAAAAGTAAAAATGCTTACGAGAAAACAACAGCATGTATACTGTCCGGTGTTAAGGGACCACTTTCTGTCTCGTACCAGGGGACAGAGAATCCCCAAAATTACGTGTTTCATACCAAAACCCCTTGAGAAACCAAGAAAAACTTTCACAAACTCGGAATATTTATGGAATACGACGTATAATAAACACTGATATAAACACTTAAACACAGAAACTTAGCAGTAACACTTACCTCGATCTTACCTGACGCAATGTATTCCCGGTAAACGCAGCAATCAATCACTCTCACTTTAGCCTTGCGCGTCAGTGGTAAACCGAGTCCCGCGATTGTGTATTGATACGCTCCCCCGCATCCCTTTCATGGGTTTTTTACGCGAACGCGCTGCGACATTGTCGTGATAGCACGAGTGTTCGACGCTAGGTGCCGTCCGGCGTTACGGGACTTCCCCCTACTTTTCAACACGCTCAACACGTTACACCGAGTCGTTGAATATTGCGATTGTGCAAATTATCGATTCAAGGAGGAAAAAAAACAATTCGGAGTAGTAAAACGTGGCAAAAGGTTTCGTAACGATCGATGGCTCGGCCACAGTTTAATCGTGTCAAAAGAGGCAACGCAGAAAAGTAATATAATTGGGAAAAATGACGATGTCGGGTTTGGTCGCGGCACGGGGGTACGATTCGTCAAACGAGTCGCACGAGGGGAATTTTGGAACTCGCGTCTCAATGATGTCGCTTGTATGAGAGGCGGCATCGTTATACTCGCGGTGATAATACCCGCTGGTAGTAGTAACCGTTAATGGAGATCGTTTGCAACTGTTTAATTTGACTCGTCCGCAGCGAGCTTCTTCCTCTCGTTTCTCCGGGCCCTCTCTCTCGCTCATTATCTCATATTCTCTCGTCACCTTTACCGCGCAACCGCCCTCACCGATGCCCTCTTTCAATGCGAAAATGTCGCACTCCCGTTCGGGGGTGGCGATCCCCCCGACCGACTCCCGAGACCCTCGCGCACTCCTTTATTCGTGCTCTATCTATACAATTACTCAGCGTAGAGCGCTTGCTCCTTTCACTATGTATTTGTAGGATCCAACTTCCTCCCTCTCTCAATCTCGTCAATCGAAGCGCTAACGAGTGTAGCTCGTTATAAGTTGACGTAACAACTGTCGCCTGTCCTGCATTAAGCAAGATCGCGGGGGAATTTCGTTCCAGAATTATTCCATCGCTTTGATAGATAACGGTTGGACGTAGGTAGGAGGCATTCACCTTCGACATTTCCTAGGCACGCAAATATTGTCAGTGGCAATTGCATTGCGAATGAAGAAACGAGGTAAGCTGCGTTCCTTAAAAGTGCCGCCGTTTCGTCTAGTTGACATTTGTTTTAAATATCGATCTTTGCTTTTCGACGCATTCTCAAAGGATGGCTTTTCAAAAATCTTCTCTGAAATTGTCAAATTGATCAGTTTTGTTGAGGGAGCTATGACCCTTTATAGATAAGTTCCGCGAACTGGTCGGAGCAGGTACCTAGAGGAAGGGGGCCCAAAGCGGGCATGCTCCTTACAATTAATGTTTTAAAACTTACCGCGGTTTCGCGAAGCGGGGACGTTGCGCCCGTCCCACCCGACTTGCCTTAGTCGTGAAGCTCATCTGCTGCCGCCCGCGCGGTTCGCGTGGCAAAAAACAAAACTCCACGGGTTTTGAAAAAAAAAATGCAAAATATGTAGATCGCATTTTGTCTATTTGTGAGTAAAATAGATGAATACCAAAATGTGACTGTTGTTTTATGCCTCTTTGACTTTGTTTTATTCATATTTGCTTCAATGTATTCCAAAGATTTTTCAGTCGGGATTGATGAAAATGCCAAGTGGCGCAAAAGGGCAAAGCGGGCAGGGCAAAGTGAGCACGTGCCCGCTATGCCCAGTATAAAAGATGGCTATCGAAAATGAAGTTGATACTTTATTTCGATAATGTCCCTATTTTTTAAATCTCTATTGTAGGAAATCGAGCACGTACCCGTTATGCTCCAATGGCAGATGACAATGTAAAATTAAGATGATAATAGAAGATAGAAGATGACTATGTGACTTCATTTTAATAATTGTCCCATTTATTTATCTATGTAGGAACTCACCAAAACGCTATTATTTATCGTAACTATGTTTTTGTTTACATGTTTGCAAGTGGTACCTTCTTATAACAACCTCCACTATTCTTTGTAAACGATAAATAAATATATAAGAAACACCCAACAAGCTGCTTGGGATCAGAGCCTTAAGAGGGATTTGGAAACTAAGGAAAAGCCAAAAAGGTAAAAAAGAATCACATTTCAGACGAGGAAAATTACGTGTGCATTATATGCAATGATCCATATATAGATCCTCCCACCGAAGACTGAATTCAATGCAATGGCTGTTAAATGGGGGCTCATGATGCATGCACTGCTTACCCTGTTGTTAGATGACTTTACT
The DNA here is from genome assembly GCA_964007375.1 of Ophion obscuratus. Lineage (NCBI taxonomy): Eukaryota > Metazoa > Arthropoda > Insecta > Hymenoptera > Ichneumonidae > Ophion > Ophion obscuratus. The sequence goes on from OZ023317.1 coordinate 57,108,730, forward strand.
GTGATAATTGCTAAAAAAAATTAAGTTTACCGACTGTTAAGAAGACACGTTAAGTTTTTATTCTCTTATGATAATAATAATGATTTGTCTGCAATCAAATGTGTGGGTATGTTCATAGTCCCCCCCCCCCCTATGATTCGCTATTTTCTTGTTATTTATGCCTAATCTTAGGAAAAAATATAGGCCGCTCTCTTTACCCTCTACCGTGCTTTGCCCATATGACATTTTGTAACTGCGTTTTTAATGTTCCTTCAGAGTGCCCACTTTGGGCCCTCCTCCCCAACTTACAACGAAGCAGCTGCGCCCTGTAAACAGTGGTCCTCTCTATACTATCCATCGAGCCGATGTACGAAAACCTCACAAACGATAACTTATTGGAAAGATGCAGAGGTTTTTTCACATAAAAAAACAACTAAATTTATAACTTCATAATTCATGCAAAAACCCGAATGCGCTTGATTTGTTTTATTTCGGAGGATTATTTTCCGAAGGTCGATTTTTCAGCGCTCTGCACAAACCATTCTATCTACGACATTTATCAATATTTTTCAATACAAAATTTTTAAAAGGTACCTAACACCATACCCTTTGGTTCCAAAAAAAAAAAAAAAAAAAAAAAAAAAACAAAAAAGAATTAAATTTGAAAACCTGCATACGTTTTTCCAGCATAAATTCACTCAAATTCCGCTTATTCCCGGCCACGAGCTGAGCGTAACGCCTTAAAAATTGCTCGGGTACGCTCGTGAACGAGAATTTTGTTCATCAACAGGCTTTTTGCATAACTCGGTAGCGGGACTTTGGTCCTCCCTCAAGATAAATAATGTTATTTTATACAAGATAGGCTAGATGCAATAGAACATTGACCGTATCAAAGTTGTTACGGAACGTTTTACATTACTGATACGTATTTTCCTTAGTTTTTTAACCCTCTGTGTACAATGTTGGATAAATAGTACGCGTTTGAAGAACGCCCTTCAATTAGATATCCGATCTAAGAGACTTCATCGACGGAGCTCGAGACTCAAATGCATAGCCTCTGTGTGCGCCTGTCGTGGTGGTTGCTGCTGCTGCACGGTTACGTGTGCTTTGGGCACTCGTAGTTGAGGAGCACCCACATACAAAGTGCGCGTTGTACGGCCAACGTTTGTACTATTTGAAAAGAAAAGGTAAAAAAATCAAAATACGAGGACGTCTCGCCGTTCGCTTTTTCACAAGTTCGGAACGAAAGCCAGTTTGACTCGTAGGTTGGAATCGGTCGGCAACGATCATACGCACGCCGAAAGCGTATACCGAGAGGGAGGATAAGGGAGTAGAAGTAGAAAACGATAGGGTTAACCGTCCATGTATCAACGATCCTTCTCGATGCATAATTAAGGACGAGGAGGAGGAGGAGGAGGTCGACGACGACGATGACGACGACAACCGCTTTAATCCCGTCCTCGTGTTTGCGTTTTCTCGTTCGATCGGTAGTTTCCTTTATATCCACTGACGTTGCAAGCTCTCTTTTTCTTCCTCTCCCTCTCTCTTTTCACCCGATTTACGAACGTCCCTCTCGGCGCGCACCGATCCTTTGACCGTCGAACGAACCGAATTATTCCCGTTCTCCGAACATCCGTGTACCCATCCAACTACGTATATATGTATAAGATAATTGTATGCGCGCGGGTAAAGTCGGCCGCGCCAGCTCTATGGTTGAGCTGTGCGATATTTCCGATCCCACTGGTCTCTCGAACCTTTGCTCCGTTTTGCTCTTATCGCAAGGAAAGAGAATCGACGGGAGGAGGTGCGCGAGTGGAAACAAATGATTATGCACAAGGATTAAAAAAAGGGCATTGGACCCAGCGACGAAGTTTATTCACTTTTTTTGATCAAGCGGGGGTGATATAATCAAGAAAATAACGAAAAACAATAGTCCATCAATGAAATAGTCCATGGTGCACGCTTCGAAGAAGAGTCCGTGGCCGTTTCAACGTTTCTCGATTTAGATATATTTGCACGGATGCGTCCATCGGTCGAAGCTCGCGATTCTCGTTCATTATAGGATGCGAAAAATTGTCCCAAGTGGCAAAGTGATTTTTGTCTTTCCATCGCTCATCATTTAGGTACCTCCTAAGCCCCCTCTCAACGATATTACTTCAAACGCCTATTAATAATAATTTAATCTTGATTGAATGACATTTTGATCTGGGAAAGAAGTAATATTTTTGTGCCGCAACGTTGCATTATCCGTAGATACACCAAGATTCCTAGCGTCTCCCTCTTGCCTGCAAGATGATAACATCCGGGGGCGCCGGCGCAGGCCTCGGCGCTACGTCCTCATTGCCCCCCTTTGCGTACGAGAAACTGTTGCCGCGATGGAAGCGTCCTAGGGCAGAGAGTAATAGGACTTCGTAAAGAGCTCGATACCTGTCGGTTTTTTAACGATTATTTCGTTCACGTCAATGCCTCTCAAAAGCTTGTGAGGTTCATCACGCGTCATCACAAAGCTCGTCAATGTTTTGGATAGCTGTGTGCCTCGATCGTTGTTATGGACGACAAATCAAAGGATGCACGGCAGTTTGCATCCTTATTCTCGGCTCTCGTTGACTTGATTAAATTATATGCTCTCGGAGATCGATGAAGGTTGGAAGAGCCGGTGTTGGATACTCTCAACTACCCGCACACTAGCCTCTGTTGGTGAAAGTGGTGAGAGCTGTCGATGTGGCGCCAACACACACGTGTATATGCATTGCAGAGGGCGAGGACTAATGAAATATGGGAAAGCTTTTAGCTTTTAGCGAACGTCTGATATATCCGGAATATTCAGGCCGTGCGGCACGTGGCACTCTATATATGTATCAGGTTAATTGATGCATCGCGCGTCTCTAATCAAGATAAACAATAAATAGATTCGCCAATGTATAAAAGAGAGAAGCGACGAGTTTGTTGACCCGCTTTTTTTCTTCGTTTTTTTTTGTCGGTTTCACTCGCTCGCCCGACCTCACAGCAGAGTTAGTGCGCCGCGGCGCCCAGTGGATGTGGATCGAGTCCGTGTGGAAGACATCATCGGTAACGCACAAGTACTCGTCGTTCATCGAGTTGGAACGCGTCCGTATACGCGATCTGCCCTTACTCACAGCTCCCCAACTGGGAGAGTGCTTTTTAATTGCAAGTACTCGTCCAACTGTAACTTTTGAAAAAATTGAATTCGACCCTTTCAATTTCATCTCTTGCACGCATATTATTTCGCCCTAGATGATCGATACTTGATCCCGAAACAAAATGATCGGTACTTCCGGGGAAGGTGGAATAAACTATTGGATAATAATTGAAATGGAACGGAATCGTTCGGGCCTCCCAGTTCCTTCGAAAACCTTTTCATTTAGCTGCCACGCTTGCGCCACCTCCTGCTCTCCGCGTTCTCTATTCATCCTCCCTCAAGTACTTCGAGTGAATTGCCGTGTTAGAAACTTGGCCCATCTCTTCTTCTTCTTCTTCTTCTTCTTCTTCTTCACATCTAGGAGGAAGTCCCGTAACGCCGGATGGCACCTAGCGTCGGACACTCGTGCTATCACGACAATGTGGCAGCGCGTTCGCGTAAAGAACCCATAAAAGGGCCGCAGAGGAGCGTATCGATACACAATCGCGGGACGCGGTTTGCCACTGACGCGCAAGGCCAAAGTGCAAGCGATTAATTGCTGCGTTTGGCGGGGATACACTGCGTCGGGTAAGATCCAGGTAAGTGTTACTGCTAAGTTTCTGTGTTTAAGTGTTTATGTCAATGTTTATTATACGTCATGTTCCATAAATATTCCCAGTTTGTGAAAGTTTTTCTTGGTTTCCCAACGGGCTTTTATATAAAACACGTAATTTTTGGGATTCTCTGTTCCCTGGTACCGGACACAAAGTGGTCCCTTAACGGTGGACGGTAAACATGCTGTTTTTTCTCGTAAGCATTTATACTTTTAATTATAACTGTTGAACGTTGTTTTTTAGGATAGAACAACACAGCGAAATCAAACTGGGAGAGAAGAAAATGAAAGGGGAATGGAATTTAAAAAATTGCTAACTGCGTTTGAGAGAAGCTTCGCTGCGCTACGACGTTCCGAAAAGCACTCTACATGACAAAACATCTTTATTGAACCGTGGACTAGCTTTGTTCCAGGTGTTGTACGGATTCTCCATAATTTGTCGCCATTGCCAGATGCTGCAAAAAAACGATTAGTTGCTAGGGAGAGAAAAACCGAAAGAAGTGAAGTTCTGACTTCACCATCGTGAAAAATTGTTGTCGAAAGAAATGACATAAAAAGAACGTTAAGGACAAACAGAAAGGAATTGGAAAGAAGTTTAAAACAGCAATGGAAGTAAATGAAAAAAAAACCAAAGGCGTAAACGCAAAAGGAAAAGGTGTAGCTAAAGCGAAGAAAAGCGGAGGAAATTAACTTAAATATCGAATATAAAAACTACTTCCGTAGGGTGCCTGGAGGACCACGAAAAAGCCTAGGTTCAGTGCGCCAGCTGCCGTGGATAGATTTATGAAGAATTTGCAGACATCCCTAAATGTTCGAAAACACATATGCGATTGATGCAGAATGTTCTGAAGATGTCCGGCGCTCGGGGCTCGAAGTTAAGTCTGTCCGGTACTAGGTACTTGCATTTTTGTTAATTTACTTTGGTTTCAAACATTGTTGACGTAATTATTACAAAAAAATTGACATTTCTCGAAGCAGTTTTTTTGTTGTTGTGCGAAAAGCTTAGGTGTCCGCCACTGGGGGACTTCCCCCTATACATATATTATATTTTGATCTAAAACAAGCGTCTCAGTGACGTCGTGACGAGTTTTACGAGAATCATAGGGCTCAAGTTTATCAAAGGTCAAGTTTATTAAAATCACCGGATCATTTGGAACGTTACATTCTGACCCAACGACGGGGGAGAGGAGGGAGAAAGAGGGAATCGCTCCAACGTTTTCGCATCTGGCGAATATCCTCGTTGAGCTGTCTGACGGGGGAAACGAGGTATCGATAAGCCAGCCATGGAGAGTTTACGTCCGCCGTACAGGTCAAGTAAGTAAGCAAGATCGCGGTAAGTGAGTCACCGCGGAGACTAACGCACGAGGAGGGAGGCTTTTTCCGCTGTGCTCAAACACACGTACGAATTTCCGCTGTGCTCAATACACGTACGAAACTTCGTGCAAGAAATGGTCGCGTGTTTTTCCCCGTTGAAGCGAACCGCGAGGCTAAATGTAGACAGATATATATACTTATCAGCACTCAATTATTCATCGCCGTTCCACCGTCCTTGCCGAGACACGAGAAGCTCTTCCTCACCCGCCGTCCTACCTGTGTGCCTATATTCGCGAGGATAACCGTCACGTTTGTCGAAGCACCTTTTCAGACCTGCCTATTTATTTTTCACTCGGTTCCCTTGCGCGGCTGGTAGAGCGGCAATAAAGAGCCAATCATTCGAATTATAGATCGCAGGGCGATACGAAAACCCGACGATCGCATACAACCTCGCACAAACAACCCTTCGTACATCATTTTCGGCCGTTCCTTGCATCTTCCGGGTGTGACGAAAGCATGTGGCCAACCGCGTTCTAACCGCAGGAACTTTTGCGCCGCCTTCGAACTACTTTTTCATTCCACACTTGCTTGTCCTCTTTTTCCAACAGCTAGAGTCGAATAAATGACAAGTTCTCGTTTTTCTCGAATTATCGGGCGATAGACGTAGATACGTAGTGCACGTAATTATTTGAACCCAGCTACCATTGCCGCCGGTCCTACCATTGCTACCAGATAGGCATTCAACGCACAGTCGGCAAAGACTCTCGAGAAACGAGCGTCGTTAGATTTATGCTCGCCTCTCAGCCAAACTCGAGATTTTTGTCCCGAGTTTTCTCTCTACCAGCCGCGACCCTCGACCTCGAAAGAATTTAATGAAAATACCGGTCAGGAAGTTGCCACACGAGCTAAAAGCTTCCTCGAACGTGATTATATTTTTTTTCTTCGTTGCTCCGATGGGTGGATACAAATTTAAACGCGTCGGAACGCATTGATCTTGGGCGAAAGAGAGCATTTTGGAAAACAAAAACAAACAAATTCTCCGAGTCAAAAAGTTCAGCCGACTTTGAAAACCTTTGACTCTAATCTAAGTCTTCCTTGAGGCTACCTGATGCTACAAGTCCTACTATTGGCCTCAAAATGTCACCCGATTCATATTTTGTGCTCCGCCTCTTCCTCTGCTTTACCCGCAGCACTGGCAAGGCAAATCTGACAACGTGAAATCTCATACTCGTACGAAAAAACCATATACTCCAGTCTGAGCCAGTTCAAGTATTTCCTTTTTATTGGGTTTAAATCTACCGAGTCCGTGGATATTTCAACGAAACATATCATCACGAGAAAAATAATTATTATTCATTGCCATCTTATTTTCAATCTTTTCATATTTTACCACCAGAAATGAGTGTTAACAAAGGTGTTCTTGAATATTTTAATTTTTTTAAGCTATATTTACGATACCGTAACTTACTCACGACATTTATGCAGCATTATGAGTTACGTGTCAAAAGACACGGCAGCGTCTTGAGGCCAAGTAGTAAAAAGCAAACGGTTCCATACTGATTTCGACCCCATTGAAGAAAACCCCACTGATCAACCCAACTAACATTGCGTAATCTTGATGCACTCGGATTTAATATCTTCTGTCATTCTTTAACTTTGAATCAATGACACGTGAAACTGCGTCGACAAATCGCAAGTCTAACGACATTTAACAAGTGTAATGTGATTTTCCCCTGTCGTTCGGTTCAGATTATTTTTCGATCCGTCCACTCAGTCCCGAGATCTCATACTTTTCGAGCGTTTTTTTCCCTAAAAAATGGGTCCACAATCGCGGCTTAGTTGTATCGAATGAATCCAATCCGTCATATCGTAGACATTGTACATACACCCTTTTGTGAGTTGATTAACAAATCGGTTAACAGCGCGAAGAGCGACGCGTTTAAGACTCGTCTCGCGCAGCTCGACAGCTGACTGCTATCTTGCCTGCTATTATATATATATATATATATATATGTGTGTGTGTGTGTAGTGTGTACATATATCTGAATATATAAAACATTTTCTAGATATAGTAAGTATAGTATTTTGTATATATAGTTCATCTTTTTTTACAAGTATACAAAGAAATATACGAAGGACCAATATGTGGAGACTGGATCGAGTGTTTGAAGTGTAAAGCTTGGTGGTATGAGAAATGCACCGCTCATACAAATGTAGGCAACTTTAATTACGATTTATGTGCCGATTGATGCTTGCGTACTTATATCGACCCCTGTGCGTACTCTTAAACGCCCGTATGTGTAAGAGTTCGCAAATCCCGTTTCGTAGTTTTTAGTTTGTTATTTTTTTTTTTTTTTTAATTAAGATTCCCAATTGTCACTCATAATTTAAATAGAATACTAGATATTCTTTCAATTAAAACAAAAACTGATTCGTGAAATGTATTTGTTCGTTTCTTTCACCGCTTTGAAGCTTAGGTGCATACTCCTATACCAGCTTACCCAACTACTACTAATGATCTCTTCGGAAGAGGCCATTCATACAACTATGATAGAACTCCACTTAAAGGTAAGTTCGTTTAATCATTTAATTACACTACAGGACACTCGCGAAATAGCAACCTGTCCGAATAAAACTGGACAGTTCAGCCTACGGGCTCGGATCACGTACCTACCGTATTGAAAAAGGGGGTTTCACGCGCCCCGCGACTGATATGCCGCGAGCGGAAAACTGTAAAACCACGTAGCTCCCCACCCAGGGCTATGGCACTCCGTGATGCGAGAGCCGCGAGCGCGAAGACGCAACCGAGCGATTACAAGTGCGACTGAACGCCGCCGAGACAAGTATATAAGGCGGAGCACGAGGCCCGAATCGGCAGTTCTCCTTGCTGAACAAGTGAGAAGAGTACCATACTCGGAATGCTATATAAGTGGCGAGAGTAAATCAGCCGTCTTCGACTCCTGAAGAAGTGGGAGAACTATCCTCATTCTACATCCTTTAACTTGACTGCTGAATCAGTGGAGCAGCTTTTTTTCCCATACTTCAACACCCTCAGACACACACACATACACACACGCACAAACTTTGGATCTAGTAAAAATGTACGGTAATTACTCTATCAAAAAATTCAATTATTCTTTCTTCCTTCGCCGTATTCTTTTTTTTCTTTCTTTTTACCTTTGTTATATCGAAAATAATTGAACCGCAAGATACGGATTAGTCCTCGGTAAATCGTTGGTGCCCATCAACGATCGACCGAAAGCTAAATCACGTACACCGTGCCGTCTCGTTGTTCCTCCCTCTTTCCGCATCCTTACTAGCTCTCCCTTCTCCACAGCGACGAGTAGCTACTCACTCTCTGAGCTTTGCAACCACGCTCGCTCCAGGCCAACTCCTTCCTCCAAAATCAACGACAACCTACGCTCTCAAACTCGGCAACCGACTTTCAACTGGCCAACGGCTCTTTTAAGGCTATAACCCAAACAAAAGCAACGCTCGGACAAGTTAAGAAAACGCGTCTAGTGGCCATTGACGATTCGCTATCCCTTGAGGTGGTCCCTTGACATCTCCTTGTCTCATCTACACCAACCGGAAGCAAGTCATCCTGGCCAATTGTCGGAAGCTCACCACGAATCAACTTCCAACACTTACGATATATTTTTATTCCCCGAACGCGAAAGCATTTCCATTTATTTCAGCTCTTTTGGTTTTTAGCACGCGAAAAACGAATTATGATAAGACTCTGACTGTTGAAAGTAGCTCAGGGACAACATCTGCTATACGTATATTTCCTATGAAATAAATCATTTTACCATGACCTGACTATCCACCCAAGTAAATAAACCGAAAATATGATTGGTAACTTGCGATTATTCAATTTTACGAGGATTTTCCATAAACGGTACAAGGCAAGGCAAAATTTATCCGTCGCTAATCCTAATGCTGCGACTTTACCGCCAACGAGTTTGGTGTTCCAATCTTCACTGAGAAATATATTTTTCTTCCACAAAACGAGGTACACAACGAACATTCATCCGAGAAGCAAAAGCTTCCGTCAATATGAATTATTCGAGTTGGATTGGTGCGATCAATCTGCGCGATCGATAGAGTCCAGACCCGAGTAATTTTCGTTCGCTTTCACCGCGCCAGTGTTGAACAAATATTTATGCGCAAAATAAATAAAGGAAGAAAAACCTCGTTGTCTCTCGTTGTTCTTTTTTTTTGTTCGATTCAGTGCTCGCCAAGAGTAGAAACCGCCCCGAAATATGTATGCACAGTCGTGGATACTAAGAGGCGAAAAGGGTGGATGTTTTTAATTGTAAAACTTATCCAATTAAATACGAGCCCTGTAGCGGCGGCGATGATGGTGTAGCTGAGAGAGGGCAAGAGTCATGGACTGCCGGCGAAAACGAGCGGCCGGCGAAGTAACGAAACTAAAAAAAAAATCGCTAGCGCAGTGTCGAGTAAATTCTATATGAAACGATCGCGGGTGGGGAGCCGCGTTCCTCGTGCACGCAGCCTCGGTCGGAGAAGCCTAACCCGCGAGCTGTTTTTCAACTACCGTGAGCCACCGAGCGCAGCGGTGCCCCTACCCAAAAGCCCCACACCACCTAACTCCACCCTAATGAGTGCGCATTCACGGATGAGACAAAGCCCGCCAACTTTTCTTTGTGTCAATTAACGAAAGAACATTATGAGTAACGTGAGAGAGAAATTTATTAATAAAATGAGCAACATTCGAAGGGTATGCGTAATTACTATACATTACTGACACCGAAAACCATTCGATCTCCACGTCGACGCGGGGATGGCTCTCGATTGATATGTACAGTTGCGATTGGAAGTTGACTATCGCGTGGGCAAGCCTGTCGCGTTTTCACACGACATCGAGTTTAAAAAAACATGTTTTCATAGGATTCAGCCATTCTTGTCACGATTAGCAAAAAGGGTACGGCGACAAGCTCAATTTACCGCTTAAATTGCAAGGCTCATTCCGACCTCTCGAGGGCAACATTTGTTTTTGTCGCACGTCCGCGTTCACGGCTTCTGTATTTTGGCTCTCCTTCCACTGCGATAAACCGCGCGCGAGAGACGTCTCCGAGTGATCTCCGGAAATCAAGTGGCCGGATATTTCCGTACACGCTTGAATTATTTTAAGACTAGACTAATTGACTTTGTACAAGCCCCAGCTGATTCTTGGCGCGTTAACGAATCGGCCAAGCATCGGGGGACGGCTTTGCTTTTACGTTTGAAGGAGGCGCTTCCGCGATTATTTCAGGGAGAAGGAGAAACGTCACTCATCGAAAAACTTCCGGACGTAGTAGCACTGTGGTAGCCTCTAGAATTTTACCCTCCGACCGACCCGATCCTCGTTATTGCGCGGAGCAACCCTTTTCCAAACGCGAAACATTCAACGAGCCCGAGTTGGCTTTGTCAAGAATTCCATTTTTACGCGGGCTTCTTCTTCTTCTTCTGCTTCTTCTTCTTCTTCTTCTTTGCATATTTTGAACTTATGTTTGCCGCTCATATTCCACATCCAAACAAACTCCGAGTCCGCAACGTTGAGTTCGATACTACAGAAGCAAAGACACAAACTTTTCGATAATTCGACATCGAATGTCTAACACGGGCTTGGCCCGTGTAACACGCCCGATCGTGCTTGCATCCTTGCAGTCTTTCGAGCGTAAAAGTTTCCTATACGAAGACAGGCGTGTGGTATTGTGGCCAATTAAATATTAAACAAAGCGGGCATGCAGGCTCGGGGTTATAGGGAAGGAATTCGAGGCCGAACGTATACACGAGTTTAGAATGCACGGTGTGAGTCGTTTCAATCGTGTACGAGAGAGTCACGCGACACTGCATTATTGACAAACAGGGCAGGGTGGATGAATTTTTGAGTTTTACGAGTGTCGGATAAAACTAGCGTACAAAAGACTACAGTGCGTATCATTACGGACGTATACATATATGCACACGTGTAGCGTGAGAAAGCTGCTTTCCCTTTCGTAAAACACGCAAGAGCACCGATCGACGATTCATCTTTCACGTCCAACCGTACTTGCCGTCTTATCGTCAGACCTGCGCACCAGGCTCGCGCGACCAGCGTGGCATCAAAAAAGAATGGGCCCAACGGCGGGGTGGGGGCTCAAGAAAGGTTATTCTTTTCAGTTTTTCAATCAATATCAAGAGACGCGGCAGTGTGTCTTGATGCTAAGTGATAACAAATAAAAAACAAAACAATTCGACACCACTAACGAACACGCCACGTAGAGCCGATTGGCCTTTCACCAATCGTTTCCAAACGTTGAATCGATGTCACGCGAAAACACGTCAACCGATTGAAAATATAATGACATTTGAACAATGTACATAATGTGATTTTTTCCTATCGACTTTTTTTTCGATCCGTCCACTCAATCCCGAGATCTCATGTTCAATGTGAAATTATTACATACTCCTGGGTTTTTAAATCGAATAAAGTCATTCGGTCATGTCGTAAACATAGGCACCTACGTCCTTTCAAGGATTGCTTAACGTTTAGACTCTCTCGCAACTTCCTGACAGCTGACTGCTAACTTTCCTGGTATATATACATATAAATATATAATGTACGACGGAGTACATAGTTTTGACAACTCTAAGCTTTAAACATGGTTAGAGCGCTTATAAGTGCAATCGTTAAACCCTTTTTAGGGCCCTTTTTAGGGCCTAGATTTTTTAGACCCTTTTTAGGGCCAAAAATACATTCGACGAAGAGTTGCAAATTCTGACCTCGAAAAGTTCCTCGATATTGAGAATAGAGCGGCAAGCAGAACATGAAGCTCGTCTACATAAAACATTGCACTGGAGATAAAAATCGCCGAAAATATGGAAGGATGTAAGGAAAAAGATACATATTTTTAAGTGCTAAAAAGTCAGATATGAACTCTTCATTGTTCGGAAACAGCGAAAAATGTTTACCCGTAGGCATCAAGGGGCTGGAAATATCGATGAGCCTCGCGTCCAGTGCGCAACAGATGAAACATTTTCAAATATCGCTACACCACATCTATGAATTTGTTTGCTCGATCACAGGAAACAATAAATTCTTACCTTCATCGTTGGTATCGAGCGGCCAACAGTATGAAGTTTTCTAGCTCGAACATAGATAGTGGAAAATTGTTTGATCAAGAGTGGCGAAAGGCCAAGAATATAAACTTATTTCGAATGAATTGAACGAAAAATATGCATCTTTGGTTGCCGCCAACCGAATGATTGTTCAGCGTCAATTGAATGATACAATACGTTACACTAAAGATAATGAAAAGCCAAAAATATGGAACTTTCTTGCATGGGGCACAGGTAAAGAGAAATTCATAAGATCAGGCATTGCAAGGCCGGAAATATGAATTTTACATCCATTGCTCGAAGGCAATAAAAAAATGTACCTATATCCGCGAGTAGCGGAGAAGCACCGTATACCGCATAGTTGCTTGATATCGTATAGTGGACTATCCCGAGTTTTCCTATAGCGACATCTGTCTTTATTTTTACACACTAATAATTAGTCGTAAGATGTCGCCACCGCAAAACTTTTGGTTGTCTAGCAATAAAAATAGCACATCAGTGAACTGATGTTACCTTTCACCGACGTGAATAAAAATATTTCTTCTGCTAGAAAGTGTTGTTGTCATTGAGGTGAGTCAAAATAATTTGTTCTTTTTTGTGATTTTTTTATGAATTATAACATTTTTCAGTCAATAAGTAAAATATACACTCAGCAAAAAAATTAAGGGAGCAGTAACGTTTTGAAATTTTTTCAGTGATTTTTGAAAGACCGTATCCTCGGGGAGAATTGTCATATCGGGGAAGAAAAAAAATTCTGAAGTTTGAAATCTATAGTTTAAGAATCTCGCGGAGAATTTTGTTGAGCGTCATTCTCGGCGCTGCCATAAGAAATAGCGCGAGTCACAAATTTTCGATTTTTTTTTTCCTTCAGCATCGTCCATAGGCAAAAAAAAATGTCTTGGCTGAATCAATGGTAGGGTCTTTGATCGTGATTCTTTAGCTTCTTGAAAGTAAAACTTGAGTACATCCTCTATAAGTTCCTTTTGGTATTTTAGAGGGTTTTATTTAAACTCAATATTGATTTGAAAAAGTACAAAAAAATTACTTTTTTTGTCGTTTTGGAAAATTCGCCACAACTTTGCATATATTGCGAAAATGAGCAATCGTTCCAGGTTTTTTAAGGTTAAAGCGTTTTTTTAACCGACTGTTTATTTTAAATGCTTGAGAGCTTTCGAACAAGTAATTGAAAAGTCGTATAGCGATGCGTGTAAAAAGGTGTATGAAGATTCGCTTCGGAGTAACAACTTAATTTGGAATTAATTTTAACTCGATAAATTATGGCAAATAAAAAAATTGCATCAACACTGAACAGATGATGATTTCATAACATTTTCTACACAATTCGTAAATAATTTTTTTTTTACATTAGATGAATAGTTAATGAGAAATCGTAAGAATTATAACAGATATTGTTGTTTTTTTCTCAATATTTTGAAAACATTTTTAAAAAAATGTTTTTTTTTAACATTTTCATGAATAGTTAATAAGAAAAATAACGGATTTTTTTCAAAATTTTAAACTTTTATTTTTTTAATACTGAATTTTTTTCGACATTCGTTTGGGTAGTGGTTAATGCAAAATTTTGATAAAAATAACGACATTTTTTGTCATCTTCATCATCATTAATTGACGTTCAAGGAGCAATAAGTGCTCCTTTAATTTTTAATAAAATTTTGACGGTTCGGGTAAAAAAAAACGCTTTAACCGACGACATTTAATAATAAATCTAGTCCTTAATCTAAGTTTTTTTTTTTTTTTTTTTTTCAAAAATAACAAACTGGCGGCTTCCGACAAATAACTTTCGATTGTCGACCAAAAAATCGCTCGTTTATTGTTAAAAAAAAATAGAAATGTTCAACAAAAATAAAAATCCTTTGATTAAGGACTCGTTTTTAATGCTATCAATAAGCACACGAAATTGTATCAAAATCCATCGAGTGGTTTTCGAATTATTGTGACTTGAAAAACATAGTTTCGAGAAAAACGCTTTAAAGTTTTTCGATGTGGATACGGTATTATATGTTCGTAAAATTTTGAGCACGATAGATGAGGCTAAACTTTTTTTATGTATTTTGATCCGCTGAATCCGTATATCAGAATTTATTGCCGAAAAGTCGAGCATTCAATTGTTTATAGCCAATTGTTTAAACAATTTTTCAAAAAATTAAAGTTTTTCGGGATGAATTATCTTTTTAAAAACATTTTGGAAATTTTTAAAACGAAAGTATTCCTTTAAAAAATTTGCTAAAGTTCATAGTTTTTAAGTAATACATTTTTGAACATTTCTGAAAGGGTTTTCCAATTTTACACTTGATTTATGTATAGAAATACTAATCAAAAAATTACATCGAATCATCAATTTCTGGCCCATACAATAGGGCTTCTGTGGGCCGATGTGGAAGGTTCCAATATATCAATTTGTTGTTGTTTTTGAAGCATTCTGCCTTCCCAGGTATTATCGTTTGCGTGTTTGTCAGCCGCTACCTGCCATGGGAACCCGACGCCCCTTCACTAATTGTGGGATATCCCGGAAATTGTTCATCGGATTGACTTGAAATTTTCAGGGAATATTTTCGAAACAGCATACTTCAAGAAAATGTGAGAAAAAACGATTTTTTGAAAATTCTGACTGCATCTCACCCCTTAAGAAATCTAAGGTTGTATTGCAATAAATGAAATACAGTTGATATTTCAACGGATTTATGTAGATTAAAGACTTATAGTCACATATGAGTGACTTAGTGAAAAAAAATATTTTCTCCTTTTTAGTACTTTTATTAAATAAAAGCTTTTTTTAAATATTTTTTTACATATGAATTATTTTTGACTTTGTAGTGTTTAATTCATTTAACTAGTTAGTTGTTACTAGTAATTTACTAGTTTACCAGTTTGTACGTTATAAACATGAAGTGCTTGTAACAAATAACAAAGACTGTAATTGTGATTGAACTTGAGGCTAATTGTTGCATATAAACTTTTCGCATACAAAAACAGTCGGCTACGAATTTGTTTGTATGTGTTGATGAGATTTTTTATGGGTGATCAGATATCGGTAATTTTGTATGAAACGTTTTACATAAAACTCATGGTATTTCATGTCAAATCGAATTTTGAAATGGTGGAAACAAATTTGCAAGGTGTCAATGCACAATGACCTATTTCACTAAAAAAAAATCTAGCTCTTGCAATTTTCACTTTTTTCCATAAAAATTGAGAGTGATACCCTTAAGATTCGATAGTTTGAGGGGAAAAAAGCTCCATAGTGGGCGTTCGAAAAAAAGTATTTATTCTTATATCTTGTGAGAAAGGTCTATTCTGGAGTAAAGATAAGGACGAAAATTATGACAAATTAGCATTTTATTGTGAATTTTGGTTGAATATTATAAATCTGATCTATCCAAGCCCTCTCCCCCTCCCGCTCGAAACACAAAAACATTGTGTACTTTTGGCACGTTGACCGCGGTGAAACGATGAGCATTGTTGCATGGTCGTTTTCCTCGCCCAAAATTCACCACAAAAATCTTCCCGACGCTCATCGTCGTTCCATAGAGCGTCTCGCGGAACGCGTGATTCCGTAAATGGTATGCCACATGAATACAAATATTGGAGCAATTGTGAGCAAAAAACTGAGCAGATACAAGCAAATTTCGGAGTTATTATGCATATAAAGTAGATGGGAAAAATTATTACGATTCTCGGAGTAATATCTCACAGAATATGTGAAGTAATCGCATACATAGAAACAAAGAAGTTACAAATTTTCACACAAAAGTTACTCGCTGATCACACGAGGGGTCGGAATGACCCCAGCTCGCGTACAAACTTTTTCCGTCAACTGCCAGGCAAAAACTGTTGGCAAGCTCCTACTAGAATTTTATTCGAAAGTTGGAGGTGGGATATTTTATAATACTAGTGTTATGAAACACAAGTGAACAGTTATTTTCACGACAAATAGTATAGTGTTATAAAAAAAAATTTATGTGACTATTAAAAAAAATACAACGAATGAACGATGGACGTACACTGGGTAGGATGTGCAAGGTCTTGGCGGGTATGGTTATGAAGAAAAAGCTCTATTTTTCCTATAATGGTGATATCATTTTTTTTATAATAATATGATTTTTTCATAAAAATAAAACATTTTTAATAATTTTAGTAGTAAGGTTTAGAATTTTGTGTACAACATTTCTTGTACACTTGTATAATACATACAATGTACTCGGCAATTTTATAAGTAAATTAATTTCTTTTTGTACTTGAATTACGTTTTTACCGTAGCGGAAAAATGAGAATAAAACCATTATTTGAATTGAAACAAATAATTATTATTATTAAAGTAAATAAGAATTCATTAATAAGGTAAAACAAACGGAAATGTTTTCGGGGGGATTTATTATTACTTGGCGTACTTTATTGAACTTTTATCTCAACCCTTTGCACTCGAGACCTTTTTCGCTCGGATAGGAAGTTGCGAGCGAGAGTCACCTCTCAAGTGCAAAGGGTTAATACATATGTATGGGTACGTGTAATGATGATTCCACACGCTCTTCCGCAGGAAAATTCAAGCGACGCGCGTCCTCCTCCGCCCATTGCTTCTGCACCCTAATCGGATTATAATTTCGTGGATAATTCGACGAGAAGGCAATTTGGCGTTCCTTGGAACGCGAGGCCGCAGTGGCAGCCACCGAACCTCCAAAATGGAACACTGCCCTTGCTACGGTGCGACCTCGCACACATCCCCAACTAACTTTGCAACCTCGTCCGGAAAACGAGGAGCGAATACGGTGGGATAGCGAGCAACTCCGCGCGCTCCGGCTGCTACGTGACTACCGCAGTCTCGCGACACCTTGCTTTCAGTTTGCTCTCTCTCTCTCTCTCTCTCTCTCTCTCTCTCTCTCTCTCTCTCTCTCTCTCTCTCTCTCCCTCTCTCTCTCCCTCTCTCTCTCCCCCTTTCTCTCTCTCTCTCTCTCTCTCTCTCTCTCTCTCTCTCTCTCTCTCTCTCTCTCTCTCTCTCTCTCTCTCTCTCTCTCTCTCTCTCTCTCTCTCTCTCTCTCTCTCTCTCTCTCTCTCTCTCTCTCTCTCGCGAGAGAGAGAGACACATACACGGAACGGTGACTCTTGCGCTTCTCATGACCATCGTCCACCACCAATTTCTCTTTCAGTTAGAAAAGTAAGCCCGTTCTTTCGTCCGGCACACCGCAACATCAGACACGAGTCAAAAGCTCGAATCGTGCTCTCGGAGTACGGCTTCTGCTTCTCCTGTTTCCGAACCTGTTACCCTCATCGCAGTCTCTCTCCCACTTCGACTCTACGTACGACTCTCCGGTCCGTTCTCCCGAATATCATTGTAGGATTCCTCGTTTACGCTACTCTTCTAGCCGCGTCTCTCTTGCTTCTATGTTGCTTTGCCCGGGTACCTAGCTTCTGTCTCCATCGCCGCCGCCGCCGCCCGTGAGTTTCGAACTCAAAGTATAAATCCAACGCGTGTTTCGTGGTAGCTCCAGGTCTCGCTCTCGCACTCCCTATATCCAACGTATTCCCCTTACGGTGTAGTAGCCCCCTGCGCGCATCGACAGCCTCGCGCAATCAGTTGCCGTAATGCCGCGATTCAGGGTTCATCAGGACGGCCATTTTCCCCGAGACCCCCCTTATTACCGCCATTTTGTCGAAGCCTCGGAAACTCGTGCGCCGCACGTAGGTACAACACGACACGAGACCAGCCCGTTTTGCCGCATCAAGCACGTATTTTCCCCGTGCGAAGCCTGCGTCCGCAACCTCTCGCGGAGACTGCGTCAACGCTCCTCACCCGTAAAGCTTTCACCGTAGACTTTCGCCTTGAAAAGTTGGTGTCGACCTAACCGACCCCGAAACGCCGATATTTCCTCATCCTCTTTCCCGCAATTATGGCAAAAGCCAACGACGTCGCATCGTGTCGCCCCATCGGGAAGCGAGAAAGAGAGAGAGAGCGAGAGTCAATCCGAAATTCGGCTGGGTATTGTAACTAGCCGCTTCGCTCGATCACGATTAACGACACAATGTTTGCCACGAACCTTCTTCGTGGCGACGACGACCTCGATGACGCCGACGTTGCTACTGCGCTGGTTGCCACTGAAAAGCAACGCATCGTCAACATCGCCCCAGTCGCGAGCTTCCGCTTTCCCCATTGGCAAGGACGGCGGATGATACATTTTTCATAAATTACCCATTTACCGGGCAATGGACGATTCAAACGTTCAGACACGAGTTATCTATAAATTTGTTGTTATAATATCTTTGAACCAGTAATTCGTTACTTCGGGTCTATTCGAAAAATAAATAATCGTAACGTTTTTTTCCCCCAAACGCTGCTCGCGGAGTTCGGTTGATTCGGTTCAAGGCATAGTTGTGAGAATGGTCATTCGTCAATTTCTTCCCTGCCGTCGCATCGAAGCAAGGGCCTAGTTCATTTTTTTTCTCACCTCGTTTTTTGGGGCTCAGAGGGGTGTCAAGGCCATAAACAACGATAGAGAGAGAAAGAGAGAGAGAGAGAGAGAGAGAGAGAGAGAGAGAATCTCCGGTTCCTACAGTCGTTGGTGGTTAACGTCCCCATCGTTGGGAACCTAATGCCCCTGTAATCCTCGATGCGATACGTTGCGTGTCACGGCTGTGCGGGAGATCCGCGGTCTACGCCCGGCCCCGAAAGTCCCGAACAACCGTTTTCGTTTCACCATCCCTGCCGTGAGCCCAGTTTTTTTTATCTCCTTGATCCTTGGTCTCGCCACAGCCCGGATAGAGAAAAAGAGAGAGAGAGAGAGAGAGAGAGAGAGAGAGAGAGAGAGAAAGGTTTTGATTCGTAGAAAGCACGAGCGAAGAGAGATTACCGGCCACGAGAGAAGGAATCGCTCGAAGAAAGCGACGATCGACGACAAGCCTCCTCGCGTTCTTTGTGGCCAAGAATCACCGAGTATATCGAGCTTTTACCGAGTCCATATACGTATAGCGACGATATCCACTTTGGTAATCCTCGCACCGAGGCTTCTCACCCTCGAAAAAGCTGCTCCCCCTCCACTATTTTCGATCATGTCCCAACCGAATTCCAAGATAAAGTACCTTCAATTGTGGCCAAGTAGATAACACACACTTCTCAATAAGAAATTCCGTTTTGGATGAGAATACGCGTTTCTATCTTTCAATCTTTTTGGCGAACAAAAAAATTTTAGCTCTCTAGCTTTTCGTCTTAACTCATTGGAATATGATCGACGAGTCGGTCTGCTGCAACGAAACGGCCGATTCCCGAGTCGAAATTTTCAGCCTATTTTGCCCCTCCAGATCCTCACAGTGGTAGGAGATAAAGGCAGTAAAGTAGCTTCGTATTCAATATAAAATGAGCTCCTACTTAGGGCCTAGAACGGGAAAAAATTTCCCTTTTCTCCACTTGCAGGCGCTAAGGAGGACGTTGATTGGCACACGTATACACGCACACGCATACACTCTATTACGCATATAGAGATACATATGCCTGAATACGCGCATGCGTATACACACGTATATACCCGCAGACATACACGCCTAAGCATGCACCAACACACGTATACTAGTACATATACGTATGCATGCGTGCCTGCTATAGGGATCCGCGTACACATACACACGCGAGGGCAATTCCTATCAAAAATATTGTAACTGTTTGCCCAAGATCCATTTCTTCCATTTTGGAGAGTTGGCGGAGCTGTAGGGGCAAGTTTGAAGTGAATGCGAAAGGTTCGCTGGGTGAAGGATACTGGAAAGGCCATTGGAAAAGTACGCGTCTACGTCCTACCTAGTGCAACGCATGATGGTTACTGAAAACTATCAGACCCCCTCTTTCGAATGCGACCATCCCCACCCCCGTTTCGTCGAATCAGCCAAATGCGCGATAGGTCCAAACGCAATCAAAAGAGGAGCTGCAACGACTTCAGCTAGGCTAAGTAGGAGTATGCAGCGACTTCAGCTAGGCCTATGCAGGAGGTAAGCAGCAAAGAAAGAGCATGTTAGGAGCCCATAGTAGGACTTGTAGCAGTAAAGAGACTCAAGTGAGGCTGACATAGGATCAAAGGCCTTTAAAATAGGCTGGAAATTTCGACTCGGGTGACCCAAAAGATCGCACGAATACGAGCCTCGTCGTATAACAAGATGCAGATTGGCGCAATGAAATGAGAAAAATAGATGTGGGTAAATTTGCGCCACTCTCACAGATTGTCGAATCGATACGAGAGAGGATTTTACCCAGCCGATTTTATCGGAGTAGCCTGACAAGTCATCTACGTATCTCGTTGACGGGTGGGGGTCGGGGGGTGTCTTGCATTATTAAAGCGTCCGCCTACACACATTATTACAAACCGGTCGAGCCTGGTAACCCGGCCACAATCGGTGCGTACTTATTCGTTTTCAAAAGCAATTCATCAGCAAGCCCACTTTTTACCCGCCGTGTGGTAAATAACCTCGAAAATTAATGAATAATTTTCGATGCTAGCGAGGAAATCGTTTCCGGTAACCCCCTCCGATTTCGTTCGATATTTCATATGTAATTTTTTATCGAAACCCAAGTAACCCGTAGTTGTTTTTTGGTCGGCAGAAAAACAGTTTTAAGGTAAAAAGAGCGCGCAATCTTGATTTCTATAGATTTTGTAGAAATTTTAATCAGATATTGTTCATATCATTACATATGTTTGAGTGATATTTCAGAACAGTCGACTATTTAGATTGGGGGATAATGGGTTTCAAAATTGCAACTTTTAACACTGCAGAGTCTGCACTGACCGAAAGTCAGGTCGCATAATTCTTCGTATCAGTCTATTGTGTTTATAAATTTTTAATAAAAATTATGTTTAGATAGCAAACTAGTTAGGGAAAAAGTGAAAAAAAATTTGGATTGCCTTTACTATTCAGTTTTGCTAAAAACGTTCAGTAAAGACAGAATAATTATTCGTAAAAAATATTTGTCCCCTATAATAAGAAGACATGGCAACACCGCACAACAGTATTGTTCAATATTTCGAGAAAAAAATAATTATCGTGTTCCAAAAGTTGAAAATGTCATAAAAAAATATTTTCATTATAAATATTAATATTTTATATTGTTTACGTTATCTTCATTAACAATTAAAAGTGTTGGTTCATTCATAACAAATTAAAAACTTTGTTCGATTAAAAATTACTTCCAGATAAAAATTTGTGTTGTAGTATTATTTTAAATATGCCGCGCAAACTCACGTCATTGGATACGTGGAACCAAGAAGACTAGAGGTAAGGAGTCCGAACGCCTACGGCGATCCCGATCCATAAACGTCCATGGAAATCCAGCTGAGAAGGGTGACACTGCTCTTCTACCGAACCGAATTGAAGTCAGCAACAAACCAGTGCAGAAAACACCCTTTGCTACTTCATATGGACCGATAATTTGATCACATTAATTGTAAAACCAGTGCCGTACGATATGCAAAAAGCACTCTTTGCTCTTTCATATGGAACGGTAATGTGATCAGATTACCAGTTCGTGTAGGAAATTTCTGTATATTAGATAGATAGAATTCTTATATAAATAATATAGATTGTTTTGGAGGTTAATAACGAAATGCAAAAATTCTATCAATATGTTTTTTTTCGTTGCGGAAGCATTAACAAACAAAATTTATTTATAGACATAAGAAAATTCATAAGAATTTTGAATCTAGACAAAACTTCTACACATTTTCACTCATTATGATACGCTGTACAGATAAAGAATAATAACGAAATACACAAATTAAGTTAATATGTTTTTTGTTTTGTTGCGGAAGCAGTAACAAACAAAATGTATTTCTCGATGCACGAAAATTAATGAGAATTTTGAATCCAGACAAAACTTTCACAAATTATCACACATTATAATACGCTGTACAGATAAACAATAATAACGAAATACAGAAATTAAGTCAAATTTGTTTTCGTTGCGGAAGCACTGACAAACAAAATTCATTTATAGACACAAGAAAATTCATAAAAGTTTTGAATCGAGACAAAACTTTTACAAATTATCACATATCATATTCACATGTTACGATACACTTCACAGATAAATCGATCTTACAGTTTTGATATTTTCCTATTGTCTTTCGTTTTTACTTTTCTTGCATTATTATTTTCGTTGACCAATTGCGCTAGAAAGGCTCCTCTCATGACGAGATAATAGTTTATCACTCTCACAAAATTGACAAGAATTTTCAATCTAGACGAAACATCTACAAATTATCACACATTATTATACGCTGTACAGACAAAGAATAATAACGAAATACAGAATTTGAGTAAATATGTTTTTTTTCGTTGCGGTAAAACTTTTGTCTCAATTCAAAATTCTTATGAGTTTTCTTGTGTCTATAAATCATTTCTGCGACTGCTTCCGCAACGAAAAAAAAAATTGTCTTAATTTCTGTACTTTGTTATTATTCTCTATCTGTGCAGCGTGTCATCAGTGTGAATATGATATGTGATCATTTGTGAAACTTTTGTCGTGATTTAAAATTCATATCAATTCTTGTGTCTATAGATGCATTGTGTTACTTACTGGTTCCGCAACGAAAAAACAAATATTGTCTTAATTTCTGAACTTTGTTATTATTCTCTACCCGAGCAGAAATTTGTTCAGGGTGAAATCCGGACCGGATCAGGCTGCCACAATAGCAAATCCGGGCCGGGTCAGGCAAATTTAGTCCGGCCCTGATCAGGGATGTAACGCTTTTGTATATTTAGGTCCGGATCAGGCACCTTATCAGGCTCTGATCAGGCCCGGATCAAGCAACTTATCTGGCCCGGATCAGGCATCTTATCAGACCCGGGTCAGGCTCCGTATCCGGCTCGGATCAGGCACTATATCTGGCCCGGATCAGGCACCTTACCAGGCTCGGATTAGGCTCTATATCTGGCTCGGATCAGGTGCCTCATCCAGCCTGAGACATGCGAGTCATCTGGCTCAATCATTTGATTAATTTTTTGTTTAACAATAGATCAACATTTATTAAATTATTATCGCAGTTACACGTTATCAAGTTTACTAACGTTATTAAAAATATGAAAACATTTTTTTTAAGTTTAAGTTTTTATTTTATTTGACTTGATCGTTTAGTTTTTGTTCCGGTTTTGGCGATGACCGTTCCAATCTTTCGCACTGTTTATGACCGCCGCTAGCCCATCCGAAATTTGTTTCTCTTTGATAGAACCTGCGTAGGGAGTACCATCATACTTTGTCAAGATTGCATCTGAAATATTTTGAATACATAGAAAAATTAGTAAATATACATAGAAAAATCACATCTTTACATTAAGAGCATTTATCAGTTGGGTATATCTATATTTATCATAAGTATAGATATATTCGACCAGGGAAAAGTGAGCGATATAGGCTCCAACTGATATATCCTCTTGAGATAATTAAATAATTAATAATTATTTAAAAATGGTGTACCTCGTAGTGGCGTAGCTCAATCTCTTTTCGTCGTTCTCGCATCATTTGTATATATATAGTGTTGTATATATATTATTGAGACAAAAATGTTCGACGGTACAAAATGCAATTTGCGCAATTATTTCTCGTCATCTGGTCCTTGCACGTATGTATGAGTACATTTATGTACATATACGTATGTTTGTACTGTTGAACATTTTTTCTTGATACGAAATATATCACACTATATATATACAAATGGTGCGAAAGTGACAAATTAAGGTTAAGCTACGCCGCATAGTCTTCGCCCATCAAGTCGTATTTTATATATTATCACTGTTCATGTGTAGATAATTCACAGTATAATCGCAAATATACTTTACCTGAGATTTTGTATGCACTGCACTTTATTGAAGGGCTTGCCTTTCTTCGGGAGAAATTGATGAACCGAACGAGATGTGTCGATGTAGCTACGGCGTGGATGTTGCGCTTTCTTCTACATATATAATACGGGACTGGCTGCCCGTATTATATACAAAAGTTTTGATTCCATATAACAATAATACGAAAAAATTAACATAAATATTTATTTATGATAAAAAAGATTTTGAAACAAATTTTGACGACACGCACTTTCGGTTGATAACCATTGTTTTCATATATTTCGCGTGCCTGCGTGTGCAGCTGTCAAAATATTTCGTGAGGCTTCGCCGACAGAGGCGCTGTCTAGTCCTAGAGAGGAGAGGTTACGGAGTGACGAGCTTCATGCGAGATAAGGCTTCTATCCGGCGCAAATCAGGCGTGCCTGACTAGGGTGCCTTATCGATGCCTGATAAGGCTCCTATCCGGCGCAAATCATGCGTGCCTGATCAGGGCGCCTTATTGATGCCTGATAAGGCTCCTATCCGGCGCAAATCAGGCGTGCCTGATCAGGGCGCCTTATTAATGCCTGATCAGGCTCCTATCCGGCGCAAATCAGGCGTGCCTGATCAGGGCGCCTTATTAATGCCTGATCAGGCTCCTATCCGGCGTAAATCAGGCGTGCCTGATCAGGGCGCCTTATTGATCCCTGCTTAGGCCCCTGTATGGCGCAAATCAGGCGTGCCTGGTCAGGGCGCCTTATTGATCCCTGCTCAGGCCTCTGTCTGGCTCAAATCAGGCGTGCCTAATCAGGGCTCCTTATTGATCCCTGATCCGAGCCTGATGGATCCTCAGGCAGCCTGATTAGATTTCTGCTCGGGTATCTGTGCAGCGTGTCATCAGTGTGAATATGATGTGATAGTTTGTACAACTTTTGTCGTGATTCAATATTCTTATCAATTTTCTTGTATCTATAAATGCATTTTGTTAGTCATTGCTTACGAAACAAAAAAAAATCACATTGACTTAATTCCTGTATTCCGTCATTATTCTTTATCTATGCAGCGTATTATAATATGTGAATATGTGTGATCATTTGTAAAAGTTTCGTCTGGATTCAAAAATTTGATGAATTTTCTTGTGTCTATAAATGAATTTTGTTTGTGAGTGCTTCCGCAACAAAAAAAAACGTTGACTTAATTTCTGTTTTTCGTTATTATTGTTTATCTGTACAGCGTATTATAATGCGTGAATATGATGTGTGTTCATTTGTGAAAGTTTTGTCCGAATTCAAAATTCTCATGAATTTTCTTCGGTCTAAAAATAAATTTGTTTGTTACTGCTTCCGCAAAGAAAAGTAACATATTGACTAAATTTCCGCATTTCGTTATTGTTCTCCAAAACAATCTATATTATCAATATAAGAATTCTATCTATCTAATATATAGAAATTTGCTCACCAACTGGTTTCACAATTAAAGTTATCAAATTACCGTTCAATATGAAGAAGCAAGGGGTGCTTTTTGCATATCGTACGACACTGGTTTTACAATTAATTTGATCAAATTATCGCTACATATGAAGTAGCAAAGGGTGCTTTCTGCATATTGTACGACACTGGTTCGTTGCTGACTTCAATTCGGTTCGGTAGGAGAGCAGCGCCATCCTTCTCATCTGGATTTCCATGGACGTTGCTTCAACACTGCGTTCGTACTCCTTACCTCTAGTCTTCTTGCATGGAACGATGCGGTGTCGCCGTATATCTTCTTATTATAGGGGACAAATATTTTTTACGAATAATTATTCTCTCTAAATTTCAATGCAAACCCTACAGTGTTAAAAGTTGCAATTTCAAAACCCATTATCTCTTAATCTAAATAGTCGACTGTTCTGAAATTTCACTCAAACATGCATAATGATATGAACAATGTCTGGTTTAAAATTTGAACAAAATGTATAGAAATCAAGATTGCACGCTCGTACTACCTTAAGGAGTATGCAGAACCTTGAAGTTAAAAAAACAGATGGATTTTTAATATTTTTTTTTTCATCTTAGATATTGAGATGATCGGGTCGATCTTTCACACACAGATAGTACATAATCTTAACTTGTCGCCATTTTTTTCTATTGCACAATATATTGAAAGTACAAATGAGTTTCCGCCGTTCGACAAAAGATGGCGCCACCAGGAGGTTATGGTTGAAATTGTCGGATGTGAAACGTTAGATCGTAAGGTTGGACATCTGGCAAGACCACAACCTTGAAATATTAGCGATTTTGTATCAGCATCACATGATTTTTTTCGTGCCAAAATGTCGAGTTTCCAGCCGAATAAGCATCATTTGCGGGCACTCTTGCGTTTGGCAAGAATCTCCCTCCAAAATTGCTTCCAATTCCGCGTCTTCGTTTCGGCCTTCCGCTACATTCTTTGGCTTCGAAGTCAAACTCACCGTTTTTAAACTTTTTAAACCACCCACAACAACTTCTCTCATTTAAAGTAGCCTCAACATATACTTGTACAAGCAATCGATGCGCCTCAACTGCAGATTTGTTCAAATTAAAAAAGTAAATCAAGTTCGTGGACCTGACGCTTATTCGGCTCAAAACTCGACATCTTCGCACGAAAAAAATTACATGATGCTCATACAAAATCGCTAATATTTCAAGGTTATGGTCTTGCCAGACGTCCAATCTTACGATATGACGTTTCACATCTGACAATTTCAACCATAACCTCGTATTGGGGCCATCTTTTGTCAAACGGAGGAGACTTATTTGCACTCCCAATATATAAACAACGTAATCATTGTCATTTAATCTCAGGACTGTAGCGTCTGCACAGCTCGGTCGCGTACATGATTCCGGTAACTAGATTCACCTGAAGTAAACATGAAAAAATATACTTTCATTACAATGGTGAAGCTACAAAACCACCGGATACTTTTTTCAAATTTTTTAATTTGCACAAATTGCACTGTTTTGAAAAAAAATGTCGATGTTTGACAAAAAATAACGACTTTAAACGTTTGCTATTAAGAAACGGAGGAACATATGAAAAAATCATCCGGTCTTTCGATGGAATATGTTATAAAATATATTCAGTCCAAATTTGAAGTAAATCGGACGGTTAGGTTTTGAGATATGACGTCCACCAAATTGCAAAGCATACTTTCGGGATAAACACAAGAGAAGAAAACTTACCAAATTCACTTTTTCCGTATACAATTTTCGAAAAAAGTTTGAAATAAAAAATGTTTCTTTTTTATTTGACAATGAAAAATGTCTCGTTCATTGTTTTTGCTAGCTCCATTAGTAATGGAGATATGAACAAAGAATATTTTTATGAGAGAGAAATGGAACGATGAGTGAGGTGATGCGATTAAATTTCATCGCTTATATCTCCATTACTAATAAGCTAGTAAAGAAAGTAAACAACTTTTATTTAAAATTCTATCTATAAAATGCACTCTTTCGTCCCAATTGTTCAATTAGGACGAAATAAAAAATTCAATTGTAAGAAAGTGCCTTGGTGTATGGACTACTTGCTTGAGATAAAATCACAATTATTTTGTGTACCTCCAGTCTGCGATTCCTGCACCATATAACAATCAAATAGCCGGGTTGGACAAAGTCATATCAATGCCCTTGGAAACCATCCAATGCACCGCGCAGCGCTAGAGCCGCAACGCAACGGGACGTTCTGACCTGCTCCACCAAAACCGTTCTAGCTTCGTCAATTTATGGCATTTTTACAAAATGTTTGAGCCAAATCAAAGTTAAGACTCTACGCAATAAGAAAACAAAGCAAACCGAAAATCGATTTTTTTCAAATTCCAATGTTATGCATACCCCTTAAATGCAAAAGATTCCATTTAAATATTTAAAAAAAGTTTTTATGTCCAGAAAATGGTCGACATTCCCTTATAGATTTCCACCAACTTACCCTATCAGAATCGAAAAAAGTCAATTTTTCATTGTTCGTTATGAGCAGCATTATTCTCCTATTGGTTTCAATTGAATATCTCGACTGGAAATATTTATGCGAAATTGCAAAGGAACTCTGATGTTGTGCAACTTTGAGGGTGAATTTCACCCCTTAGGGTAGTACGAGCGCGCAATCTTGATTTCTATAGAATTTATTCAAATTTTAACCAGATATTCTTCATATCATTATGCATGTTTGAGTGACATTTTTTGAGTGAAGGTTTTAAAACTGCAATTTTTAACACTGCAGGGTCGGCATTGAAATTTAGACAGAATAATTATTCGTAAAAAATATTTGTTTCCTATCATAAGAAGACATATGGCAACACCGCATCGTTCCACGTATCCAATGACGTGAGTTTGCGCGTCATATTAAAAAAAATACTACAACACAAATTTTTATCTGGAAGTAATTTTTAACCGAACAACGTTTTTAATTATATTAGTTATGAATGAACCAACATTTTTATTTGTTAATCAGGATAACATGAACAATATAAAATATTAATATTTATAATGCAAATATTTTTTTATGCCAAAATTTTTAACTTTAGGAACACGATAATTATTTTTTTCTCGGAATATTGAACAATACTGTTCAGCGGTGTTGCCATGTGTCTTCTTATTATAGGGGACAAATATTTTTTACCAATAATTATTCTTTCTTTACTGAACGTTTTTTAGCAAAACTGAATTGTGAAGGCAATCGTAACTTTTTTCACTCTTTCCCTAACTAGTTTGCTATCTAAACACAATTTTTATTAAAAATTTATAAACACAATAGAATGGTGGGACGAATTATGCGACCTGATTTTCGGTCAATACCGAAAATCAGGTCCAATGTTAAAAGTTGCAATTTTGAAACCCATTATCTCCCAATCTAAATAGTCGACTGTTCTGAAATTTCATTCAAACATGCATAATGATATGAACAATATCTGGTTAAAATTTGAACAAAATCTATAGAAATCAAGATTGCGGGCTCGTTCTACCGTAAGAGGGTTCAAACAGTAGGAGATACGTATTTTTCGGTTCCTCGAAAAAACCTCGTTTGAGAGATAAAGCTTATCCCTGTGTGATACCACTTCCGGTGTCGGTCTCTGATTTCGTTGAATCTGCGATATGTTATTCTTCGTCGAGATCTAGAATTGGGTGTGATTCATCCTCAGGGTTGGACACCTGCATTGCGATGTTTGCTCTTTCTCATATTTCCAATAGAGATATTTCAGTTAAATCGATTAGAGAATAATGCGTGCAACGGATAATGAAAAATGGACTTTATGTCCAATTCTGAGGGGGGGAAATTGTTGGAAATGTCGAATAGATTAGGGTTAAAAGTCGAAAATTTGTAATAACATAAAATATTTTGTTTTAATTTAAACCGAATGATTTGGATTTAAGAGGGTTAAACAATTGGCTTTATTCTTGAACCAAGATTACTTGTAAAATATTGACATTTCTTGGGGACGATAACCGATTATGAGTCAAGGATTTCAATTTAATAATATTTATTCTTTAATGCAAATTATCATAATAATTTATTCATAATACACTATCAGAGAGGTGCCGAACGATTTTTTTTTCCTTACTCTAGAACCGCCAGCGTCAAGGGGTTCCAATGCAAATAATTTCATTGAAGAACAACCAGCAGTTTCTATGTTATAACATTTTTACCTTTTTACCCCCATATACGTCTGCCCATTTATGCGGTCAGAATTGACATACCTTCAGTTCATATTATTTGCCATAAGATAAAAAAATTTGCTTCGTTCAAATTTCGATGAAGAACAACATCCTTCAAAGTAAACAAAATCGGATGGCGACACCGGAAATGGTATGATACAGGAGTGGTTCACCCCTAAAACACGGTTTTTACACGGAAAACGCAAAATACGGTTTCTCCACATTTTTTAGGCCTCTTAAATGCAAAAGGTGCCATTGAAAAAAGAAGAATGGTTTTTTGCATTTTAAGAAATTGTCGTCTCTCAAACCTGTATGGTTCCACCAATTTGCCCCATTAGAGTTGAAAAAAAATCAATCTTCATTATTTGTCATTATTCTTCAATTGGTTTCAATTAAATATTTCAATTGTAAATATGTGAAACCGCAAAAGTCTCTCTGAGGGGGTGAACCCAACTTCGAGGATCAATTTGACCACTTAAAACCGTTGTTCCGGCGATTTAAAAAATACGTGTCTTTTAGAGTTTAACGAAAAATGTTGTTGCGAAATTGAACGAAATCGGAACACTGGAAGCGCTTTTCTCGTAAATGGGACGCAAGTCGAGCGACATGCTTTATTTTGTCATACTCCCCTTTGAAATGTGGTAATTTCGACGATTTTCAAAAAGCAGCTCAATTTTTTATCAATTCGGACATCTAGCCGATGAGAAATTCCACGTCTGGTTACGAACTATGTTTTCTTTTTCAATGCTTCTTGACGAATATAATTGAAGATCTTCAATCGTATTCGCAGCTGGTTGAAATACGTCCAACTAACCGAGGCACACAAAAAAAAAGTAATATCGAAAAATGTTGCATCTCCGCGAAATATTGATGTGGTCGCTCGCTCGTCTTTGCGTGGCTGGAATAACTATAACTCGGGGATTATAGGATGCCATGGGCTATTGTAGAGCAGCACCTGGGGATTCGATGCCGATTGATATACGAGCTCGCTAAATTAACCCGTTCGTGCGGACGATGATACGACTTGGCGAACGCATATTCCCGTTATTTCCATTCCCCGGGCTCGTCCGATGCATTTCCAAATCGCACCATTTTTTTAAACCTTTATCTCGTTGCAAACGCCCCATCCTAACCAATTCCTCTCGCGTTTCGAAATGCACGCGCGTGTTCGGAAGCGAGAGAGAGGGCGAGAGAGAGAGAGAGAGAGAGAGGAATGTACGGGCTCTCCGCCCTGGTGTGATTTTATTAACAGAGGCAATGTAAAGCGGGCTTAACGGCGGAAACGCGCTGGTAACGCAGGCACCGTCAAAGAGAAAGAGAGAAAACGGTGGTAATGGACGAGACTGAGGATTACAACTAGGCGCAATAACTCCAATTGATTTTCACGCTGGAGCATTCCCGATTCTTATCTTTTTTTCACCCTTTGTTGTGTATATACATCGGCGTTTTTCGTACAACGAAAACGCGCTTTTTCCATCGTCCTTCGAGGAGCATCACGAAAAAATCGAGCCAAATTGTAAACGGAAAAATGTGTTGATTTCATTTTAACCGATACGAACGATCGCCCCTCCTGCTCGATATTTTTCTCGCAACTCGTCGTCGCTATTCCGAGGTCGGTGCTTACTTTTTCCCTTCTTTTTTGTTTTCTCAAACGCGGCCGTAAAAAAATTAAAGATACGGGTATCTTATTTTCGTACGAGAGGTGCGGATAGCGCGGTATTCGATTGCGAGCAAAGGGGAGGTAGAGAAGAGAGACAGAGAGAGAGAGAGAGAGAGAGAGAGAGAGAGAGAGAGAGAGAGAGAGAGAGAGGACGCCATCAGCAGCGACCGAACAGCACACAAGTACACGATTTAATCCGAATAACATTAGAGGGAGACAGAGTGGTGAGGGATGAAAGCTCGAAGAGGCAACCGAATGCGTGTACATGCTTCTGTAGGCTACACATGAGATGGAGAACGAGTTCTGGAATGGATGGAATTGCATAGAGAATAAGAGCGAGAGAGGCGACTGTACGAGAATAGAAGAGGACAATCGCCAACAATCGAGGCAATGTTGAAACGGAAAGCGAGCTTGACGAGGGAGGTTATTTAGTGGCGAATGTATCTACAAGTGATAATAAATTAGCGGAATCCAAGATTTTTCGTCCAGCCTAGGGTACCAGCTCTGCAGCTACCGAGCCTGCAAAAACACCGGCCAAAGGACACTGTTGATAGCCTATTTAACCGAAAAAATCGATAATTTATTATTGGCGATAGTGGCAAATTTTTTTGTCGAGTCTCAACGAGGCAATAATCGAGAGAAAGTTTATTCGAGGGTGGCGGGGCGTGCGAGGGATCTAGCGAATCGGAATAAAAACCGCTCCTCGTCTAGGAGCAAAAAGGTTGCATGGTGGGACGATCCTCGGAATCCCGAGTAATAAAAGATTCGGAATTCTTCGAAGAAGAAGCAGAAGAAGAAGATCGAATATATTCCACCCTCTTTTAGTCAGGTCTCAGTGGGGGCAATTCTACGGGAGCCCGATTGCCATTTGCCAGGACTATAACCGCGATCGCCATCAGATTTCTCAAAGAGCCTCGCCTTCCGGACATTTCGAACGGGCTATCATCGTCAAATCATAGCCAAGCGCGACGTCAGCGAGTTGTCGAGTCGAGGCAATCCGAGGGCGATCGGTATCCACCGGATAACTCCACCTTTCGCAAGGATGCATCTCCGCACGAAGGAAAGTTACACAAAACATGGATCGACGAAAAATATCAAAGACCCGTTTTGGGCTTTGCCGGGTCGGAAAGCCAACCGATCGATCGATGCTACTGCCGATTTGACGCTAGTCCTATCGTAGTACGTAGCAATGTACCGCGCGATACAGGGGGGGAAATGACTATGAGGGGGGAATAAAAGAGAAACGTTAGCCCGGTGATGGCTATAGATAGCTAGAACCCCCCTCCCCCCGCGCCTTTTTTCGTTTCGCTCTTTTCGATTTATCGAATGAACTCGTAGTCTCTCCGGCTCGCCGCCGCCTCTCTCTCCCTCTCGTATATCCTACAAATCCGCACGGATACGTCTCTTTTTCCTCCCTCGAGGAGTTTTTTTGTCCCGTTTTTCGCATACGAGAAGCTGCCGCGATTTCCCGGGAACGAGCACGCGGACCACGCCTGTCTCGTGTTCGCCTCCGCGTCGATGGATTGTCTCCGATCGAATCGGGTCTCCCACGTTACGCGGAAAAATACGTTTGAACCCCTCTCTCTCTCTCTCTCTCTCTCTGTCTGTCTCTCTTGCTCCCTTCGCTGGGAGCACCTATGAGAGTCGCCGTCAGCCCGTACCGTGTCTCTTCAACGGTAGACCGCTATCCCCCAGCCCGTTATACCTTCGGGGATTGGCTTCACCGCAGATTTTATCACCCACCATACTTTTTTGTCTTTTTATGCACTCAATGGAGAGAGTGAGAGAGGGAGAGAGAGAGAGAGAGAGAGAGAGAGAGAGAGAGAGAGAGAGAGAGAGAGAGAGAAGCACCCCCAATGCGCGGACCCTTCCTCTGTCCAAATCGACCGTTTTCCCGTTCTTTGCTTTTTTTCTTCAGACTAGCCGTTTTTTTATTCCACCTATTCTCAGGAGAGAATAGGTGGAGAATAGAAGAACACGATGAAGCTTTTGGTGGTGAATCGAGTTGATCGGTTTGTTCGCAAAGTATACCAAAGATCTCGTTGAAAGTAGCGCGGGTATGCTCCGGTCGTCCTTTGCAAGGAAAATAAATGATCTCACGTAGATTTGGACATAAGCGGAAAGCGCGGAAAAGCAAGAGATTACAGAAAAAGAAAAATCACGGGTTTTTCGCAAAGCTCAAATGGTATACTGCTGACACTCGTTCCGTCCTTGGCATGGAAGACATGAGGCTTCTGGACACTTAGAATCTGGCAAAAGATCGTTTAACCGAGATACGCCTTCGTATACTTAGCCTCAAGGATGAACGTTTTTGAATTTTCCTCGGCTTCGGAAAGTGTACGGTAATAGTGTGTGGCGACAACGCGATACACGCGTCTTTGACACTCGGAAGGAACCTTGTTCAACGAATTAATTGAATAATAAATCTCGTTATAAACTCCTTGAAGATTTACACAGGGGACGCGAATGACTGTGCGCACCTTATATAAATTTGTTTAATATTCGAATCATAGAGCTGGATCTAATTGTCAAGAATATCATGCCAAGAGAAAATGTGCGCAGGATGAACAAGCGAGAAAAGGCATACGCGAGGATCGAGAGAGAGAGAGAGAGAGAGAGAGAGAGAGAGAGAGAGAGAGAGAGAAAGGTAGAGAGAGCAAAATATACATAGAACAAAACTGTCGACTAACGAGCGACAGACGATATCGTTCATCTTTCGCTCGGCTTTAATTATGCTCCAGTAATTATTTCCAGCCAGTAATTACTATCGTGTTATCGGAGACTACTGGCGCGGCCCGTTGGGGATGGTGGTTCGTTGCTAGCCCCTGGCCTTGCTCTACCTTCCCTGCTCCGTCATATTCCCAAGGGAATACATCCCCGAGGATAATATAACGGTCGCGGGCGGGCGCTCGCGCGCGCGGTGTATTCTGGCAATGCGTCGTCGAGAAGCGAAACAATGCGTGAGCTTCCAACAATTGTAGCCGTTGCGCGAATATTCGCTATTCGATAGGTGCGCGGGACGGACAGTTCCACCGCGGTCAACCAAATCAAAACTACCCTCGACTAGACGTCCCGTATTATTGTAGCGGAAAATTGACTCGATATCGCTCGAATTGTACGCCTCTTGCAATAAGAACGCGTTATAAAACCACAAGGCTAACATTCGTTCTCGTCGGAATCTATGACATATGTACGAAATAGTTTAACGGCAAATCAATTCCAGCTGAGGTGAAATTCGAACAAACTCGCTCCGGTCCGAGCCCCCTGGGTCTCTCTTGTAAAACCACTCGCGTCTATACGTACTTTTAATTTTCGATTGACTTTTTAAATTTCAATCGACGAGAGGCTGGTTCGAGCGAGGTATGACAGGCGAGAGTGGAAACAACGAGGGACTCCCCCGCCGGCCAACCTATACACACGATACATCCCGTGACTCATCCGAATTGTATAGAACCAACGAATTTTGCATTTCACGCTAAAAACGGCAATTAATTAGATCGGCCTTTGGATAATTGCTTTTTCGCTGCCATCCCGGGATGACGATGACGGTGTGATGGATGAGGGGGGGAAAGCGCGGAGAGACGGAACAAATGCCCGCGGACGATGAGGCAGGGGAGACGGAACGCGGACACGGAAAAATCGGTGACACCCGTTCTCTTTGTCTCTCATCCTCGCGGCGATGTGGAACAAAAGGCTAGCATGGAATAAATTATCGCAGCCGTGGAAACGAGTCGCGCGAAAGAACTTTTTTTGTTTGTTATTGAAAAGAATACACGCACACACAAATAAAATGAAAGAAAAGAAGGTCGATTGGTCGACGGACACGCCGCCAACCATCTTTCGCCCGTCGTCATATTTGCCGTTTGCCACGTTCCTCGATCGACCCCCATCTTTTCACTACTTTGAGAGCTCTCCGGGGCGGGGGAGGCTCGTTGACGATATTAAAAATGCTCAAGGATTCCATCGACGTCGTGAGCTACGAATACGCCGATCAGAGTCTGATCAGGGAGAGGAGAACCCAGGATCCCCAGTGGGAGAACAAAGTACGGAAAAAAGTGTACGAGCGAGTATCGTGGAACAAATCGTGGCAGGACGAGGCTCAGCGTCGCGATACCGATAACAAGGGACCACGGGAGCAGAGCCTCGACGAGGTCTTGAAGAAACGGGTCGACAAGAGCGTTGTAGGACAATTTCTCGACGATGTCAAAATACCGGCGAATCGGTAAAATAATATATGCGGTTCAAGTTTGTTCAGCTTGTGAAACGCAATGGCTATTACTTTTCCTTCAAATGCCGCTGAGCAGACTCAAGCTTCGGCATTTGGAGATGTCAAATCTAAATGTGCAAAACAGCTTTTGAATAATAATGAAAATGGGAACATGAAAATATATTCGATAAAATGTTTGGTGCGTTTCAACGATACAAACTTAAACACCACAAGGATATTATTGCCCAGCCCTCGAACTCGACTCGTTTTGTTTGTTTCTTTCTTTCTTTTTTCCCCCCTTTTTTCTTCCATCAAAGTCTCAATATGTATGTTGATTCGACATCGTTGATGAACGATCCAAAGCGAAGTACGCGAAGCAATGATCGAGATCTTGGAGTACGATTGGAAATCGTTCACCGTAAAACAGTGGAACAAATTTGCCGCTAACAACAATTTCATCGGTAATCCGATATCCTCTTTGGCCAAAGCTGTCTTGAAGAACGAACGGATAAACTGTGGATGGGTCGAGGCGATCGCGACAGCGTTGAGACTGATTGCTTCCGGGGTACCTACCACTACATCAACCACCATCACTTGTATTCACAAAGATTCGGCAAATAATTCCCGGTACGTATGTACATCGACGTAGACATTTTACGAAATATCGTTTGTTTTGCCGGGCGAAACGAGATCACGAAAATCGGCAAGAGCCTGAAACGCTTCAAGTTGCTGCATCACTTGAGCCTCGGTGGCAACGAAATCAAGGAGATAGACGGCCAAGATCTGCCCCCTGATTTGCGAGTGCTCGAGCTTTCCGGCAATCGAATATCCTCGGTGGAGAAGCTGGCCAATCGTGCTCCCAAGAGTCTCATATTTCTCGGTTTGTCACGAAACGGCATTCGCAACGGTAGGCTTACTTCCTTCGAACGGGCCGAGAGATTCGTACACCGCAGCGAACGCGGCTAGCGGCGATCGTAACCGCGAGCCGATTTCGCTAGCATCGCGTCGCGCGCGGCGGCGCGAACCTTTTTGTTTGCGTCCCGGACCTTTTTGTTCGCGTACCGCCATTCCACCCCGCCCTTCTCTCTCTCTCTCTCTCTCTCTCTCTCTCTCTCTCTCTCTCTCTCTCTCTCTCTCTCTCTCTCTCTCTCTCTCTCTCTCTTCTCACTCACTTCTCGACTCACTTCTCGACTCACTTCTCGACTCACTTCTCGACTCACTTCTCGACTCACTCCCCTGTACGTATTAATTATTTAGAAGCACCCTGCGCTCAACAGCTACTCGTGTCGAAACGCACGAACCGCGCTCCGCTCTTTCCTGCTTACGGCGACCCTGCGTAGATACTCGATTTGTAACCGGTTAGCAAAAAAGCGGCCATCCTTCCATGTGAAAAAACATTGACGCAAAGAGTCGAGCCGGATAGAAGTGAATTTTTTCGGATAACCGAGAGATAATTGACCCGAGTCGTACGTCTTATTTACACCGAGTGGATTTGGCTTGGTCCAATTACTTTTGCGGCTGACGTAACTTTACTACGATCCGTCCTCGTTACCTCTCTCTCGATTACCTCTCGCTCTGGATCCACTACTATCTGGATTACCTCTCGCTCTGGATCCACTACTATGGCATGTCGCTTCGTTGCTCATGAATTATGGCCAGTCTTTCTCGAACATGTTAAATATAAGCGTTTCCCTTACGTGGACAAAAGTGGTCAATTCTCAATCAAATTCTGGGAATCGAATTCCGATAACTATGCTAATAGTTCAGCGGATTTTGTTTCGCAATGACGACTCGAATAATACGAGGATAAATTGATTAACGTATATGAGGGAAAATGAGGATCTTTGGTGCGCCGCTGCCGCCACCCCGCTTCGGAACGATCGAGTCGCGTGAGAAAAATTCGGGTCGGTGCACACGAGAGAAGTGCCCCCCTCCGTATTTCGCCTGCATTCGCGAAGCACCGGCCAATGCATTAGAGCAATTGCGGGGTGATCCCGAGAGAGAGAGAGAGAGAGAGAGAGAGAGAGAGAGAGAGAGAGAGAGAGAGAGAGAGAGAGAGAGAGTGAGAGATTGATTGATTGATTGATTGATACAGTTTATTATGCCTTAGTTTGAAAAACTTTCGGGCAAACAGAGAGAGATAGAGACCCGTGTAGAAATTCTGATGGGGCCCAAATCAGAGCCCGATGAGGTTGCCTGACTGCCCTGGTAGGGCACTAATAGGGCAGCCTGAAAGGGCCCTACTAGGAAATGTAACGTTGTGTCACATATAGGCCTGACCTGGTTGCCTGATCAGGCCCCTATCAGGTTGCCTGATCAGAATGAAATGCATATAATATTTCAAAAATCCAAAATGGAATGGAACCACTTAATTTAGAGTTCTACTACAATGAATTTGTATCATAATTCGTCATTCCATGGCCTGCTGAAATGTTTTTGTTCGAAGAAAATATTTCGCCTATATGGGAATCGAACCTCGTACCCAAAGCTAGGCACGCTGCTACCGAGTGCTTGTAACATCTTGATCCCAGATATGGCATAAGAGACCAAATGAATTCCTATAATTATTTGTTATATCGCATAAAGTATATCAATTAGTTAATATCATTGTGACAATTAAAGAGGTTTGTCGAATAACATGCTATATATTTTTGAAACTACCTTGTATATATATAATTCCTCTCTCTCTCTCTCTCTCTCTCTCTCTCTCTCTCTCTCTCTCTCTCTCTCTCTCTCTCTCTCTCTCTCTCTCTCTCTTCGCCTTACACAGCTGCCGAAATCTTCTAACACCGATCCGAGTTGCACAACGTTTTTTTTTCGTGATAGTCCATTGCACCTTTTTTTAAATAGAATTAAGGAATGCATCGAAACTCCGAAGCTGCGATGCTGTAAAATCCAAGTTTCCATGTGGAAAATAAGAGGTTATGTACATCTATGGACTGCTGAGGCAGTTATAAGGCAAGCCTGGGTAGGGCCCTATCGAAGAAAGCCTTAGTAGGGCCACATTAGGGACAGCCTTAGTAAATAAGGACCTATCATGGAAAGCCTTAGTAGGGCCTATCAGGTCAAGCCTTGGTAGGGTCCTATCAGGGACGGCCTTAGTAGGGCCATGTTAGTATAGCCTGATTTAGGGCCTAAATACTGTGGTATTCATCAAACTATCAAACAGGCAATGTTTGATAGTTGCCCACATAGCCTTCCTCATTTTTTCAACATCATCGCTGTTCCTCCGAATAGCCAAGCCGTAATATGTGCTCAACTCGTTAATCAATTTCCGGTGAGCTTTCTTCTGCCAGACAATCCTTTTTGTTTTTTCACAATTACGCGGAGGCGCGTCCCCATACGTTTTTGGACATGATCGATGCACTCTTTTTTTTATCTCGAAACCGTCGTATGGATCGTTATTCGATATGCCCAAAAACGTTTTAGAATCGCCGTCACCAAACTAATATTTATATTTTATGCCATAGAGCTCTTCAGACCGTTGAAACATTTCGACAGCTGAGTCGACTTCCATTTTTCCGGAGGAGCCGCTATGGTTCGCCTGGCACTCATCGTCGTAGGTACTTTTCCATTGCCAGTACTCCGCGGTGCTTTCTTTTTTTTCCCAATGCTCGCAAGCTTTGCAATATTTCGATTTCGCCATAACGTCGATCACTTTTTTAATGTACCAGCCGATTAACGATGTTATGCCGAAAAGCGAGCTGAAACCGCGCTTACGCCACGATCCGTCGCCTGAAACGATAATTCCGTCCTACACCCCATTTTCCAACGAAATTGTCTCCTCCTCAAGTGCAGCCTTTTGTTTGCTCACTGTGCTCTCACAGCTTTAGTGGCAATCGAAATCGAATTAAAGATTCAATCGTAGAAAGACTGATATATGGGGCGCGGTAGGTCCATAAATGCACAAAACTTCATCAGGCCATTCAAACCGACGCCAAGAAGACGCATACTGAATACGATCCGACGATTTATTTCGTATGCATTGTCAATCATAGGACACGAATTGATTTGCACTTTTTCACAATGGCCGCAATCGACCTCGATTTTGAATCCGAGTCCGCGCAAACTTTTTTTCAGTAAACTTTATATCGCGATCACACACTTTGCACTTCACTAACGTCGATATAATGTTCAATGCATTGACGAGGTGTACTATACGATAACCGAAATCGTTAGTAACACCGACCTCTAAATCGTCCGACGATTTTAACTTTTTCGCCGACGTGCTCACGTACTCTGCAGAACTATTTTCGGAGCTATAACGGTTCGGATTTTTTCGATTCGAAATTTTCGTTCGACTCCTCGTCACATAGCTCCGTTTTGTTCCCTTTTTCCCCGCGTACACTTTCGAATTATCCATTTCGATGTGCAAAGAATAATTCTGAGCGTTCGATATTTATAAACGAAACGATTCGGAGCGTTTAGACACGAGTAGCGTCGCTTCTATTCGCAAACTGACGCTATGACGCTATCCCTATACCTGCCTTGAAAACTTTTCAATTATCGCCACCTATGGCTCTTTTTCCAAACTATATTTATGACAATAGCCGTTTTTTGTGAAGAGAGACAAAAGAATACCTGGGAAAGACCCGCAGGACCTGGGAAAGGCCCGGTATACCTACCGACCCTGAGGCGCGCAGCTGCGCGGGACCCCGAGCGTCACGGAGCGCTGCACCGTTCCACAAAATATTCAATATCTCCGAAAATAATTACTTTTTCGACCAGGATCCAACGGCATCTTAATCTTAAATGTATTTTAGGTATTTCTAGATGGTTTTCAAAAAATCGATTTTTTGAAGCCGTCACAGTGGTATTGTCCCTTAACGGCCAAGATTATTTTCCCAAAGACGTAGAATCGAATCGGGGAATCGTTGTTGATACATTTTTTTTTGTTCTTCCTTTCGATGAAACAATACAGCTGTAGAACTATCGTCCCATCTGACCAGTGGTTACAAAAATACATAAATAGACTTTTAGCGGTTTTAAAGGATTTACACTTAATTTTATTTTTCGAATCCCGCTAGGTGACCCTCCGGAAGAGCGACCGCTCGCGTGATATCTAACCTTATCGCATTACGGAACAAAATAGAAGTCACAATAGGTTATCCTTATAACTTATGTTTAAGCTTTTCTACTGATATAGTATTTCAGCCTTTGTGTTTACCTCAAACACCACATATTCATACCGAAGTTACCTTACTCGCAGGTACAAGCGGTAGTCAAGGGAAAGAAAAGAAGACAAGGAAAGAAAAAAATAAACTTTAACAACGAAATCATTCTAAAAGTAGACCTTGACACAGAGGTTTTTATCATTATTAGCGCCTCTGCACAAAGACATCGATGGCTATCGGAAAATATTGTATGCTTTGTAGAGCGTTAGGCTCCATATTGGGCAGAAAGAATTCGACGCTGACTGGGCTCGCTCTTCCCGTTTCGTATCAAGGACATTGCCGGAAGATGCGGTTTGTAGTTTTATCGGATTTGCCACACAAGCACCTCTACAATGAGGCTATATCGAAGCGCTCAAATGCTGGATCTCAAAGACTGACGAACCCGATTTTCAAGGAGTGAGACGCACTCTCGAAAATAAGGGTGTTTTTCGCTTTTTGGCGACCTGTAGATTACCGGAGGTCCATAACACACGAAAAATAGAAAACTATCATCGGTTTCAACGAAATTTAGAAAGGTCAAATCAGTGCGGCAGTTACGCCATTGGACCTATAGTACATATTAGGATGACACCTACAAAAAAGAGTTAACAAAAATCATTCATTACACGTTGAACAATTTTGTCGACGCCCTGGATAAAAAGCTGTCTGTCCATGATCTTCGACGATGGGCGTTACCTGCACGAAAAATTGTAGAAATGTCAGCCGCAGATTTTAAAACATCCGCTTCTTGGGTAAAAACATTCAAAAACCATCGTTAAATTGTATCAAAGAAGATTACCAAATACACTACTCCAAAAAATTTAAGGAACAGAAAGTTTCTTCAATTTTTTAAGTGTTTTTTTAAGCGCTGTATCTATGTGAAAAATGGCCGTATCGAGATGAGAAAAAAGGCTTATTGAAGCTTCAAGTTTCTACTTTCAAGATATTTTGGCAGCAATTTTTTGTGAGTTACGGTCTCGGTTAAATTTACGGCTACGGTTAAATTTCCTACAAAAACCTCTTGTTGATTTTTGAGAATTTTTTTACCCTTAACTTTGATTTGAAAAAGGTACAAAAAAATTACTTTTTACGGCTTTTTCAGTAAATCTACCACTACTTTACAAATATAAGGGCTAATGTTGCCAGGTTTTTTTAGCTCAAGTGGGTCGTCTATTGTGACAGATCAAAAGAAGAGAAAACGGCCTTGCATGACTTCTTTGAAGAAGAGGAAGGTGTACTCTATGGTCGGGGCATAGCACATTGTTGGTGAGACTATTTTTCATTATGAATTATATACAACAACTTTCAAACGTGTTTTTCTCAAAACACGATTTTTTCAAACTGCTGCCATGATATCTCAAAAACTATTTGATTGATTCTGCTCAAATTTATATAGCATCTTTAGTACATATATAACTACAAGTTGAACTAAAATAATTAAGATTGCTTCGTTAGTTTTCTTTTTATCAGCTATATAGACCCCAAAAAAATACGAAAAAATTGAATTTTTTTTCTAAAGCGTAAATTTTTTTTTAAATTCTAACTTTATTTTAGTTCCATGTAGAGCCTCAAGTCTCATGATTAAAATTGCGTTTGTTTTTTTTATTTCAGATATTCAAAACGGCCGGAATCATGGCAGCGGTGGAGCACCTCTTTTTATATATATGTTCCTGTTGGGCGCTGTATCTCCGAATATATTCTATATAATGACTTCAAAAAATTTACAAAGTTTATTTAAATGTTAATAAAAATTATTTACAATTTTTAAAATATTTTATTTTAATGGTATGTAAAAAAAAATTCCCCAAGAAAGCATTACAAACGGCCTTCACACCCCGTTAATGTACCCCCCACCCGAGTTTAAATTGTCCTAGCCTGTCTAAATTACGACCTAGTAACTGGCTCGCCCAATTGAGCTCATACGAACTGACCAATGGTCAGCTTGCTATGAGCTAGTAATATTGTGAATGTTTTGTTATCCAGCCCGTGTCTAGTCACTGCCCAGCTGACCTTGGTCACATATAGGGATGGGCGATCTTCTCAATATAATCAATTATTAAGAAATCGATTTTTTTCAAAGTATCGTTACGGAAAATCGTTTTTTTTTCCTCTAGACAATCGACGATTCGAGTAATCGAATGGAAAAATATTGGTCAAGCATGAGCGGAGTTGTTTTATTGTTGAATCTCTTCGTCGTACAAAAACGATTATTTTAATCATTTACTATCCAGTTCTATCCATACCTGGAAATGTGTCCAGTTCTATTCCTAGATGCCATATTTGGAAATGGATTTCCATTATTAAAACATAAATGTCATAACTACAATCGGATAGACTTCCGAAAAGCGGAAACCGGATTTCGGTCTGAAATTCGGCATATACTTTTCTTTTAATATTTTAAAAGATCCAAGGGTCGTTCGTGTCCTCGGCATTTCATCAATGGGTCTGAAGGTCGGTTGACCCGTGGCGTTCATATTATTTTGTAAAAAAAAGTTTCGGGTAGCGTGAGTTCACTGTCCCAGATCCGCCGGAGTCCGTTAATTCAGCTCCAGCTGGCAAGTCGTAAAAATATGTCGAGGACGCAAATGACCCATGTGTTCTGGAAACGTATGTAAAGTCCGACTTCACGGAAACATTTTTTCTCTCTATAATTGTGTTCTTTGACTCAAAATATAAATTTTCATGCCGGTGTTAAGTAAATAAAAGCGAAAATGAATGTGAGAGAACCAGCGATCCGGTTGAGGCGTCGCTTCGGCCTCGCAATATGAATCACGAACCCGATATTTCCGCAAAATGTAGAAACGGGTTTCGGCACTTATTACGGTTCACGCGTTTTTGAGCTCTCTTGTATTTCTTCCCAGTTGTGAATATGTTACGCGGGTGACGGCTGACGCTGCCATTGTATTGACGATCAGCGATATCCAATGAAAGTTCGGCTTCCGTATAGACTTTTCGGTATATACCTCGTCTCTCATTGGATCTCGCGCATCGCTCATCCGGTATCGCGTACGTATGCCAAGTCCAACAATCAGATTTTACCTTTACGTTTGCGTTGAAAAAGATGCGAGGACAGGATGGTTTCTGGTTGGCTGTTATATACGAATCCGGGCGTCACGTCCTGCGAGAAGGCATCATACGTATTTCGATGTTACTCTATAAAAATCGAGAATTGATTAATCGACCGCCAAAA
Organism: Ophion obscuratus; assembly: GCA_964007375.1. NCBI lineage: Eukaryota > Metazoa > Arthropoda > Insecta > Hymenoptera > Ichneumonidae > Ophion > Ophion obscuratus. Next base: position 57,152,560 of record OZ023317.1, read on the forward strand.
AGATCGACAGAATATCATCGATTATTTCACAGAAAACATCGACACTTCCAATTAATCGAAAAACATCGCACATCCCTAGTCACAAATGACAAAGTGAGGTTATGTGACTACTTGCAGTTCCATCAAGCGAATGACTCATGGCTGGACAGCTAACTTGAGTTTTAGATGGCGTTGCGAAAGAAAACAATTCTTCAGTGGGCATGACGCCATGACCTTGCCAACACTAGCTAACTGCGGTTGTGCACCCCTTGGCTACTCACTGCCCAGCCGATCTTGGTCACATATGACAAAGTGTGGTTATATGAATACGTGTAGTTTCATCGAGCGATTGGCTCATGGCTGGCTAAGCAACTTGAGTTACAGATGGCGTTGCGAATGCAAGCATTCTCAAGAAGGTATCTCGCCATGACCTAGCCAGCTATGCGGCTGTGCACCCCTTGGCTAATCACTGCCCAGCCGAGCTTGGTCACGAATGATAAAGTGTGGGTATGTGAATACGTGTAGTTCCGTCGAGCCACTCGCTCATGGTCGGTTAAGCAACTTAAGTTACAGATGACGTTGCGAATGAATAAAATCCTCAAGTCGGTATCTCGCGATGACGTAGCCAACACTTCCCAACTGCGATCGCACTAGCCAGAATAAATGATCGGACAAATACAATTTAAGGTTATGTAATTCTATGCGATTATCGCTCGCAATGCGAACGCAATTGAGTCATTGATTCGATAATGTTATTTACATTTGTTAATCCACCCATTTTTCAATAATCTGACTTTGTGTAGTGTAATATATGTAGACGATCAGAAAATTCAAAAATTAAACAAGCAGAACTGGCTCAGTGAATAACGTCACAACTCATCGCCCAGAGGTCCCGGGATCGAAACCACCCCTGATAGGAATTGACGATGAAAAAAGGGCTCGCCAAGCTCTGGAACAAGGCTCACATTTTTTAATTCAGGCTGAGCACCAGCCTGATTTCAGGCCTAGCTGAACCTGTGAATGATAACGCGGTTTCAGGCTCTTGCACACACGCTTGACCAAAAGCTTGTAGAAAAGCCTGTACTAAGCCTGAAACGACGAAATAACAAGGCTCAAAACGAGCCTCAATGACGCCTTCACGAGCATTTATGACCAAGCTTATCCCAAACTCTTCTCGAGGCTATATGAGGCCTGTTTTTAGTTTTCTATATTCTACATTGGGGTAAATTTAATAAATTTGTAGCATTCATATATCATATATAAAAAATATTAAAAAACAATACTTTATTTTATTTGTTGTTTATGGGACACGTAATACACAGAGTGTACGCAAACTCCAGAGAGTGAGTATATACGAAATCTGTGTGTGACGAGAAAAAAACTTTTTTGTGTACTTCATAAATATCGATAACAGCATATGTTTAAATGTTCTGAGCTGCCTCCTTCGCTTTCGTTTTTCGTGCCTTCGCACCCGATAAATTTATTGCTAATTTTTTTTTTCTTCAAAGTACAGACAAAATATTATTTCAAGCTCATTTTATTTTATCATAACCTGAAACAAGCCTGCATCCAGCCTTGATTTTCTAGCCTTAAAATTCACTGGCTGAATAAAGCTTGAAATATCCCTGAGTTTAGGCTAAGCAGCCAGTCTTGGTTCCAGGCTGCTCCAAACGATGCAATAAAACGTGTCCCAGGTCTGTCTCGCTCAGGCTCGGTGAAACAAGGCTCGCACAAGCTTGTTTCCGTCGCCAGCGTTTTGATTTCCTACCTGGGACGTTACGGCGTAAGCGTTTGTCTGAGATAATTTAAAATTGAACCATTAATATATTTACAGCGCAAATATTATAACTCTAATTAATGAACAACGAAGAATATCGTAAAAGGGTCCAATGATGTAAATAATGTGCAAAAAAAATCACGAAAATATAAATATATAGCCGCAAATTTGTTTTAATCTAATCGCCGCCTAATTTTTTGTTACCAGTCGCTGGTTAAAAAAACAAGGTCATGACTAGGTCAGAAATATAATACAGCCGTGCGATATTTCTCTATATCTAGTCGCCATCTAATTTTTTGTATTCAGTCGCTAGAGGGCCAACGCGTTATAAGACTGGGTAGTCAATCGCTAAGACGGCTATCTAATGGCGATTCGAAACATCACTTTACTAACGTGTGGCTAGGCGATGATGAGTCACCCCATGCAGAAATTTTTTGGGGACTCCCCAGATCCTACCAGATCCCTATGGGGATTTGATAGGGACGCCCCAAGTAAGGAGTCCACACTGGAATCCAAATAGATTTGTTGGGGATTCCCCAGATTCTACCAGATCCTTATGGGGATTTGATAGGGACGGCCCAGGTAGGGAGTCCACATTGGAATCCAAATGTATTTGTTGGGGACTCCTCAGGTTCTACCAGATCCTTATGGGAAGTTGATATGGACACCCCAGGTAGGGAGACCACATTGGAATCTAAATGGATCCTGGGCTGTTTCCAGATGAACGTGGTTTGAGAATTTTTTACTTGAAATTATATAAAATGGGATTTCGCGACGCTCTGTAAAAAATTATTCTTTGATGGTCCTGTGCACAGATTTGCTTGAGAGTTTCAAGATGCACCAACGTGTTTCTAGGAATTTGTTCGGATATCGAATACTACAATATATAATTATATTCTTTAGTAACTTCTTTACTTTAGTGCTTACCCGTATTGTATATTTATAGTTTGTTATGGGCTAGTATTTTTTTTACGAATAAAAAAACTTGTTATAAATTTTAATATGCACACTTTTTGAATTTTTAATACTTGTGCGCATAAAAATTTGTTTTGGACGTGACGGCAATCGGGTTACGATTGCGTCTGCGGTTTATCGCTGTGGGTGTGGAGTTTTGTTAGAGCGGCTTAAATGAGGTTTTAAGAGAAAATTAAATGTAAGTATGAAATCATATTTTTATAAACATGATATCTATTACACATTCGCTTAAGTTTGTAGCCCGTAACAGTAATTTCCACCCGACCCGGTGGATTTTTCATCGGAATCCAATAGGGATTCCCCATCGGGATCTAACAGGGATTCCTTGTCGGGAGCCAATAGGAATTCCCTATCGGGATCCAATGAGGATTCAGAAAATCGCTTCCGACAAAAGAAAGACGTCGGGCGATAGAATATAAGCGGCGCAGGGTACATATATATTCGTGTCGTCGTTGAAAAGCGCGCGATGATCCAGTTACTGCGCAATCGCGATCGTAAGATTGGATGGAACCTATGTTACTACCGATGAAGCGCTGCTGTGCTGTGGGAAAGCAATCGCTAATTTCAAAGATTGGGATGGCCGCCGACCTGCTCAACCTCAAGCGCAACCATAACCTGATTGCCGTTACGTCGGAAAGAAAATTCCATGCGCACAAGTATTTTTATTTAATAATAATATAAAATGTGTATCAAAAAACGTTGCAGTAAAAAAAGTATTCGTTTTTAAGTATTTACAATATAAAACGTATTCATATTTCATTAAATACAAAAAGTATATGGCATTGAAGTTTGCATCGTTGGAACGCAACGAAAGTCCCTTTTTACCTTTTTTTTCCATATTTTTATTGTCATAGAAGATCTTTGTTATACATTTATATCGTAAATCGCTAAATATTTTTTTTAAATGGTTAAAGGATTTTTGTAACCAAAATCTGCCAAAATTTTTTTTTAATAATTCAAAAGCATTAATGTTTGTTGCATTCCAATGATGCAAGCATCAACCTTATTAAAGTGTTTAAATTTTATATAGTATGAAAAGTATTCAAAGAATATCCCGCCCATAACTGCACAAGTATTTTTAAAAAATTCATAAAGTATAAAAAGTACTCGAAGATATAGATATAAGATATAAGTATTCGAAGAATACTATACAAAGCAATATAAATATTCAGTATGGGTAAACAATTAAAAAAAACAAAATAAGTATATTGTGGTATTCGATATGTACTCCTTTGTAAACAATAAATTGATCTCTTTAGTGTATCGATGCTTTTATTTTTTGTAGCATTTTGGGCTTACAGAATGCGATATGATCGATCAAGCATCGTATCGGATTCCGTTCAATACTGTGGGGAAGCTTTAAGATTCTTACATTGGATTCCGATGGGAAATCCCTATTGGATCCTAATAGGGAATCCCTATGGAATCCCGATAGGAATCCCTACTGGATCCCGATGGGAATCCCTTTTGGATCCCGATGGGGAGTCCCTCTTGGAATCCAATGTACGAGCGTGACGTTTCCTGCTAGGGATCCAATGGGGTATCCCGTTGGATCCCTATCAGGGAGTAGGGAGAAGTAGGGGAATCCTATAGGATTCCAAACATAATTTCTACCTGGGACGTTTTCCAATCCGGCAATAGCCTTGTAAATTTTTTAATGAATCCATTGAACCGTTTTTCCGGACCGATTGATCGAAGTTTTACAAAATAATTAAAGGAACACGTGTATTGTTCCTGATCACCGTGTAATCATCATCAAAATGAAAAGACCAATTTTGTTCGACTTTTTTTCAAAACTTTGCACTGGTGGCTTGTTATATTTGAGAAAAAATCGATAAACATCAACAAAAAAATATATACTTTTTATTTTATTTGTAAAACATTTCAGGTAACAATACTGGCTCATTTTTTATACGATCCAGCGTTTGGTCACCATAATGTCACTCATCTTTATTTGCATTAATTAAAAGTTGATACCCCCAAGCTGTATTCAGTAGTCTATCTGAGAAAATTTATGCGATTATTTCGCGATATTTTCTGCGACGGTTATTAGGGTTACAAAAACAGTTTTTTTGTTCAAAGCTAGACATGATCAAAAATTGAAAAAAGTTAAAGTTAACGAAACCTTTTGATTAATTTTTATTACCAAAACTTTAAAAAATCCACAAAAAAAAGATTATTTTTGAAAAAAATGTCAATTGTTTCTTTTCTTCCAAAAAAGACCAGTTCTGAAAAAAAACTATTTTTTGTAAACCTTCGCAGAAAATGTCGAGAATCAATAGCATACAAGTTCTCATATTGACTAGTGAATACAGCTTGGGGGTATCAACTTTTAATTAATGCAATTAAAGATGAGTAAAATGAGAGTGCGTAAAGGCCGAATCGTGTAAAAAATTAGTGAGTATTGTTTCCTGAATTTTTTTACGAATTAAAAAAAATTGAAATGTTCTGTTTTTTTTCTTCTCTTAAATGTATCAAGCGACCAGGCAAAGTTGTGAAAAAAGTCGAAGAAAATTACCCAGGAAGAAATTGTGTTTGGAATCCTATAGGATTCCCCTACTTCTCCCTACTCCCTGATAGGGATCCAACGGGACACCCCATTGGATCCCTATCAGGAAACGTCACGCTCGTACATTGGATTCCAAGAGGGACTCCCAATCGGGATCCAAAAGGGATTCCCATCGGGATCCAAAAGGGATTCCCATCGGGATCCAGTAGGGATTCCTATCGGGATTCCATAGGGATTCCACAGGGATTCCCTATTAGGATCCAATAGGGATTTCCCATCGGAATCCAATGTAAGAATCTTAAAGCTTCCCCACAGTATTGAACGGAATCCGATACGATGCTTGATCGATCATATCGCATTCTGTAAGCCCAAAATGCTACAAAAAATAAAAGCATCGATACACTAAAGAGATCAATTTATTGTTTACAAAGGAGTACATATCGAATACCACAATATACTTATTTTGTTTTTTTTTTTAATTGTTTACCCATACTGAATATTTATAGTGCTTTGTATAGTATTCTTCGAATACTTATATCTTATATCTATATCTTCGAGTACTTTTTATATTTTATGAACTTTTTAAAAATACTTTAAATACTTCTTATGCTGTAACGTAGTTTTTATACACTTTTTATATTATTATTAAGCAAAAATACTTGTGCAGTTATGGGCGGGATATTCTTTGAATACTTTTCATATTATATAAAATTTAAACACTTTAATAAGGTTGATGCTTGCATCATTGGAATGTAACAAACATTAATGCGTGTTTGGAGTAAATAAATTTTACGATCGCGATTGCGCAGTAACTCGATCGTCGCGCGCTTTTCAACGACGACACGAATATATATGTACCCTGCGCCGCTTATGTTCTATCGCCCGACGTCTTTCTTTTGTCGGAAACGATTTTCTGAATCCTTATTGGATCCCGATAGGGAATTCCTATTGGCTCCCGACAAGGAATCCCTGTTAGATCCCGATGGGGAATCCCTATTGGATCCCGATGAAAAATCCACCGGGTCGGGTGGAAATTGATGTTACGGGCTACAAACTTAAGCGAATGTGTAATAGATATCATGTTTATAAAAATATGATTTCATACTTACATTTAATTTTCTTTTAAAACCTCATTTAAGCCGCTCTAACAAAACTCCACACCCACAGCGATAAACCGCAGACGCAATCGTAACCCGATTGCCGTCACGTCCAAAACAAATTTTTATGCGCACAAGTATTAAAAATTCAAAAAGTGTGCATATTAAAATTTATAACAAGCTTTTTTATTCGTATAAAAAATACTAGCCCATAACAAACTATAAATATACAATATGGGTAAGCACTAAAGTAAAGAAGTTACTAAAGAATATAATTATATATTGTATTATTCGATATCCTAACAAATTCCTAGAAACACGTTGGTGCATCTTGAAACTCCTAAGCAAATCTGTGCACGGGACCATCAAAGAATAATTTTTTACAGAGCGTCGCGAAATCCTATTTTATATAATTTCTAGTAAAAAATTCTCAAACCACGTTAATCTGGAAACAGCCCAGGATCCATTTGGATTCCAATGTGGTCTCCCTACCTGGGGTGTCCATATCAAATCCCCATAAGGATCTGGTAGAACCTGGGGAATCCCCAACAAATCTATTTGGATTCCAGTGTGGACTCCTTACTTGGGGCGTCCCTATCAAATCCCCATAGGGATCTGGTAGGATCTGGGGAGTCCCCAAAAAATTTCTGCATGGGTAGTATTTTCATTTTGATGATGATTACACGGTGTTTAGGAACAATAGAATTGTTATTTTAATTGTTTTTGTAAAACTTTTATCAGTTGGTCCGGAAAAACGGTTCGATGGATCAATTTGAAAACCCACAGGGCTAATAGGGGTACATTAAGCTGAAAAAATAACCTGGCAACATTAGTCTTTACATCAGTATTTGTAAGTTAATGGTAGATTTACTGAAAAACCAGAAAAAGTCATTTTTTGTCCTTTTTCAAATTAATGTTTAGGGTGAAAGAAAAATTCTCAAAAATCAACGAAAAGGTCTTTTAGGAAATCTGCATTTTAATACCCTGTGCGATCATTGATATCTCACATATCGATTATCAAAGACAAAAGGATCATTTTTCATGCAAAGTCGGATATCTCAGCAAAAAATTGATGTAGAGAAACCAAAAAAAAAAACAAATTGAAGCTCAATAAACGAGCTAACTGACATATACGTTGATTGAACTGAAAAAAATGTCTCAGGCCCGTGGAGCCTTGAAAAAATTCAAAACTTTGGAATTTTTTCTCCCGTTATTTCTTATGATTGCGCGATAATCGTACCGTACAAAAGTGTTTTGCCCAAAGACCTCGAAACTAGAAACTTGAAGCTTTTTTTCATATCGATATGACGCTTATAAAAACACTAAAAAAATTGAAGACATTTTATGCCCGTCTAATTTTTTGGAGTAGTGTATGTAACAAGGCAACGATTATTAAATGCTGATACGTTTCAAAACAAAGCTACAGAATTAATAGCAACGGTAAAAGTGAACTTAAAAAGGTTGGCGCTGAAAACACGTTCAATTCTAACCAAAGTGGATACAATTTAGAAAGCTACGTACAAGCCGCACATTGACGAAGGAAGGGCAGAAATCGGTAGAGAGAGTAGTGCACGGCTATACTATACAGCCTGTGATTTCTGCTTGTGGCAAGCTTTCGGCACTTATGTTGTTCATTTTACACGGACCTACTGGCAAATTTGGACCTCCAGTGAAACAAAGTATGTTCAGAGCCGACAATATATTTCTATTGGCTTCGAAATCTGAAAAATTGACGACTAATCTTATTAAGCGAAATTGTGGGAGAGACATAAGTGCTGTAAGAACACTTTTTGAGTCGAAGAAAATGGTAAATTTATCACTGTCTGGATGCTGTCTATATTTAATGTCTATAGTATACTGTCTATATTTAATGTTTCAGCAATAGCCATAGCCTCCGCCAAAAAAATCGAAGAGAACCCAGCCGATCGTAGAATCGTGGCACTACTGTCACTGGCATTTATGACGGAAAAGCCAACGTATGAACAATTACGTTCTTTAGAGCCATCCCTTAAAAACACACGGTATTCTGTAGGGTAGCGTTAAATATTTCATTAAAAGTATCGTTACAATTAGAGGAATTCTGAATTCCTATCCCTTCATCGTGTGAGATGGTAGGTCGAAATAAAAATGACTGGTATTGATAGTTATAACACACATTGGCTTATTTGAAGAGACGAGAACATGCGATCTATGTAGATCATCTCGATAACATTCGACTAATGGTAAATGTGTTCCTCTGTGAGCTAGAATCGGATTATCTATTATCTGTAATAGGTCCTGAAGTATGGGGATTAGCTGGTGTTCGGAATTATATAAGACGCTGGTAATATGATTCTTTCCAAGGTAGTTAAAACGCATAGACAATGGTGGCTCCTTAGCTTCTGCGAGGATTATATTTGTTGAAGTTGAACTCCTATACCCTAGGGCCCAACGGAGGGCCTTAAATTAAATTATATTTAGCTTCAAACCTTGTTCTGACGTTAGGTCGTGAAAGAGAAAGCTTCCATATTCTATCCGAGCCCTTAGGAATGCAATATATAGACGGATAAGGAGAACGGGCAATTCTTAACATGACATAGGAACTTTAGTACTCTTGATACGGCATTGCCAAAACGATCATTCTCCCTCGCTCCAGAAAAATTAAGTTCGCCGCTTAGTTTCTCTCGAACTCTCAGAGACTTCACTACTCGATGTGTAGAACAGTAAAAAATGTCTAGTTTTCTTCTTTGTGCTTGGGAAGATATAGTTATTTATATTTAATTAAATAAAAATTAAAAAATTTTAATTGGTAAATATCACATTCACAGGACATTTCATTAATTCAATTTTTTTTTCATAGATCCAACTAAAAATTCTCTTACAATATTAAACCTTCACAGATGATAGAAATCGCCAAAAAACGATAAATCTTCAAATCGATTGGAATTAATTTTCCGAATCAATCCTCCGATTCACCGCCATAAGACAGGATTGCACCAGCATCAATTCTGTCTAATTTAATCGTCTTCCAAGCACAGACAAAAAATTGGAAATATCGACAATATTCCGGTTAATCATTTGACATATTTCTTAACCTCAAAATCTATAATACATAATATCACACTTTCACATACCACTCTTCCACGCAATAAAAAGAATAAACTAACATGTTGCAATAGATTGCGCATACAATAACACCATTATTCAAACTGGAACAAAACTAACATATAATTTACACATTTATAACTCGTTTGTAACACAATGTATTGATAGAATAAATAAAATTCTGAAGAGGATCCGAATCGAGGATTGAAACGTAAAACCGAAAAACGTTTATTTCCATCGCGACCTTTGAAACTTTCGTTGGCCGAATCGAAGCCGATTCCATAACAATAGTTATTCATCAACACGGCTGCATACAACTCGCACTGAATTATAAGGAGAACGGGGTCCGATCCCCAGCACGTGTGCCTTAGGCACCCGAGAATTTTCAAAGGATTCTGACATTTTTCAACAATACTTTTAATTTGTCGACTTTAGCTCAGGTTAGTGTGTAGCGGCATACCAAGGAAGCGCAAAACCTTACTTTCTTTAATTATAGTTCCGTTCAGGTCGATTTGTCGTACTTCAACCGGGCGAACATTTTCCCCCGTAGTTCTCTTATTCTTTTGAAAAATTATAAGAGTTGTTTTTTGTGCAGCCAGTATTAAACCTACTTGAGACAGTTGCTCGTACACCCTGGATAAAGACACTTCAAGGTAATTTAAAGCATCTGAAATGGGAGCGACCGGAGTAGCGACCGCTACATCATCAGCGTACTGAAAAATGCGACATACAGAATCAATTATATGTTCAAGGTCTAAAACGTATATAGCGTACAGTAAACGGTTGAGAACGCTACCCTGCGGGAGACCCTGCGCTACCCAGCGAGTTGAATCGATATCCACAAATTTAAACGAGAGAGATCTGGGTGATAGTAGATTAAAAATAAACGCTAACAGGTTACTTGAGACGCCAAGGTACTTAATCCTTAGTCCTTTATCAATCAAAACATCGGCAAGAACATTATTATAGGCTGATTCTATGTCTACAAAAATGGTAGCGAGGGCTTTGTCTTGGACAAAGGATTTGATAGCCTCCGCATTATAAAAGGGATAGATTGTGCATGCACGATTTCGATGTCCTGAAGCCGAACTGTGATTGGTGAAGTTTTCCATAAAACTCCAACCACCACTGAATCCTGAAGTTGATCATTTTTTTGAGCACCTTACGCAAACATGGCGCCAGTGAAATTGGTCAGTATTTTTTTGTCCCAGCTCCTTTAGGAATTAAAAAAAAATCATATCGTCTCCATTCCTCAGGAAACAATTGCGTACTAAAAATGTCGTTATACAGATCTAGTAACAAATGGTTTGTCTCATCTGGTAGTAGTGAGATAATAGTATAGGCAATACCGTCTAATAGTATAGTCCGATAATAAGTATAACCGATAATAGTATAGTCAATACCTGAATTAGACTTTAGATAAAAATTTGAGATTGCGAGGTCAAGTTCAGAACTCATGAATGGATGATCTAGAAATATATCTTGGGCTTCGTTTTTAAACGAGGGACGCGGCACACTGTCCCAGCGTGGACATACCTTTTCTATCAGAACTTCGACGTTTGGAGCCTTTCTCTGCAGTATTCATTACCGTTATCCTTAAAGTTGAATCGGTTTTCAAAGCACTTAACTTTTCTCCATACGTATGTCGGGTTCGTCTGCTAAGTAAGTGATTCGCAATTTTTTTTGTTGAAATTTTCTTTCTTAATCTTCTTGAGACCGTATTTTGATTTGCCCTCAGCTTTTTCAAAAGCGCTTCTATCCTTCCAAAGTCCGAAGAAATTCAGACATACAATTTCAGCATTGCTGCCCTCCTCAAGCGGACCAACTTATCGCATTCGCTGTTCCACTAAGGATATGGAGAGGCTGTTTTACCATTATAATTCCTATTGTCTTGCCTGAGATTGCCAGAATCGAGCAGTTTCCGTGTACTAGTAGCATTAGTGACACTGTCTTCCACTAGCGAGACAAAAGAAGAATAGCGTATTTGTACGTCCATTTTTTGATCGGAAAGATCTGGATTCTCTACAATTTTTTATTTTAAAGACTAGGCAAAAGTACTCCACTTCGTTTTGTATGAGTAGAGCTTCCTCCTAGTTCTGTGTCTTAAATTGGAAAGCCTCTAAACTCTATGAAAATGGGAAAGTGGTCACTACCCCAGGAGTCTTAATTTACTGTCTAATTGTATTCCAGGACGGAATTGGAATCAGCAAAGGTGATATCAATGGCGGATTGTGCATCATACGATGCAGAATAGAATGTTAATTGGCCCTCATTTAGAATCGACATATCCAACGAGTCTATACCCTCATGGAAATTTATATATGCACTTCGTATATTATTATTATAATGCATTTGTAATTACAATATATGCGACGGATATGCAATATATTTTTGTTATATAGAAAATATATGGCACATATTCTAGAATTTGGAGCTTTCTTATATAAAAATATGTATAAACTAATGTGCCATATATGCGTCATATATGAGCCATATATATGATATATATGTACCATATGTGTGCTATATATGCAGCATGTATTTGCGATATATGCGCCTAATATGTAACATACATGCGTCAAATATGTGTCATCTATGTGATATATATGTAGCATATGTGTGTTATATATGCAGCATGTATTTGCCATACATGCACCATATATGTGCTGTAAATGCAGCTTATGTATTATACATACAGCATGTATTCGCCTTATATGCACTATATATGTGCTATATATAAAGCCATATAAACAAGACTATGCTATATGAATCAGCAAATTAAAGGTCAATATCCCGAGCATGTGCGGTATTCAGAATATATATTATATATTATGGGAACAGAGTGAACGAATTTCCTGGTGGGAAACAATCTGCAGGATATCTCACTTACATTTATTAAAAACTTACATTTATCGAAATTACATTTTTTATATTAACTTTATGTTGATGCTCATAATTATCAATGGAAATGAAAATATTATCCAACTTTTAGAAACATTTTTTATTTGCAATACATTTATTTTTCAAAAATCGAAAAATAACGCGTGTAATTTGATGCCTTTTGGTGAAACTCGTGGATACTTTATTCGTGCTTTTGAGAACATGTTTTTCTTCAATAAACATTGCCGACTTTCTTATCTGATGTGCGGCTTAAAAATGATAGCTAATTACCTTAAATAACTTTTTATCGGACACCCAGCATATAAACACAATTGTATATGCCTTCACGTATAGTATATTGAAACAGAGTTTAATCACTGGTAAGTCGACACCGATTTGGAAAAGCAAGGATCTTCTCGTCGAGATATCGCTGGTTCAATCGCTGCCTGGCGGTCTCCCTTCTAAACGCATTTTGCGGCGAACGCCCAGCCGTAAAGCATTTGTTCATATCTTTATTCATTGCATTTGTCGATTGTTACTAATTCAGTGCTCGCTTCGTCACGCTACGCAACAATTTTTGTAACAATGAGAGAAATATTGCATCCAATGACTATTATAAACACGATCGTTTTATAATTTATTACATTACCGGCTGTTATACGCGCGACTTCATCCGCATGGAATTAGTTTTTTTTTAAATCTGATCAGACGCATTTTCGCGGCAAATGAACAGAAGCGAAGAAATAGGAATACGATAACGATTTATCGCAACAAAAGGTAGTAAAAAATGAAAATCTAAGGAAATAATTGAAAACGAAAGAATATTTTGTTACAAAAAGAGAGGTGTTTAACAGACAGGATTACTTTCACATTTATAATATTAGTACGACATCTTATGTGCGATTTTTTTTGTTAAAAATGTTCATATTTTCCTACCGATATTCTACATACTTGCAGCTTTTTCTTTCTTTTCCCAAATGGACATAGCTCTGTCCAAATCTGGTTATACTACAAATTATATATATATTACGTCGTGTAATTACTACGGAATTACGTCGCACGTGCAGGCGTTTCATTTACTTGATTTTCGACACCATACACATGACAAATATAGTTATGGCATGATAGGTGCGCTTTTATAAAGTACGGCCGAACAAAATCTCGACGATTTCAATACGAATGAACGTTCGGCCGAATAGGTAGCGAATAGAAAATGTCAGAGTGCTATAGGTGTACATGAATTGATTTATATCTGACGGAATGATAAACTAACGAATTAATGCTATCGAAGAATCTGTCGTAATTCGCGAACAATGCATCGGCTTCGTAAAATGTCTAGAAATGCGTGCTGAAGAAGAATGAGTTTTACATTAGAAAGATGTAGTACTAGCAAAATTATCAAAGTGCGGCAATAATACTAATACCCAAAGTACACAGGAAATAGTTTTCTTTACCAACTAACAACGATAACACTAAGAAGTTACAAATAATTATAAACACCTCGAATAATATAACGTGTGAAATCTCCTGTAATGAAAAAAAGTGTAAGTAAATTTTGAAAAAAAAAGTTCAAAAGGATCGGTTAGAAAAATTTTCCAATTTTTTTTATGAAAAGCTTCGTACTACGGAAATTGTTTCTTCATTATATCAAATTTGGCCATGTAGGACGTTCTAGCAGAAACGTATTTTATTATACTTTCCTCACAACTATATATGTAAGTAACTTAATACAATGTAAGTGTGAAACACAGTGAATCGCAACTCGAAAATATATACAATTCATTAAAAAAATTAGTACCCAATTTTCATGTTACATAAATTAATTGACGCTTTTCAATTGTTCAGTCTTAGTTTGTATCGTTTTCATGTTTGACAGTTTTACAACAGATGATATTTTTTCGAACATTATGTCGTGAAAAAAAATTCACTGAATCTAAATACAGATGCAACAGTGTTTCAACGCAATGTAATTACGAAGAATTTAAAATTCGAGACATCTGACTCTGTGGAAAAAAACATATCTTATCAAACTAGCAACAAAATTTCCTAAAAAAAGTTAACGACAAGGAATCTCTATATGGTCGTTATTTTTCGGGAAATTATATTCAATCGCTGCGACGCGAATTTGGCTGCTATTGTCATAAGATTCGTTTTTTTCTACACAGTGTTCAACAATGCTTACTATGAGATGAAGTCTGAAAAAATCATTGGTCATTTTTAAATTGCTATGAAAGAGTTATTAACAAGCTGTTTGATCATTCGGGAAAAATTAGAGAACTTTATTTTTTTACATAAAATACATTCATCCGTTTTACTGAATACACATGAACTCTTTCCGATTTCTTTTACGTTTGAACATTATCTTGGACATTTTCCAAAAATCATAAGAAAATACAAATTATTAATAATTCTGGTACACGAAGGTGTTCGAAATGAACTCAAAAATGGTATTATATTCAATAAAAATTTCCCATAAAGTAAGAAATTATTTATCGTGACACAGCCTTTGGAAAGTTTGAATAAACAGAATTTGCAAAACGATTACTAGGTTCGCTAAAAATCAGAAGTATGTGGCAAAATATATGGATTTATTGGATACAACAAGAAAACCAGTTCTAAAATCTTACGATTTTTGTCAACAATTTTTTTATAACTTATTTATACTGTTCTGATCTGAAATCACCATGCTTGGAGCTTCTATATGAGTGCGTTTTTTCTGGTTTTTTACATCGCTAAAAACTTGAAGCTTGCATTCAATTTCAATGTACGTCTAGATCATTCTTAAGGAGGTTGGAGCGATTTAGTTGAGTCAAATGACGGTTTATTCATTTTTTTTTCAATGAACCTCAAAAAAATGCATACGAGGTACAGATTTATTCTATATATGCTAATTTTTTAAATATAAAATTAAAGGGCAAAATTATGCATTTTAACATTTTTATTACGTAAAAGAGAAAAACTTTTGTGTTACTACCAAGTTGAAAAAGCATAACATTATCGATGATTATTATGAAAAAACTACGACAACGAATGTTTTATACAATTCACAATGAAATTTTGAGTAATTCATAATTATGCCTATTCATATTTACGTCACAAGATTATTGGCCCATGGTTTACGATGGGCAAGATGAGGATTTTTTTTTTCTAAATGTTCACAAAGGTTCAGTTTGCGTTAATCCGTTCTTAGAAATGGTTTATCTTGGTGCTGAATAACAATAAAAATTATATAACCTTCAGTGTGAAAGTCTCGCCCATCTAACCGCACGTTAAATTACATACATTAAACTATTTTTTATCTCTGGTGTTTGGTGGTGAAAAAAGTTCAAAAAATTCGGAAAGACTCAGTATAGTGTAAACAATAAGATGAATTTTTATTAAATTTAACCTTGGATTGTGGCTAACGTTCCAACCTCCTTAAATACTAATAAGACTTTAGTTTTTTTTGTGATTTCTTAGTTATCAGATCTTTTAGTTTTATTGAAGTTCTTAAACTATAAATAAACATATGAACACGCACATACACATACGCACACACAAGCACCAATCACAGTGGTTTCAGATAACAACAGTATCAATAACAGTATCATATATGTGTATGTATAAATAAATCGGGTCCTACGATGATTCGTAACGCATAAGTTGCGTTTTTTCAGTGAGAAAATAGAAAAAAATATTGTGCAATGAATATTTTATTTTTACAAGTACCGAAATTTATAAAAATGTTACTTAATCAAGGGTTGATTTTTATTAAACTGACATGATAAAATAGTTTGAAAATGCAATAACATTTTTTGACGTAATCATTTTTAAAAGATTGAAATCGATAAAAATAAAGCTTTATAGCACCGATCATCTATTGAACGCTCACTGTTAACGATTAAATACAAGAAATATTTTTGCCACAAACCGATTTTCCTATAAAAACATGTCATATAATTTTCTCCCAAGTTCAATAATTAACGACATGAAAGATTCCAAAGTTTAAAAAAATGAAAAATGACAATTAAAATAAAATAGGAAATAAAAGATTGCGATGAGATATATATATATATATATAACACGCTGTGGTCCTTCTGTCGAAATATATCGGCAAATTAATTTTTACAGTGTATATATAGTTTGCAAAGGGAAGCGAAAGAAAAAATCGTATAACTTACCAGACACTTCAATAATTAATGCGTCGTAACATTACCACCCTCCAGGTGGTTCCTGCTTGGACGAATGCCACTCAACTACGCACGTCTCATCATCGTTGACGTCTCTTTCCGATTTATATGTTTCATAATCGAAGAATTTTATCCATTCAATTGGTATCCCCACTGTATATTTTTTATCGTCTTCACCTCCAATCCATTTCACCAATGCGAACATTTTTTTATCGCACTACGAATAACAATAAAGTTTACGTATAATACATGTGATCTCAAGAAAAATTCCGTATACGAAGAGGAACATTTCAGAAAAGTTACCGTGTGTCTCTACAAACGTGAAAAAACAATGGGCACCGTGCAGAATTGATCAGTGAATTTTAAAACAATTAGAATAATTTTAAGGAAAAATGTCTTCAAAATTATAAAATGTATAATGCCCCATAGAATTGTCCACATGCAGGATCGTAAAAATTCGGGTTTTTTTTAATGGCCCCTTTTCAATCGCTGATTTCAATCGCTAAGTAAATTTCATATTCTCTTTCGAATAAAACAAAAACGCACGTTAATAACGTACGTAAAAACGCGCGTTAATAATTAATTAAACAAAAACGAAAAAACGTAGAAATTTTACCGTGATGCTTGACAATTTTTCTCGTACTGTATGGATAATCAGTACACAATAGAGACGATCGAGTATTTTTTAACGCACAAACAAACGATTATTTGTTTGATTTTCTGTAAACATTTTCGGGACAGCATTGTAATTTCTGTTCCCCTGATCGACTCCGTCACGATTATCAGGAAGTACGATAATTACGGCTGAATTCACCGGTAAATATTCCAGGTTTTTTTCTCTCTGAGTATCAAACATGATGCGTAACAAAATCCAAGTCTCGCGGTGGGGCAATGGCCAATAATTTGCTTAATGAAAGCATTGATCACAATAACAACTTACCTCATGTTTTTCGTCCGTTGAAAATTTCACAAAATATCGGCATAACAATTTCGCAAAGTGGAGACCAGCGGATACCAACTTTCTTCGACGTCCCATTGCCTACTAACGAGGGATGGTCGACACAGCAAATATGAAAATAGCCCTGGCCAATTGGAAACATGACACAGACAGTTGTATTTACATAAACTGTACATGACATCTGATCTGGCAGCCGCGTATGATTTGTTTACGTGTAGAAAAACGACCGCATAAGTAAGAAACGCGGTAGTCAAACCTTTGTTTCTCTCGCGTTCTTTTTCTCTCTCTCTTTCTCTTGCTTTTCCCTGTACTGGCCATCTACTAATGCACGAAGAATACGCGGTCAAAAAATAAAGGGCCGAGCGAGTCGGGCAGCCGAGCAATATATATATATATATATATATATATATATATATATATATATATACGTTCCGTTTGCACCGTCTCGAGGAGAGGTTTTACAATTTTTCGGGGCTAGAAAGAACTCGCGCACACACACACACACACACACACACGCCTATAGTGCGTCTCTTTCTATCAGAGATTCTGCACGCACATTTTCCTTATGTTTAGCTGTAATTTTCAGATACTCATACAATAAATAAATAAAAATATCCCTCTAGAATGTTAAATTAACTTTTCCTAAATCATGTTCATTTAAAAAAACCCAGATATACGTGAATTTATTTATGTATCGAAACTTGGGAATTTTCACCCCGAAATCCAGTATTTTTTTGTCTCTTTCTCGTCTGTTTCTAAAAATACGAAAATGAAAGTGGAATACCTTTTTAGGTATTTTTTTATTCTTCAACTTTTGTTTCAAACTGTTATTTATTAAAGTGTTATTTAAAAAAAAACGAATGTTTAACCTTTCAACCGTTTTTTCTCGACGACGTCGGGGGTTGATCGCAAAAAAATCATCACCATTCGATTCGGCGCCATCGAATTACCCTTACACCAAATGAGCGGGTTCTTGCGATAAAGTTTTACTACTTACTTGCGATAAAGTTTAACTACCTTTTCGCTTTTTGACTGGACTGAATGCATCTCTAATAATGATTCGCCAAATATCTCTACTAGAGATGCTTTTTTCTTCAAATCGCAGGTCGAAACCGCAGGAAAAACATTGGTCACACATCATGATTTGTTAGTTTTACAAACCACTACAATTCGGTTGCTTATTTGTTGACTTGCAAATACTAAAAAGGGGTTTGCCAACGAACTTAAAAAAATAACATTTCTTTTCCAGAAAACGGTATTCTATTTTTCATTTATAAACATTTTGATTTTCATAGTTTAGGAATTTAAAAAAATTATGCAATGAAGGCACAAATTAGACACTCACAGAATACAGAGCAGCGGTGGAGATTCACAACAAAGAATTGAAAAAATATACGACTGAAATGCATCAATATGCATACACATTACAGGAAGAGTTTGCCCTGAAGAGGGCCCGAGCACAATGGTCTGCAAGGACTGAGTGCTCGGAAACTCTACAGTACAACCCAAACAAAAATACATATACACATTGTTTTACCGTATGTCGACTGGTCTCAATATACCAAACGCATAATACAATTTTATTTTATACGTTAAACATATACTGTATTTAAGGTAAAAATATTTTCAATATTGTACGTTTAAGATAAATTTACATGGACAGGATATTTTAAATACATTATGCATACATTTTTTTTCAATTTTCTATAAAACAATGTCTGTAAATGGTATGTAACAAAAATAGATTGTTATTACAAAAATTTAATAAGTACTATATAAGTAGATATAAATTAGAACAACAATAACATATTCAAGATAAATATGTGATTCTAAAATAGATTACACAGCATTTATATATAACATAGATATTTACTGGTGAAATTATATATGGCACATATATGCGCCATATATTAAGTGCATATATACGCATTATATTGGCGGTATAGAACTTTTTGGCGCTTTATATGGAATCGATATAAATATGTGGCGCATATATTTTGTGCGTATATTTTGCATATACAAATTTCCATACGGGTACTCTCAAAAATGGCTTTGCCAACTCTACAAGAGCGAAAATCTCCCCACGAGTAGTGGTGGGCATTAAGGGGCCAGTCCACTTTAGAGCCACGAAAAGAGGCTGTTTTCGCGATTTTTTTGAGGATTTTATAAAAGTTTTGAATACAAAAATTGTGGGCCTTGATAAATAAAGTCTTGAAATACATTTAAAAAAAGATTTAATTCATTTTTATTCATTTTTAAGTTCAAAAATTATAGTTTAACGTAACGCCTCAAAAATAGGTGGGCTAGGTAGCTCCATCACAACTCGGCAACGGCTTGTCTGAAACAAAAAAATCAAAGTCCATTAGATTCAGTATTACACCAGCTACAAAATGACGCTCGGATATAAAGTTTTATCAAAAAATAAAAAAATGGCAGATGAAAAACGAAACAGTATTAAAAAACGCGTTTTTTCGCAATTTTTCGCAAAAAAGAGTGAAAATCAAACATTTTAAACCATCGAGGGTCATCTTGTTGCGAATCATGGTTTACAATATGTGGTTCAAATTTCAATAGAATCGGTTTATTTTAGAGTTACGATGGAGCTAGATTTTGAAAACGTTGTTTCGAGAAAAACGCGTTTGAAGTTTATACTATGAAAAACTCTTACCTAAATTCAATCGGCAATTCCAGCACCGTACAAAATCCCTTCTGATTGCTCATCGTCGTCGATTTCTTCAAGTCTTGATTGCGTTCGAGTTTTTGAAATGTTCATAGCGGACTGGCCCCTTAAAATCGCCTCCAATTAAAAATCTGCCGTGAAATTGTCCGAAAAAGAATGACCATTCTTGTCCAGTGATGTCGCCCCCTCAGGGGGTTCGATAGCAGGAAACATATTTCAATCTTACCATTAAAGTTCTGGAGTATTTGAACCACCTTGTACCTTAAAGAGTTTCTAATCAGCATAGCCACACCACCACCCCTTTGCGTCTGGCGATTCTTCCGGGCAACATCAAATCCTTTTATGTATATGGACTCGCTTGGATTTAACCATGTTTCTGACAACAACAAAAATATCAAAATTATTCGAATTATGTTGTAGCTCAGGTAGCTTCAACCTGACACTCTTAGCGTTCCATTGACAGATCCTAATGGTTGCTACAGTCTGATCCATCGTCAGCATTTAAGTGGAGGTTAATGGTTTCCTTACTTCTTTCTATGAGACGAGAAACATTCGGCGGTGATATTAACACCTGACATAGCATCTGTAAGATCTCCAGCATTTCCGAAGACATATAGTCTTTTTTCTGTGTTAATCCTGTAAATGCACTTTCGACGTTACTTTGTCTCTTCCCGGGGGTACTTCTCCCTTGTCCCGAAATCACTTGATTCCGCGAATTTACGCGAATATGATTTTCGCGTGATCCTACATCAGTACGGAAGGCTTCTTGGCGTTGATGCTGGCATGTATTGTCCACTCCGTAGCGAAGGCAAATTGGCTATGGTTATGGAAATTGGCCCATTATTCGATTGATTGATCTCTTCGGCTTTTTGGAAAATGGAGCAGTTTCGATCGAGAGTTCTATGATTGCTGTTACAGTTTATACATCTGGCATCATGCTCGCACTTTTGTCCAGTTTCTACATGAGATTCTTCCCCACAGTGGAGGCAGCGTCCGTTTTTGGAACAATTTTTGCGTATATGACCGTATTCTCCGCAGTTATAGCATATTTTCACAGGTTCGACATAGGGAGCACCCGTATGCGCGCGTGCCAGATTTACAGATTGTCTGGAAGATTTTGACCAAGAAATTCAACGCATAGGTACGCTCCGTCGACCCACGTCGGATGGTTGTCCACGTACGAGCGTTTTCGCAGATGTAAAATTCGACCAATCGTGATGCCAGTATTATCCTTCACGATACCGGCACGACGATCTGGTATCGTACCAAGGTTCAAATTCAACGCTTTCAAATTCTGCTGGGCTAGATATTCGTTAGTCAGAGATCTGTTCGCTTCGTCACGCGAGGAGAAGTACAAATTTTACTCATTTCGACTACTGCTCAATTCGATCAAATTTGACATTTATTTTGTCCAATTTTTGCGAGACTCGTAAGATCGATTCACCCTTAGTCGACTTTTCTTGAGTGGATAGGCGAACGTGAATTGTGTATGGCGCTTTATATTGCTTTCCATAAGACTGTATCTCTTGAGCACGTACCTTTTCCGAATCGAATGGTGCAGACCCTCTTCTTCTCTCTTTAACGATTTCTTTTTTCCGACAGCCGAGGCCATGGCATCGCTATTTTCATCGAGAATGTCAATAGCTTTTTTCTTTTTCTGAGTCGTCAGGATGCCTTATCTATCCCTTTTGATCTCTTCTTGCCGCTGTTTTTAGATTCTTGCCCATCGTACTCGGACATTTCCACATTCTCGACATTAGCATCGTTGTTACGAGTAGATGGCTTCATTGCACATTTACTGTTCCTATCCTCGAGAAATTCGCAAAAACTTATCGTACTACCTGGTATAACAGCATTGGTAAATTCCGGGTATCCATTTCTCACAAAAATGTTTTTGTTATTGTTTTGTTCACTACTCATAAGTCCGCTACAGGAGAGAACTCCTGAAGTACGTGCCGGCACGCCCGAAGGCGAGGTTATGGTGTTCCCTCCATTCGATAATAAGTTCACAGGCTTTATACAGTAACGGAGAGAGATACGAGGTACCGGCCGCACTCAAATAATTTTAGCCTCGCGTACGAATCTCACTTGAAAGACATGTTCGATCGCTTCTTCATGGTTTCAGAACCAGAGCTGCAATCTATCGGTAAATGTTTCAAGTCTCTGAGAGTGTTGGACTTGGAGGACAATTACCTGAGTAGTCTTACCGACGTGCTCGCAGCATTGAAGCCACTAGAAACGCTCCGAGCTCTCATGCTCGAAGGAAATCCCTGCTCGGTGGGTAAATTATCCATAGCTCTGCGAGATATCGGCAAGCGATAAATTTGCGTACGAGGAACTTTTTATCGACGGGCGGGCAGAGTCCGCTTGGAATCGATTATCCCGTTCGTTTACCTCTAGCCGCGCGATATACACTTGTGTGTTTTATTCTTTCCACGCAGACCTGCCTGGGTTACAAAAACGCCTTGCTGGCGACCTTTCCAAATCTAATTTATCTCGATAACGTCGTTGTTAAACCATCGGACAAATTGAGCGGAGAATGGACAGAGGATATTGGCAAACTATCGAGCGGTGTCCTATTCATTCACGTATACAGGATTTTTCAGTTGGAAGCGCCACCCAAGCCGAAAGGACAGGTATACGCGACTCGAGTCGGGCCGTAAAATGTTACGTCTCATCCACCGCAAAACTTCTCGATATCCGCAGAGAGAAAAATTTAAATACTTCTTCGAAGTCGATTTACCCTTACTGGACGCCCATCTCATCCTACGAGAGGAGATGCAGATCGTTCGTGAGGAATTTGCAAAAACCGGAATAGAATTGGCTGTCCCGCAGAACCCTCGTATCACGAAGGAAAAAGCTCGAGACGATAACGTAAGATTCTCCCGTCGCGTGTAGCTTTTCTTCCTTCCATCCTTCGCGAGTGCGGCCTTGAATAATCCTCCTACGATCGGGCTTCTCGTCTTTTTCGTCAGAACTTTCGGGTTACGGCATTCAGAACGGAGGAATTTGAGTGGAAAGAGACGTTGGTCTTTAACGAGCCGGCATTGGAAATACCACCCTATCGGGACGAGTTGAAACTTTTGAGTGATACTTTCAAGTCGGTGGTGACCGTTAGACTGGTCCGCCAACAGGTACCTCTTTCGTGTTTCATATTTCGGATTATTTTGATAAACAGCCGTCATTTGAAGTTGCCCCCCCCCCCCCCTTTTGTGTTCACTCGCCAGTTCCTCATTGATCACAAGAAGAAAGGATCGCAGAGCCCTAGCGATATCGAAGTAAAGGAGCGGACGGTAATCTGCGAGTTCACTTGCGCCTTAAAAAATATGTCATGGGCGGACAGGTCGCAAGATTTTTCGTGGACATTGGACGAGTGGAAGGAGAACGCGGCTACTTCCGTTCCCCCTGGTATTCTGCCTCGACAAACCTATCTCCGCGACGAAACAATTCGCGGAAGTAAATCAACCAAGAGTCTGCGCAACCGAGAAGTCTCGGCCGTACTGAAAGAAACCAAACAGAACGAGCCCCTTCCCCTCCCAAAGACATTTACGATACACGTAAGCACCCGGTATCCTTACCCAAATATCACTGCCAATCAATCATAATAGATCCTTATTTTCGGTGGTAGATTGGTTTCGGTCTCCGAAGATTTCCCGATTTTGACCCGATCGACGTTTCGCTTCCTCCGACGAGAGGGAAAAAATAACGTGCAACCGCTCTTACCACGCCCCGAGTAGCCGAGTGTGTAACAATACTCGTCGTTATTGTATGATTGCCGTATATGAGAAGCGTCATCGAAAATTTTACGAGCACCGATTGTCAACCGTCCTCGTCGTCCACACCGCTGCTCTCGTCTAATCGACGTGCCGCATTGCATGTACACTCGCGATACCGGCCTCAAATATATATATATATATATATATATATATACACATATAACCTTAAAGGCCCTATTAGCATAATCGGTCTCATCATCCGTTCTATTTATACGCATTGAGTTGAGTAGGTGGTGGTATTGGTGGTGGTGGTGGTGGTGGCGGTGGAGGTGGTGATTGAGCGATTGTACAGGGAGGTGGGCTCCGGACGTAACGTACGCGTTCCACATGTTCCTACAGTCTCTTATAGGCGTTTTACAAGGTTTGGCCGACCGCGCTTCTCTCTACCCTCAATTTATACTTACTCGGCGAGAGGAAAAATGAATCAATGCGAGACAGATAACGCGGAGCTGTAGCCGTATCTCAACGCCTCCCAATACATTTCACACACGCTTGTGAGAGCCGGATCTATGAAAAATTTGAAAGGACGATCAACGAGGCTCGAAATGGATAAACGTACGATCGAAGAAGCTAAGGAGCTTCCGGAAAGGGGCTCGTGGGCCAATAAAACTGAATTTATTTTATCGTGTGCGGGCTACGCGATCGGTATCGGAAATGTCTGGAGATTTCCGTATCTGTGCTATAGAAGCGGCGGAGGTGAGCGGTCCTTTCAATTCCTTCTACTTTCACCACGTTTTACCGTACCGATTCCGCGCGAGATCGATTTTACCTCGTACGTCGAACCAGCCTGATTCAACTAATTTCGCGCGGTGTGAATTATACAAAGGTCGCGTACGCCCGTCTCGTCGCGAAACTTGCCTCAAACGTTCCGGTACCACATTCCTATAGATAAGGATTCGTTGGAGAGTCCACACTGGAAACCAAGTGAATGCCACGCTATTTCCCGAATTACGTCGTTTCCGAATTTTTACCGCGAATTTTTCAAGCGGAATTTTTTCGATCTCCAAAAAAAATATCCTTTCGCGATCCCGTGCACATTTTTTGTCGGGTGGGTGTCTGTATATGTATGTGTGTGACGTCAAAGTGGAGTAAAAAAACAACAAACAATCATTAAAGTGGATTGTCAGTGATGTCATCAAACTCGATTTTGAATATATTTAAACTTTATATAGGATATTTTGTTAATAAAATTCAACGTACAGAGTGCGATAGGATTCATCGAGAGTCGTATCGGATTCTGTTGTATAACGTAATAGTAACGTCCTTTAGAACTTAACATGGGATTCCAATGGGGAATCCCGATTAGAATGAAATGTACGAGCGTGACGTTTTAGTTTACGGATCCAATGCGATGACCCATTGGATCTCTATCAAGAAGTAGAGACAAGCCTAGGAATCCATTTTGATCCCCACGACAACTTTTGCACGAGTCTATCGACATGCATTTCGCTTTCTCACATACATTCTCAATTGGCGTGGCAAAAATCTTTTGACTCACGGAAAACGCGAGTTATTCTCACCACCACCGCCAACCCCCCGCAGATCTACGATGCGATTGCAACACCAGCTTCAAGGGCAATAGTTGTGCAAATTCTGGTTAACCGACACCAGCCCCCACGCTCGTTTCACATAAAACCTCGTGGAAATCAAATCTTTTGTGTGAAAGAAGAAAATATCAACGGTGTCGTTGATTGATATAATCCGGTTGTTCCCTCAAAATAATAGCCCCGACGCGCGTATGCGGGCTCTTTTATATTCATGTCGAAACAATTTCCTGTTCAGAGAGAGAGAGAGAGAGAGAGAGAGAGAGAGAGAGAGAGAGAAGTGAGAAGGGCAGCTACAATTGCAGCTCTAGCAGGCCTTGATTGAGTGATCCCGAGCGTGCGTGCTGCCGATAAATTGACCGCTGCCCTTGAAATATTCTCTTTCTTAATCCCAACGATTGACATCACTTGCGCGCAAACCTTGCCATCTTATTCAATCCCAGATTGGATTTTTTTACGCGCGTTAATTGCCCGAACGCTGACACGCGAGATCATACCCGCAGGTGCCTTCTTGGTCCCGTACCTTTTGATGCTCCTTCTCTGCGGTATTCCGCTCTTCTTCATGGAATCTTGCATGGGACAATTCGCGGGCACTGGGTGTATAACCATGTTCCGTATGAGTCCGTTGTTCAAGGGTGAGTATAATGGCCAACTGCTCGTCGTCGTTATTTCGCCAAGATTTCCCGGCTAATATCTGATCTTATTTTGTCGTTGCAGGTGCTGGTTTCGCCATCGTTATCGTCAATATCATATGCACCATGTACTACAACGTAATAATATCGTATCCTCTCATGTTTCTCTCCATGTCGTTTCGGAGCAAGCTTCCTTGGGAGGATTGCGACAATCCTTGGAACACCGACAGCTGCGTCAAGGTAGCAGGAGCTTCGTCCCGCCAAAACTCTCTGCGAATCATTGTCTCGAACGCACCAGCCTTTTATCATAATTTCAACCATTATAATCTTTAGATCAACGATGGAGCCTTTCTCAATGCATCCGATAAAACTGCCCTGTTTCAAAGAGTCCGCACACCAGCCGAGGAATTTTTTAGGTATTTTCTTCGTTTCCTTGCTGAGTTTTGGGCAAGCATTGAGTGTAGCGATGCGAAAGGGTAGAGAAATGTTCTCTCCCCCCCCCCCCCTCTCTCTTTCTCTTTCCACAGCAATCACGTACTGCAAATATCGGAGGGTGTCGGCGAAATGGGTGGAATCGTGTGGCCGCTCTTCACCTGCAATCTCATCTCGTGGCTCGTCGTTTTTCTCTGCATCAGCAACGGTGTCAAGAGTGTTGGAAAAGTAAGCGATAATTATATATTTCCAGGCAAGAGAATACGCTCGAAAGAGACGAATCATCCAATCGTAACGAAATTCTTCCTTCTCTCTCTCTCTCTCTCTCTCTCTCTCTCTCTCTCTCTCTCCCTCTCTCTCTCTCTCTCTCTCTGTCTCTCTCTCTCTCTCTCTCTCTAATCAATCAATCAATCAATCTCTCTCCCTCTCTCTGTCTGGTGCAGGTAGTTTATTTCACGGCAACGTTCCCGTTCATCGTTCTCTTTGTACTTTTCGTAAGAGGAGTCACGCTACCCGGTGCCATCGAAGGAATTATCTTTTACATCAGTCCAAAGTGGTCCGAGCTGACAAATATGCGAGTACGCGTCTATTCTTTAGCGATAATAATTGTACAATTATTCGTCTCTGATCTCGTGTTGCTTTGAATTTGTCGGTCGCGCATGCAGGTTTGGGCGGACGCCGCTATACAGATATTCTTCTCGCTGGGACCTGGCTGGGGTGGCATAGTCAATATGGCCAGTTACAACAAATTTAGAAACGACAACAGACTGTTAGTCCGATCGCGATAATCCTTGCCCACCGCAACGCGTCTGAGCTCTATTTCTCTATCCTCTCTCTCTCTCTCTCTCTCTCTCTCTCTCTCTCTCTCTCTCTCTCTCTCTCTCTCTCTCTCTCTCTCTCTCTCTCTCGCTCTCTCAACTTTCACTCGTCTCTCGTCCAATTTTTCAGGGACTCGATTTTGTTGCCGTTGTTGAATTGCGGTACCAGTATATTCGCTGGATTCGTCGTTTTTTCCGTTCTCGGATTTATGGCAAAAAAAACGGGGCTTCCAGTTTCCGCGGTCGCGACCGGTGGTTCGTATACGTAATAAGCTACATACGCGGTAGAGAAACAGGATCGCGGACGGATAATTGTAATTGTTGACACGCAGGACCCTCGCTGGCGTTTGAAACGTATCCCGAAGCGATAACCATGTTACCGTGGCCTCAATTGTGGTCCATCCTGTTCTTCTCTATGCTCTACTTTTTGGGAATGGACAGTTGCGTGAGTATCCTCTTGAGAATCGACAGCCGCATTGTTTCCTCTAAAAAAACATCATTTTATTCTCTCGTTGGACACGACGACCGACGCGTGCATCGCAGTTTGTTCAAATCGAAGCCATCATATCGAGTGTAACGGACGCCTATCCAAATCTGAGAAAGCGAAAAAAACTCGTGGCGAGCGTCTCCATGTTCGTACTCTTTCTCGGCTCCCTCGTATACGTAACAAACGTAATTTCGATCAATTCAATGAGACCCTTGCGCTCTCTTTCACCTCGTTAACATAATTGCAACACGGCCGGATATTTATTATTTTTCTCCACTTTCAAGGGCGGTATGTACATCCTGCAAATGATCGACTGGTACGCTGCTTCAGTTTCCGTAATTTCCATCTGCTTCGTCGAGGTTGTCGTCGTCGGATGGACCTACGGTAATGTAAATGTAGAATAGACGTGGGCTAACCGCGCTAATCGCACCATCATCATTTTTCATCCTATACCTCTTATATTTTGTTGCCAGGCTGCGAACAATTCGTTCGTGACGTTGAATTCATGCTCGGAAAGAAGGTACATCCGTGGTGGCCGTTCGCCTGGAAATACTTGACGCCGATTATTCTATCGGTGAGTTTCGTCATTCTCGAGTCTGTATTCGCAAGCGCGTGTGCAACGGTCAAAAAGAAACTCTCTCTCGCCCCCTCTGTCTCTATACGTAAAGCTAAGTTTGCACTCGCGTGATAAATTTGACTCGATGTACAATTTTTTCACGATTTATCTTCTTGCTCGTTGCTCTCCCGCGACACGCAGTTCATATTCTTCACGATGATAGTTTTCAACACAAGACTGACTTACAACGGGATCGCGTATCCCGAATGGGCCATTAACCTTGGCTGGTGCTCCTGTATCGTCAGTATGCTCTGCATACCTCTCTACGCCATCTATCATTTCTGCTCGAGCAAGGTAAGCCAAGAACGACGAGAGGTTGCAAACGTACGAGTACGAGGAGAAAGGAGCAAAAATCAGAGTCTATATTTGTATTATCTTTTGTCGAACGAGGGGACTTTCGGAGAACGATTCGAAGCCGGTGTAAATCCAACCGCGGATTGGGGCCCTCAAAAGGCGGATGATCGGGAAGCTTGGAAAAAATATATCCAACGATTCGAGAAGCCCGACGTGTCCGCCCTTGACTCCGTCAAACTCTCTAATCTCTGAATATTCTACCTTTTCTCGCCTATCCATCGAAAATCATGGAAAATCATTAAATACCGTATTATTGTCTCGGTACGAAAGTAATCGCTAGGTTCGCTACGCAGCCACGGTACTCTCTTCTTTAGAAAACATTCCCGAATCCGATATTCTTTTCTTTCTTTCGGTGTCAAAATCGAGCTTGCGCGACAAACAAAAATGTAACCAACGTGAAAAAGGCTAGCCCGGTTCTCAAAAATTCCCAGTCCCCTCAATCCTAGCTCCAAAACGCCCATCGATCGGTATTTCTTTTTTCCCCTTTCCCCTCCCTCCCTCCTTCATTTGCTACCTTTTCTATTTCGCAACATGCGATCTCGAAAAAGTCGTCCGACGATTGAGAAGCTTTTCGACCTCGACGAACAAGGAAATCGAGCAAAGAGAAAAAAAATTAAAAAAATGAAGACTCGTGTTGTTTTTTCGTCCAGCGTCGATCCTTACGATAAACCGCTGCAATGGTGGCAAAGCCAGCCCATCAAATTTGCGTAAGTACGAAATATCCTAAGGCTAAACTAATTTCCCTGCGGGAAGCGTGCAAAAAAATACGTTATCGATTTTTGTAAAATAGAAGGATGAGACGAATAGGATCGAGGTAACTCGCGGTAGGAATTCGGTGTAGGTGCTAAAGTTACGACGATCGTTTCAAACTCGTCGTGTCGATCATCCTTCCAAAGAACCTCGGCACGGCGATATCACGAACAACTTTTGACACGATTGAGCTAATTTTGTATACGGATGAAGGAAGAGACCGAGCTCGTTCGTATGCCCGCGCGGATATACGTGGGGGTGGACTACGAAATAGACAGAAATGTGTCGTGCGAGCGCGGCATGCGTCGACTCTTCCGTGTCAACTCGGTGATTCGCCTATCGACGTCTCCCTAACACACAGTTAGCCTGAAGAATAAATAACGCAAATGAAAGACTCGATCGAGACGCGTATCTCTCCTCGCACAAAATCGCAGTTCTTGAGAGCCGACTTTTTCCTCGTGGTGGGGGGTGGATAAGGCGAGAATACAAACGTGGCAGAATTGCCGCGAGCGAGAGACGTCTCAAGCTCTTTCCTTGTGAATCGGGTGAATCGATAGCTCTTCCGGTTTCGACACACGCTCTTCGAAGCCAAAGTATTCGAAACTTTGGCTATTCGCGCTTCAACTTTGGCACCCTCGACTCGTGCACGCCCGCCAACCATTTGTCGTGGCACAATTTCCACCGTCGTATCAGCCGCGTATATAAACACGTTGGTAGCCGGTCTACGAAGACTCAATTGGAGCCTCGGAAGAAAACAAATTCTGTCGAAACGCGCGACGAATAGCGTCGAACGATTCTTTCGACGGAGCATCGTGTTCTCTCTCTCTCTCTCTCTCTATCTCTCTCCCGCTCTCTCTCTCGTAACATACGTGCTCCGGTAATTTCGCAAGGGGGGAAAAAAAAGTTTTCAATCGACGCAATGACGGCCGGATTCTGGGCCACCGTCGAGCTCCTGACCGGTCGGGGAGGCATCACCGAATACTCGAGCGATCTCTTCAACGACGACATCGAAGATTGGCTCGAGACGATGGCCGTGCGCTTCAAGAAGCAAAAGGAAAGAGCCAAACTGAGGAGTGAAAACGGCTCGGAGAATTGCAAAGACGCACTCGTCTATGGAACGTTGGTCGAGTGCGAGTAATTATCCCAAATATTGTCTATATCGTTGTGCGTCTTTACCGAAATTTCGAACAAAGGAGATTACCTTTTTCTTCGTTTTCTTCTTTTCCATTCGTTTTGACAGTTTATTTTTTTACCAACGATCGTCAGAGCGACGATTCTGCAAAAAAAAACTGAAAGATACATTTTTTGTCCACCGTTGATAAATTTGTGTGGCAAGCTTGCTCGATCGACAGAGAATTCGCGCGGCCCGCCAATTTACCCTCCGTCGAAACAAACTTCGGTCTCCCTCTTGTGGTATGAGCGATGGAAAAAAGGTAGCCCCCCCGGCGAGATAAAAAAGAAACAATCACTGCATTATGAGCCCCGAATGTTCCTTATGTGGAGCGCGAAAGCTCGTCGATTATCCCCATTGAAACTTGAACGTGAGATAGGTATCGCGAGCGGATCGTTTAAATTCGCGAGCTGTCGCGCCATTGATGAGATACCGAAGTGCGAATGAAATTATCCGCGAGGTGACATCTCTGATCCCCCCGCGTACAAGCTCAACGAGCGAATATCAAGACCCGCGATAGACCGAACAGAATCACATCGACGACGTTTGAGTTTATATCGTTGGAACGCAACGATTTGTTTTTCTTCATTTTTCATTTCTTTACTTTTATCATTGTTTTTTTGCGAATTGAAGCCATAAACCTCTGATGAGAAAAAATTGAGCAAATGAAAAAAAACATATTTCGTTGCAACTATACAGGCTTCCTTGTCGTATCGCGCATTGCGCGTTTAGCTCGCGGCGATTGCTGAAAAAAACACACAACGATCAAAGATGTATCACTCTCGGAAAATTATTCACGACAATTATATTGTTGTCAAAGCCCTGGAAGTAACCGTGAAGGTTGCGTGATTTTCTAAAATTTATTCGACTAATATTGGAGGAAAAAAGGGAAACCTTTCAGTCACAACCTCGTTATTACGCCCTGGCACGGGCGGGCAACATCCGTCGCGTTTCTTCTCTCAATTCTCGTACAAGGAAAGAAAAAAAAGTAAGACACGTCACCGGGGCATCTCGCTACCGAGTTCTCAACCGGCACGAACGACTCGATGTTCCAAGTTTCGATAGCCGACGACCGATCGTAACGTAAGTTTAAACGTGGTGTTTAAACGCTTCGTTACGATAGGTTACATTGCTTGAAGGATTTCATTGATAAATTATATATGGCGCGACGCCACAGACGCAAAAACGAGGGGAAACGGCTGAGTCTCTCCGTTTTCGTAGCTCTGTCCGTGGTTGATCGATACGCCACGATCTACCGCTTTCGCGGCATTTCGCATTTGACCTCGTTTCTCCCTATCCTACCAAACTTGCCTATACTCCCCCGGATAGCTATTCAATTGTATATACAGAAGAACAATTGTCGTGTCGACCTTTCCGCGTCCATCGTCCGTAGAGGAGAGTGGCCAAATATGGAATACCATTTTCTTCTCTTGGCATAACAAATGTTTTTTTACATTTCACAACTGAAAGACGTTCAATGGTAATCATAGTCCGTCTTACATTTTCCCTTGGCTCAGTAACAGTCTTGTGTTTTTAATATTAATCAACGATATGAAAATTGTTTTAAATATCAAAATAACAAAAAGACAGCTATATGCGGAATGGATATCCAAATATGAAACATTGCAATACGGCAGGACGCTTTTTTCAAAAAAATAACACAAGAATGTCTCAATATCTCAAGAGATCAGTGAACTTTGGTCTAAGCGGTCAAAAATAAGGAGGAATTTGATCTACTTGCAAAAATCACAAATCCAGTGATCAAGAGACTGAACTTTGGTTTTACAGCATCTTATCGCTGAAAATACGCTTTTGTGCAATGGCGAGGGTCCTGTGACGCGGTACGGCATTTGCCGCCATTTCGCCCATTTTTACTTGAAAGTAAGCCTTGCCGAATGGCCCTCCGCAAGATCAAAAGAGCTTAGCGGTCTGTTGTTTTTTCTAATCCAGATCGGTATTTCTTCACCACAGTAAACTTTCTCGTAGCTTGTATGGATACAATTTCTACGTTATTTTCTCCAGCAAGGTCTGTTGCATCGATGTTAAGTGTGTAAGTCAAGCGGTCATCTAATGTCGTTAAAACTTTCGATTCTGGGATTGGATTGATGCGTTTGATAAATATGTACCTATATATAAATCCATCCGGGGGTGAGGACGTGTGTGCACAAGTCCTACAGCTCGCGGTGGGCAGCCTCCCATTAGCCAGGAGCTCATATTTTTCTTAGGGAATATAACGAAGGGTTGCACAAAATTACCAGTGGCATTCGTGCAAAAAACTATGAATATTGGTGAACCTCTTTCCGCGGACTCGAGTAAAGCTATATGTCGTTTCCCTAAAATAACGTTTGATAAAATAGCGATGCAAGTTTACTAAATTTTTAAATTTAGTAAACTTAATCATTTGTTTAATGTAAAATTAATGTTAAATGTAAAATGTAAAATTTAGTAAACTTAAACATTTGTAAAAAAATGATTAAACTTCACAAATAATATTTTTATAAATACTTCATTTTTATTTTTACAAATCATCTTACTGTTGTAACATAAAATTGATATCACCATTATATAAAAGTACAGCGTAAGTACCATACAAGTACACTGGAAATGTACTGTGCAACAACTTGGCGTGCGTAGTTGAGAAAAGAAGCTCAGTGAATGATTTCGTCTTGTCACCTTCTTAACTCGCAGCTTCAGAAAAGATAAACTGCCGCAATTTATTATACAAGCAGGAATTAAATTCGTGAATCTGTGAAGTACGGATCAAGTCTGTGTTGTACCCCTAAACCATACGACACTTGAAATCTTATTTTATCCGCATAATTTTAAAATGTATATAAAGGTATAAACTTTCTACTCTATCATACAACTATGACACATTCCATGGTATATATTTAATCTCATAGACTCTGGTGTAATGGTCAAAGTATCCGACTCTAAGCCACAGTATCGCAGATTTAAGGTTTGAATTAAGGTGCCGTCAGCTTGCTAGTGAAAAAATAAATATTTCGGCATTACTCCTGATGTCTATTTAATGTTTTGTCCGAGGCCAGTCGAATATTTATCAGCTATTACATGAATTAAGTGGACCGACGCACACCTTCATAACTTTACATATCAATGTAATCCTGTTCGAATCACAGTGGCGCAACAGGCACTGGATCCTATTACTAATAATCCCGACAGTTGATGCGACGGTACAATTCAAAATTATATCTATAAACATACATACGCACGCACACACACGCACACATACGGGCGCGCGCGCCAGATATATATATATATATACAGGGTGTCCCAGAACTCAACGTTAAGCCGACACGGGGTGACAGGATTGATTGTAACCATCATGAGAAAAATCAGAAAAAAAAATAAAGCAACAAAAAAATAAAGCAGGGCCTTTCAAAGTAGACAAATTTTGAAAATTTTAAATTCATAGTTTAACAAATAGTCTTAATTCTAGGAAACTTGGGTTGTTTGGGTTTGTTTGGGTTTGTTTCACAATAACCGAAAAATGGTTACAGTTTGACCAAATTTCTAGGTTTTTCTTAAATGCCCATAATTTTCAAACTGCATGGGATAGATTTTTTTATGATTTTTCTCATGATGGTTACAATCAATCCTGTCACCCCGTGTCGGCTTAACGTTGAATTCTGGGACACCCTGTATATATAAGGTATTCCAGGTGTTTTCGAACGGTCTAAGAGCCTGATCTTCTTTAATCTTTTTCAAAGTTGGTGATGTTTTTGTATCATATATTTTGAGTACGTGGCATTTTTTTTCAGATTTTTATCGGCTCGCTAATTCGCCTAACTCGGAGATAAGATTTTACACGTGATCAAATTTCAAATGTTCGTAACGTAGTTATTTTCTCATCGTAGGAAAAATGTTTCTCTACAAAAAAAGATGGGTTTTTCTATGAACTATTTTGGAAAAAAATTCAAAATTTTCCAAGTAATACAACACTAAAAGAAAGAAAAATCTTTCATTTTTTCATTTTTGAAGCCCAATGACTAGGTTAATCCTGCTGAAATTTACACTGAATTTTCTTTTATTAGTGTAAAACAACATGTGTAAGTTTCATTCTGGGCTGGGCTTGCGTTCAGTTAATATCGTCGTCTTAAATTTAATGTGAAATTGTTTTTGATGAATAACTCGGCGATTTACATTTTTTAAGTAAAAAGGGTAATGACTAAACTTGTAGCAAATCGAATTCTTTACAACTTTGGTCATGACAGTTTTTACTCTACCATCGATATTTTTCCTGTCGATAACCTGACAAAACCGACTATTGCATTATCTCTTTTATGTTTAAGTTTACGGCATAAACAAACATGAACAAACGTGTAGAGAATAAAAATTTAGACAGTTTTTGTTTCCACCTTTTTCCCCTAGAATCAATATTTAAGGTCGTACGCCAACGGTAAAAGAAAAGAGCGAATGCTTCGCGAAATAATATTTTCACGATTCTCGTTTTCTTTTTGCCGTTGGCGTACGACCTTAAATATTGATTCTAGGGGAAAAGGAAGAGACCAAAATTATCGAGAATTTTATTCTCTACGAGTATGTTTATAGATAATGCTAAAGTCGCTATTTTCAGGTTTCATTCGAAAAATATTGATGGTAGAGAAAAAACTGTGATGACCAAAGTTTTAAAGCACTCGATATCCTACAAGTTTAGTCATTACCATTTTTACTTAAAAAATTGTAAATCGCCGAGTTATCCAAGAAAAACAATTTTCCATTAAACTTAAGACGACGATATTAACTAAACGCAAGCCCAGCCTAGAATGAAACTTACACATGTTGTTCTACACTAATAAAAAAAAATCAGTGTACATTTCATCAGAATCAATCGAGCCATTGGGGTTCAAAAATTAAAGAATGAAAATTTTTTCTATTTTTTTAGTGTTGTACTACTTGGAAAATGTTGAATTTTTTGTTCAAAATACCAAGGAAATGTTGCGAGGTCGATGTCTCCGATTTCGATGAAATTTGGCATGCTTGTAGAATGGGTAAAAATAGGCAACACGTATTTTTTTATATCGGCGGAACCCGATTTTTAAGGGGTTAAAAGCACCCTCGAAAATTTGGGTGTTTTTCGTTTTTCGTCGATAACGTTTTAACGGTATGAGATATGAAAAAACTTCAAATTGCAACAACGTTTATTTTTTCGTGTACTGTACACTGGAGATAAGAACGATGCAGATGGCAACAAATTTCATGTTGTTTATTGCAAAAATACAACTTTTTCAACCGTATGTCCGAGAATTTTTAATCGATTCGGATGTAAATTTGCATACATGTAGACAGGGTTGCAAATAATGCATTACTTTTTGTAATGCATTACCATTTTCATTACCCATTACTTTACATTTTGTAATGTAAAAAAATTCCATTACTCATTACATTGGATTTTGTAATGTAAAAAATTTCCATTACCCATTACATTGGATTTTGTAATGTAAAAAATTCCATTACCCATTACTTTATATTTTGTAATGTAAAAAATTTCCATTACCCATTACATTGGATTTTGTAATGGAAAAATTTCCATTACCCATTACTTTACATTTTATAATGTAAAAAAATTCCATTACTCATTACATTGGATTTTGTAATGTAAAAAATTCCATTACTCATTACTTTATATTTTGTAATGTAAAAAAATTCCATTACCCATTACATTGTAATAGGCAATGGATTTTTTTACATTACAAAATCCAATGTAATGGGTAATGAAAATTTGTTACATTACAAAATATAAAGTAATGAGTAATGGAATTTTTACATTACTTTTTCGCGTTGACAGGTAGAGAGAGAGCGAAAGAGAGAGAGAGGTGGGTGGGTGGGTGGGTGGGTGGGTGGATGGATGGATGGATGGATGGATGGATGGATGGATGGATGGATGGATGGATGGATGGATGGATGGATGGATGGATGGATGGATGGATGGATGGATGGATGGATGGATGGATGGATGGATGGATGGATGGATGGCTGGATGGATGGATGGATGGATGGATGGACGGATGGATGGATGGACGGATGGACGGACGGACGGACGGACGGACGGACGGACGGATGGATGGACGGATGGATGGATGGATGGACGGATGGATGGATGGATGGATGGATGGATGAATGGATGGATGCGGAATCATTTGTAGGTAACAAACACATCGATGAAAATGTTCATTTAATATACCCTTCATTTAAAGACCCCCACCCTCATTGACCCTTGATATTTCGAGGAAAAAAACAGTTTCACCTCATTGGCTGACGAAAGGTGTACAACTTACATTTTCCTTTAAATATAAAGCCTCTCCGAACAAAACGTGTAGCCGGAGTTTAACTGACCGGGCAACTGATTGATCACCTTAAATGAAAAATACAAAAATGAAATTTGACCAATTTCTCATCATTTTTCGGTCAAAAAAATTCATTTGCCTATATAACTTCGACTTTTTTCCATTATTATCTTTTGGAATTCGTTTGAGAGAGAGAGAGAGAGACGGAGAATGTAATCTGCGGATAGCTCAAATTCCCGACTTTTGCCGCTATGTGGCACATAAACGTAACGAGAAAGAATAAAAATCGACGTTTATCAGCATTCTCGAGAAAAATGAAAGGAAAAAGAAAAACCAGAAATGATTTAATACTTTCCTTAATTTTTTTGCCGTCAAACTTTAAATTACATTACGATTAAACTTCGCTGTGATCGAAAATTAAAATTTTAGAGCTAACTTAGCGGTGCTTTTTAATTCATCATTTTTTTCGTTACGCTTATGTTAAAAATATATTTAAGGGGTCTTCTCACTTTAAACGCTTAAAAAAGGCTATCTTCATGATTTTTCCTTAATATGTTTATATTACAGATA
>OZ023317.1:57195125-57249728 GCA_964007375.1 Ophion obscuratus
TCGAAGGCATTATCTGCAGAGATTACAGCGTTTTTGGGTTGCCGCTGCAACTCATGAACAGAACGATGCGAACATTTTTATCAACTTATAACGCAGTATAGTTTAATCTTTATCTTTAACTTTAATTTCACAAACAGCAGAACCAATAAACGAAAGAAATGAATCTTCGCAAAGAGCGGCTCTCATGATAACCTTGAAATCGCCTTATTAAAGATTAATAGCAGTTCTGGTAATAGCGTGTGTCGTCGTTATTTTTTCCGTGTGTATTTATCAATGGGGTTTCAAGTCATATAAATTCGCCAACAATCATTATTGCTGCAGTTACGACGGAGACGCCAGCCATACATTTTGAGTTCGAAATACAAATAAAAATGTACGTTAATCCGGTGGATGTAATTCAACTTTGCCTCGCACTCCAATCACCGAACACGAAAAACAGTTCAGTAAGGATCTAGATAACATGATCATTGAAGCGATGGATCAACCTATGAAAATGAAAGTCGAAACTGGTTTGGATTTTCAGGCACCAAATGAAATTCATGAAGCAGCCGCACTAGAAGATTACAGTGAAGGAGATTGGCACGGACAACGATACCTAGATCTAAAAATTTATGAAAATGTATGTACCCAAGCTATACAAGAATTGAGTTACGAACACAAGGCAAGAGCTGTAGATTACTGGAGATCCGGGGCAAATGGGAATAGAAAGTCATCATCTGTTCAAACGAAATTCAAAAAGGTGAAATCAGAGCCGCACTTGCGCCGGTGGGCTTATAGTATAAATAAGGGTGGCGCTTACAAAGAAAAGTTAACAAAGATAGCTCACTACACGCTAAAGAATTTTAATGATGCTTTGGACAAAAGGCTGCCTGTCCATGATATAGATATTCGACGATGAACCTTACGTGCACGAGAAATTGTAGAAATACCAGCCGTAAATTTCCAAGCATCCGCTTCTTGGCTAAGGACATTCAAAAACCAACATGGAATCGTGTCACGGAAGATTACTAAATATGTAACAAAACAACAATTAATAAACGCTAATAAACTTCAAAACAAAGCTATTAAATTTATCGAAATGGTGAAAGTCAACATAGCCAACGTTGGAGCTGAAAACACATTTAATTCTGATCAGAGTGGATTCAATTTAGA
Organism: Ophion obscuratus; assembly: GCA_964007375.1. NCBI lineage: Eukaryota > Metazoa > Arthropoda > Insecta > Hymenoptera > Ichneumonidae > Ophion > Ophion obscuratus. The sequence goes on from OZ023317.1 coordinate 57,196,278, forward strand.
GCTACATACAGGCCGCACATTGGCGAAAGAAGGGCAGAAATCCGTTGAGACAGTCGTGCAATCGAAAACATCAACAACACACAGTTATACTATTCAACCTTTGGTTTCTGCAAGTGAAAAGCTTTTGGCACCTTTGTTGATCTTTTAAACGAACCTACTGGCAAATTTGGTCCTCGAGTGGAACAAACTATGTTCAGAGCCGAAAATGTATTTCGATTAGCTTCGAAATATGGAAAATTGACGACTAATCATTTCAAGAGATGGTTCCAACAAGTATATATTCCAAATACAGGATCCAAAATCGGTAATACTTCTAGATTCTTGGAGCGGTCAATGTCCAACTGCATTTAAAGAAATGGATATGCAAGGGAAAGATATTAAAGATTTAACCATTCCAGCAGGTAAATATATTGCACCAGTTTCATTAGTTCTGTAGATAATTAGTCCATATGATAATTAGTCATTCCTGCAGGTACGACTAGAATGATACAGCCCCTTGATGTTTATGGCTTCCGTGTATGGAAACATTTCGTCAAACACTTTTCTGACGCGGTAATATTATACAAACACGACGTCAATCTGCATTTGAGAAAAAATATTGTTAAATTACAATTTCTTACACACAACCAGTTTTCCTCTCAACGGTTTACAAACCTTTTCAAATATGCGTAGTACAAAAGCGAGTACGAAGAAGAAAGACCACCAAACTTCGAAAATCCGGTAGAATTTTGCTTTTTACCAAATGTACCGACATGCGATATATGCGGCGAAGCAGCTATTATTACTTGTGTGTGGTGTAAGAAATGTCTTTGTTTCAAACACTTTTATTATGACTGTCATTATTGTAATAAGTATAATCCGTAAAAAAACATAGAGTTGAAACGTTTCCTAAATGAATAAGCGTGAGAACAGTTTTCCGATTGTGTTGTAATATTCAAAGGCAGTACGTGGCGGGGGAGAATTTCTTCGTAAATATACAATTGTAATCCAGTTGCTTCCCGAAGCACGAAGTCAGTCCGCGATTGCCTCTGCCAATATTAGTGGAAAACTGAAGAGTGATTTTTCACAAGTAATTCACGAATTATTGCAATAAACAACACGCCATTTATTGCTATACTCATCATTATCATCATGAACGTTGTAACGTTGCGTTACGATATAAGAGACTATCCGAGAAAGGTGAGGTAAGCGGGCTGGCGTAGCTCAGTTGGTCAGAGCAGTCGACCGGCAATCGAAAGGTCCCGGGTTCGAATCCCGGCCCAAAACGCACCGCATTTTTTTCGGATAGTTCTCCTCAGTTTTTTCGGGGGATTATAAATGGCGCCCAACGTGGGGCCACGGCCTCAGAATAATCAAGATAATGATCGAATTATCGTTGATTGCCGTGGAAAAGAATCCCCTCCCTGAGATAAGAGTCTCATTGAGCTAGCCCCCTCCCTTCCCCTCAGGCCAGGACGGTCTGTAGTACCCCTTCCCCCTTCCGTCCCTCAGACAATCCCCGCGTCTGTAGTAGTTCCCGTTGAGTTGAGATTAGTTTGGGCAAAAATTTCGAGTCGACCCTCCAGAGCCGGATCGACTCTGGCAGGGGGGTTTGTAACGTTGCGTTACGATATAAGAGACTATCCGAGAAAGGTGAGGTAAGCGGGCTGGCGTAGCTCAGTTGGTCAGAGCAGTCGACCGGCAATCGATAGGTCCCGGGTTCGAATCCCGGCCCAAAACGCACCGCATTTTTTTCGGATAGTTCTCCTCAGTTTTTTCGGGGGATTATAACGTCTAGTAGTCGAAGAATACAACATTTTTCCTTTCGAACTTCATTTTCATTTCGGCCCGTTCACAAGCTATAAGAAGAACGAAGTTTTTAAGGGTGCGTTGACCCCTTAAGAGTCCCGTTCCGCCAAAACGAGAAAATGTGTATCGACTATTTTGACTGATTGTACGTTCTTTGTAACCCATTTTTATTTCTACAAATTTTCGTCCATGCCGCACGGTAAGAATTTTGAACGTTTGCCTTTCGAAAGGGGGACCGTTGGGTGGGGGGCTGGAATGTTACAAATATGCAATTGCGTCACAACACGAACATATATTGACGTGAATTTAGACCGAAATGCCAAAAGGCTAGCTGATTATAGGATGCTCTGGGCAAAAAAATCGACGGGCAGTTTCAACCCCTTAATTGTGAGATATCGGAGAAAAAAATCCGTATCCGCACTTTTCCATTCTCCACATGTATGCAAATGGACATCCCAATCGATTAAAAATTCTCGGAGATACGGTTGAAAAAATTGCATTTTTGCAATAAACAATATGAAATCGTTCTCATCTCCAATGTATAGGACACGAAAAAATAAAAAATTTTGCAATTTGAAGCTTTTTCATATCTCCTACCGTTAAAACGTTGTCGACGAATAACGAAAACCACCCCATTTTTCGAGGGTGCTTTTCTACCCTTAAAAATCGGGTTTCGCCGATATAAAAAAATACGTGTCGCCTATTTTTACCCATTCTACAAGCATGCCAAATTTCATCGAAATCGGAGACATCGACCTCGCAACGTTTCCTTGTAAGCCAGATTCATTTTTTTGCGATTTTTTGTACCCGTTTCGTCATTTTGAAAGAGCCGGTTTTTCAAGATTTTCACACTTTACAAAATCGCGTGGTGGACTTTGAAAAATGGTAATCTCTCCATTTAGTGATAAGATCTTTGAAAAGGGCATCGTTAGCTTTGGTTTCGTTTAAAAAAACCATTTGTGATTTTTTTCGCAGATTTATTTAGTTTTTTCTTGAAAAACGGCATGTTTCCGAAAAGCCGGTATCGTGCGACGTAACTTGAAAACTATGAGGTTTGGAATATTTCAGGAGTAAAAAATTGCATTTTGTTATTTTGGAGTTACTCATTTTTTTTAGATTTCTTTTCTAAAATCGCTTTGTATGGCTATGTTTGGTTAATAGTCGACGATTTGTCTCATTAATTTATTGCCGTTACTTTGAAGCAAAGATGTTTTAATGAAAAAATCAAGAGGAGAAGAGATAGATACAATGTTTGTCAAAAGTATTAGGCACCTCTTTAAAATATTGATATTTTAAAAAGTACAAAAACTATGACAATTGCTTTGAACGAAAGCTAAGACGGCATCATCAAATTAAAAAGAAACAATAGAAAACTTCTTTTGGTGGATTATGAAACATCTGGATCGCAAAACGCTGAACATGTGCGTTTTTTAAATTCCGACAAAAACATTTACCAGTCTGCATTTGCTATTCTTAGAGTAGGGAAGTCCTTTTCTGCGATTTCATTAGTTCAGCGCGATTCTCTGTTTTCGAAAATGTCGAATAATAGTGAGCTTCCATACGAAAAACTGGTAAAAATTCAACTTTTGCCCAAACAAGGGAAGTCTCAAATCGAAATATCGAAGCAATTGTAATGGTTTTATGTACTTTTTACAATATCAAAATTTTCTAGAAGTGCCTAATATTCGTGGCAAAGGCTGTATGTACCTATTGTTTTCTTGACATTTTCATTCAAACATCTTTGTTCCAAAGTAACGGCAATAAATTGATGGAGCAAATCGTTGACTGTCAACCAAAAATAGCGATACAAAGAAATAAAACAAAACTTAAAAAAAATGTAGTGACTCCAAAATAACAAAATACAACTTTTTACTCCCTAGACTCAATATTCCAAACCTCATAGTTTTCAAGTTACGCCGCACGATGCCGGCTTTTCAGAAACCTGCCGTTTTTTTTCAAGAAAATATTTATGTTTCTTATTAAATTATTAACTCTGTCTCTTATTATTAACTCCTATTATTAACTGTGCGAAAAAATCGCAATTTAAAAAATAACGAAAGAAAGCACACGATGTCCTTTCCAAAGATCTTATCACTAAATGGTGAGATTACTATTTTCCAAAATCCAGAACGCGATTTTGAAAAGTGCGAAAATCGTGAAAAACCGGCATTTTCAAAATGACGTATTGGATACAAAAAAAATTGCAAGAATAAAAGTACAAAAGTAAAATGAAACTAGCTTTGTCCGCTTCAAAACCCCGTTTGGTACGTTGGTTTACGATTTTTTTGGCCGAGATATTAGATTTCTGTCTGAAATTCTGCATCTTCGCGACCATTTTTTCTTAAACACCTACGCCAAGTCGTTGCCCAGCATTTCCAGTGTACTCGTGTGGTACTTGCGTTGTACTTTCATATAATGGTGATACCAATTTTATGTTACAACAGTAAGATGATTTAAAGAAATGAAATTTTTAGAAAAATATTATTTCTAAGGTTTAATAATTTGGTTTACAAATCTTTGAGTAAACTTGCTTGGCTATTTATGAAAGGTTATTTTACTTTTTTGTACATTTAAATTGAAAAAATATAACAAAACCATTGTTTAAATCAAAATAAAAAATATCCTAAGATAAATCAGAATTTAATAAGCTTTTATTTCAACTTGCATACCCTTTCGGACTTTTACATTCTCCGTTCCGTCCCACCTTGCTACGCTTACACGTTTGTCAAACTTAGATTTAGAATGACCGATGATTACAATTACATTTATACTACAATACATTAAGTTAAAAATGCCATTTCTCATTCCTCTTCTCTTTCAGTTGCCTCTGCCCTTCTCTTCGCTATCTTTTCGAACTGACTCACTATCTCGCACATTTCCTCAATGATCTCTTTCCCCTCTAGGCCCTCGACGCGTCCTACTCGTTCGCGCTCGTATTGTTCTGTCCACCTTTCAAAGCCTCGTACCCCCTCCCGATACATTTGCGGATTTGCCTCCTCGCATCCCCATATGTAAAAATCGGAATTTTTAATATAGTAAATCAAGCGATATCGTTTTCGGGGAAATTTTTTATTACTGGGGTTTTTTTTCTTTTGAAAAGTTTTTAAAGGGGATTTTATATCTTTTTGAAAGTAAAGAAGCCCTTTTCCATTGAGCTTCAGTTTAAAGAGAAGTAAATTTTAAGTATGTCTGAAGAAACTATACATCTATAGTTTCAAATTCGTATTGAGCAGGGAAAAGTATTTCCAGATATTTGTAATTGATCGAAACCTGGGAAATAGCATGCGTAGCATTGGTTCTCCCATAAATCGTTTTCTAAATTTTTATTACTTTTATAAAGTTAAAAATTCGTTTTCTTAAATTATGTTGAAAAACTGTAAATAACATAAATATAATGAAAATTGTGAAAGGAATTTTTATTCAATAAATTAATTATCCAAGCATTCAGAGTGAACCTGATGCATACTACGATCATGGGCTCGTGGGTATTGGAGAGGATATCGTACTCGACGCTAAAACCGAGCTGGCTGGTCACGTCGTTGAGGGTTGCCCGTTTGTTGGCTAGTCTCATCGAGCTGGGGCATTGATTCTCGTTGATGCGTTCAACTGCGGATATAAGCCTGACGAGTGGCTCGAAGCTACTTTTCAACATCAGTTGAGAAGTACCGAGAGTCGCGTTTGGCTTCGTCGTCATCGGGGTTCTCTGTATACCGCTGTAATTCTCCAGACCGGGATAGAGGCTCTTCGCTCTGCTGGCCGGCTCGTCGACCGATATCGATGCCTTTTCTACCTTCAGGTCCAGCATGTTGAGCTTCGCCATGTGCTCGGTGACGTCAACCCCAGCTTGCCGAGCGTCGTCGGTCATCAGGTGGTGCGACTGTTTGAAACTCGTATTTCTCACAAGTTTGTCAAGCATCGCTTGGGCCATATTGCGGTTCGCGTTTTTCTTTGAATTCGCAAATGCCTCCACCTCGAGCTTACCGATGCTGCAGGTCACTGTGAACTGCGGCACATAGGGCGGCCCTATCCTTGGCGAATCTCGATACTATGGATTCTTCAACTTTTGCGTAACGCATACTCCTGTAATGGTGCCGAATGATTTTTTAGTTAATGAGACTACGAGGATCCTTTCCTCTAACGTAAATATCAAAAAATGTAAATGTATGATAGCGGTAGATACATTTTTTTCGTTTTTTTCACCCCCTCGTAAGGGTGCCTTCCGGAACCCTAACATTGTCGACATTTATTACAGGCTAATTTTTTGAGCTCCATGATGTAAATATCGAGAAAAGTAAACGTGTGTTCTACGTCCATCCGTAGATACCATTTTTTCGAATTTTCACCGCCTCCCAAAGGTTGGGTTCGGGGACTCGAAAATCGTCTACATTTTTTGAGACTGCTTTTTTCAGCTCCCTAACGTAAATATCGAAAAAGCAAATGTGTGATAAACGCACATCGATAGATACCATTTTTTACCCCTTTCTAAGGGTGGAATGTGCGACTCGTACATGGTCGATACCTGTTTTTCGTACGCCAAACACACAAAGCAGTTAGTTGATTATCAGAAATCGTGAAATAAAGAAGAAAACCAATTTCGTTGCATGGCACCGATGCAAACTTCAACATTATACTTTCCTCGATATATATATTACATAGCCGCATCCTTTTTCCATTTTTCGTATTCTCGTATCGTTCCAAAAAAGGCACACCCCCTTCTTACAACATCTCTTACTCTCTCTCTCTCTCTCTCTCTCTCTCTCTCTCTCTCTCGTCCTCTACGGCAAGCTCGCAACCAACTGGACGACTTGTCGCGAAATCGTGTCCTTTCCTTTTCTACCAGTCGATACAGACTGTATTCCACTCGGTCGCGATCATGTACCGCGGGACCTCGTCTCTCTGTCTGTCTCTTTCTCTCTCGCTCTCCCATCAGTGAGTTTCAACACGGGGGGATCCCAAATAAAAATTCAGTCGCTCGTGCCTCATAGTCCCGTTAACATGGTCGAACTTGACGAATTTTTGCTCCTCACCTTCCGGTAAGCGATCGCATCTTCGCGGGGAATATATTTCCTTTTCGTTTTTTTACGACGCCGTGCTCTTAACGACCGCAAAACTTTAATTTAATTGTCTCCTTCTTCTATGTCCCAACGGTGTCTTCTATATCTTAAACTTTAAAAATCCACCAGTAAGTGTGTATACTAGAGCAAACCATCTTTTTCCTCTGTGAATATTTCGAAAATGATGATTCGGTTGCCATTTATAAGCATGTCAATTCCAAAGCTCTGGCACGTTTCATTGACCTATACCCTTGTATCTACCTCAGTTTGATCGGATCTTGTAATTGTTAAGCCTGCGTATCGAAGCTCTCGATAATCGTATCACCGCGGTAGTGTCCGTAGATCGCCCACTTTTCATTGATCCAACTCTCCCACGTACACGTGCGTATCTCTACACACAGGTATATAGAACGAGGGAGAGACAACAAAATGATCTCGAAGAACTAAGTCACGAACGCGACTCTTCCAAGCTTACCGCCCATGTAGGGTGATCGGTAGTGGCCAACGATTGGCCGATGTTCGACGCCGAGCTTGCCAACATTGGCACTCGAGCTTGGCCCAATAATCGACCGAGCCTCGAATGATAAGAGCAGCCCGATATTCGCAATCAATATTGGCCCTAGAATGGCTTATGCGAATCGGCCGAGCATCGCGTAGGAGTTCATTCAAGAATCGGCCAACAATACGTCCCAGTCAAGATTGCCATCATTGTCACTCGAGCTTGGCCTGATTATCGACCGAGTCTTGGCGGATAATTGTGACCCGATATAGATCACCAAAATTGGTCCTGCAATGGCAAAAAAAATAATTATTTTTCTATTGTAATTTGTCATTACCTGGTCTTTCGAAACGATTAGTTCGAAGAAAATATTTCACCTATATGGGACTCGAACCTTGAACCTACCTACTCATAGCCAAGCACGCTGCCCCTATGCTACCGAGTGCTCGTAACATTTGAATCGCAGATATGTCATAATAGACCAAATGGATTCTCATCATTATTTGTATCACATAAACTATATCAATTAGTTAATATCATTGCGATAATTAGAGAGTGTTTTTAAATGACATGTTATAGAATTTCCAAACCTAACCTATATATATAAATTCCTCTCTCTCTCCACCCTCCCTACTCCCACAACTCTTTGATATGTGTGTTGCAATAAAGACAGACCATTAGTTCATTAGTTCAAGTTTAATTTGAATAAATAAATATATTTAAAATGAATAATTCCAATAATGGAATGCAATAGGAACAATTTGATTTCCCGTAAAATCTAGTAATTTCAAATTTACAAAAATAAATAGACGCGGTTTGTTAAAATTAATAGAATTTTTCTGTCAGTGTAGGATGGTTCATACAAATCGGCAGAGTATCGCGTATGAGCTCGTTCGAGAATCGGCCAACAATGAGTGCATTGATTTGGTAGTATATTTGTTAAGAATAATGTCCAATGGACTCGTAAAAAGTATTTATCTCGTCTCTCAATGACTTCGACGCGAAACAATAAATCGTCAATATACGAATTGCGGTTCGATCATGCGTTACTCGGCCGAACATTGGTCTCGGATCGGCAAAAACATGATTGGCGAGTCTATCCTTCGCCAAACATCGACCTCGTATCGATAAGCCAATGATTAGAGAGCCTATATTTGGCCGAACATTGGCCTCGTATCGGCAAACCAATGATTGGCGAGTCTATACTTCGTCAAACATCGGCCTCATGTCGATAAACTAATAATAAACGAGTCTATACTTGGCCGAACATTGGCCTCGTATTGGCAAACCAATGATTGGCCAGTCTGTACTTCGCCAAACATCGGCCTCGTATCGACAAGCCAATGATTAGCGAGTCTATGTTTGGCCGAACATTGGCCGCGTATCGGGAAACCAATGTTGTCAATACTCAGCCGAGTATTGGCGTACAATTGGGTAATCGATCATCGCCCCGCCAACATTGTTCCAAGTATTGGCCGTTACGGTTCGATTGGCGAAACCTACATGGGCCGCTGTATCAGGATTGACATTGTATGAAATTGCAAGGAGTGTAGAGCACGGCTAGAAATGCGTTTGCCGCTTTCCACCTCTCTCTCTCTCTCCCTCTCTCTCACACACACACACACACACACACACACACACACACACACACACACACACACACACACACACTTTTGCTCGTTCTCGCGATTAGGTATCCTGGCGCTTTTATCGAATTCCTATCATTATCGTAGAAATCTCTCCCGTTTACATCGACTTTCCAAGACTTTCGGGTTACATCGAGGGAAAATGAAAAATATGGAAGAAACGCGAAGAGAGCGAAAAGCCCTGTATCGCTACAAAATTAACTCGTCGCTCCGAGATATTGCTCGTGGGCAATTTGAATTCAATTTCGAGAGGGCGCGGCTGTACCCGAACGACGCACTTCTGAGAAACTCAATAGACGCGTGTCGTATCTCGTTGTAATCGTTCGGTAATATCGCTGGGACCAATTGGGATAGTAAAATTTTAGAACATGACGCAAAGCCAAATTGTAAGAAAAATATAAAAACTTATTTCACCCATACCGATCAACTGCTCAAAAATAACAATAGTCTGCGTTTGCGGGAAACAATTGAACGCAATATTTGCGCGGTGCATGTTCCAGGCAAACAATGTGATAATATACCGAGAGACACCATTCCAAATATTGAATCAAATCCAGGAGAATGGACTCAACGGAGTTTAGCCGCCCTTGAGAGCAGCCTAGTATGCGCGATCCTCCACACCGTGTCTCGTTTCCATACGCAACACGCTTCGTATCGCATTTAATAGAATTTCTGGTAGGGGTATTATTTGTCGGCGGTCACGAACTCTCCAATTTACGAGAACCACGTGATATACAATTCGGTATATTCGAGTCCAAGAGGAACAAAGCTCTCGAAAGCTTGTCCTTCTTCCGATTGCTCCTTTCTCGCTCTCTCCCTCTCGAAAAATGAATAATCGGTCAACTTTTTAATAAGAAATATGGATGATCGGTGCGACGTACGAGTTAAATTTTTTTCTTAACGATTCGGGTCTCACAGTTTCAGCAACCCGCCGGTCCGATCGCGGCTGGAGATGCTGATGGGAAGTAACGTCGTGAGGTTGACAGATCGGAAATACATGCTTGGGCTAATGGCTCGTATACGAGAGGATTACGAGAAACGTCAGCAGGGTCGCATCGAAGAGAGAAAGGTAGGTAGGCCGGGACGTACGGAGCACGATAGGTTTGCCGATAAAAGTATGCATCTTCGCGTTACGGCCCCTTCTCCATAGACACTGTGAGACAATATTGAATTACGGGAAGTTTGGCCGAGGCCGCTGCCCCTTACAAGCAAGTCGAGCGAAGGCACTCGCCGACAAGCCGCGCGAGTTATCATAAATTCGACCTCCGTCAATCTGGTTTACCAAGCCTCGGCGATTATGGAGAAACGTGCGGCATTCGGAAACAGAGCAGCCTTATCGGAGCTTGGGCGTAGCGAGCATTGTCCCCCCCCCCGCCCATGTAGGTTTCGCCAATCGAACCGTAACGGCCAACAGTTGGACCAATGTTGGCGGGACGATGATCGATTAACCAATTGTACGCCAATGCTCGGCTGAGTATTGACTGGCCAACATTGGTTTGCTGATACGAGGCCAATGTTCGGCCAAATATAGACTCGCCAATCATTGGTTTGCCAATACGAGGCCAATGTTCGGCCCAGTATAGACTTGTTCATTATTGGTTTATCGATATGAGGCCGATGTTTGGCGAAGTATAGACTCGCCAATTATTGGTTTGCCGATACGCGGCCAATGTTCGACCAAACGTAGACTCGCTAATCATTGGCTTGTCGATACGAGGCCGATGTTTGGCGAAGTATAGACTGGCCAATCATTGGTTTCCCAATACGAGACCAATGTTCGGCCAAGTATAGACTTGTTTATTATTAGTTTATCGACATGAGGCCGATGTTTGACGAAGTATAGACTCGCCAATCATTGGTTTGCCGATACGAGGCCAATGTTCGGCCAAATATAGGCTCTCTAATCATTGGCTTATCGATACGAGGTCAATGTTTGGCGAAGTATAGACTCGCCAATCATGTTTTTGCCGATCCGAGACCAATGTTCGGCCGAGTAACGCATGATCGAACCGCAATTCGTAAATCGACGATTCATTGTTTCGCGTCGAAGTCATTGAGAGACGAGATAAATACTTTTTACGAGTCCATTGGACATTATTCTTAACAAATATACTACCAAATCAATGCACTCATTGTTGGCCGATTCTCGAACGAGCTCATACGCGATACTCTGCCGATTTGTATGAACCATCCTACACTGACAGAAAAATTCTATTAATTTTAACTAACCGCGTCTATTTATTTATATTTTATTTGAATTAACTAGATTTTTCTTGAAATCAAATTTTTCCTATTGCATTCCATTATTGGAATTATTCATTTTAAATATATTTATTTATTCAAATTAAACTTTAACTAATGAACTAATGGTCTGTCTTTATTGCAACACACATATTAACGGGTTGTGGGAGTAGAGAAGGTGGAGAGAGAGAGGAATTATATATATATAGGTTAGGTTTGAAAATTGTATAGCATGTCATTCGATAACACTCTCTAATTATCACAATGATATTAACTAATTGATATAGTTTATGTGATACAAATAATGATGAGACTCCATTTGGTATCTTATGCCATATCTGCGATTCAAATGTTACAAGCACTCGGTAGCATAGGGGCAGCGTGTTTGGCTATGAGTAGGGAAGTTCAAGGTTCGAGCCCCATATGGGTGAAATATTTTCTTCGAACTAATCATTTCGAAAGACCAGGTAATGACGAATTACAATACAAAAATAATTAATTTTTTTTTTTGGCAGTGCAGAACCAATTTTGGTGATCTATATTGGGTCACAATTATCCGCCAAGACTCGGTCGATAATCGGGCCAAGCTTGAGTGCCAATGATGGCAATCTTGAGGGGGCTTATTGTTGGCCGATTCTCGAATGAACTCCTACGCGATGCTCGGCCGATTCTCATAAGCCATTCTAGGGCCAATATTGATTGCGAATATCGGGCCGCTCTTATCATCCAAGGCTCGGTCGATGATCGGGCCAAGCTCGAGTGCCAATGTTGGCAAGCTTGGCGTCGAGCATCGGCCAATCATTGGCCACTACCGATCACCCTACATGGGCCTCTAGCTTTCTTCTCGGCTCGCGTGCTCGTGAGGCACACCGAGAGACCCTGCGGCAGCGGCGCGGCGGCTACAGCAACGAGAGGCCTACTCTGAGTGACAAATTGTACGCTTGTGTAGTGTACAAGCGCCTTGAGAAACGACGCCCGTCTGCGCCTTCTTCGGCACTTTACCTTTATTCCCCCCCCTCGAACATATCTTTGCCGTACATCTCGATTATTCGTTCGGACTATACAAGCAGCATGCTTCTTCCGTCTTTCCTTTGCATATATCGTATCTTTGAAATATATATTCATATAAATTCATTTTAATCCGGGACCATACACGGGTTGATGTATGAAATAAATGCCGATCGCTCGCGTGACGTTCGGCTCGAGGAAACGAAAAATCAACGGAAAACAAAGAAGAGCTAAACAAACATGATATCCATTCGAATAGATGCAAGTTGAAGATAATCGATGGTACTTGCCGTGAGTGAGCCACGGTCTCTCTCGCCTATCTACACAACGACAAATATCTCATCGCGATCCTTGTACCATTGGGGCATGTTCACGTTACTTTTGTCCGCGTTTCCCACCGTGCGCGGCCAACTACGAAAAGCGCACCTACTCGAAAGCACACTCAAGGACAAATACTGAAATCGCGTGTCAAGAGACGCGACGGAGCTGCCACGCAAGAGCGCCGGGCCCGATTCGTCTTTCGTTTTTAACTTTCCACCCCCAAAAGTATACATGTACAGAGTGTTTGGCGCATGGACCGACACCATTTTTTTGGGGGATGGGGGAGCGTCATTTACGAGTTTTTCACCCTTAGACCATTGGCATAACCAGGAAGGGCAGGGGGACCCCCCCCCCCCCCCTCAGAAAACCTATCCATGATTAAATCCAAATAATCGATTAAATATTTTTAATTTTCATTTTTCACCGAAACAAGCATAGGCAAATAATCTAATAGTTAACTTTCACGCTATCTGGAGATTGTCGGTGTTGCAGACAGAATATTGTAGCACTTGTAAGTTTTCAAAAATCAACTATAATCTCCCATCTAAGTACATGAAAAAAGTATAACGCGGAGCGAAAATAAATGGATATTGTTGTTAAATATTAGGATAAATGTCAAACGACAGTTTTCTACTTCGTGAAACTTAAAACTTTAGTATGTCACGCAGTCCTGATAAGTATTTTCCATTTTCCACCATTACCACATTAAGTGTTACCGTATTGGGTCAGTAATTTTTTTCACGCTGGCTACACTTTTTACACTTTCATTCCACATAGTAATACAAAGTCCACAGAAGGTGTGTAAAGTATAGTTAAAATGAATAAAGTAATTGCTAGACTCACATTCCTGTCGTCGCGAGATCGAACCCACGTTCTGATCGATTTTTTTATTATAAAGAATGTGACGTAATACCGGTATGTGAATAGTTAATTTCCTTTAATTGTTGAAGAAATTAATTATTTTCAATCAATTATTCATTTTTAAGCTTTTTAATGTTTTTTATGTTGTAAGATTTACGAAAAATTGATTTTATTTAATTTTTTGAAGAAAAAAAAACCGCGTATCTAACGACATTCAAAGAATAATCTTTCACGTCTGCGATAATTCTTTTTTTTTTTAATAAGCGACTGTCAATTCAGTAGAAAAAAATTGACATTTTCGGACTGGTTGGCATGTATATTAAGTTTGCATCGTTGCTATCCAACGATTTCTTTTTTTTTTCGATTTTTTACTTTCCTATTTTTTCTTGGTCAGTTCGGCTCTAGTTGCTAAACAAATATGGTAAAATGAATAAAAAATATTTACGGCCACCGGGACCAACCCTTATACGGGATGAATCTTGAAAAAAAAAAAAATTTCTATGTCCTGCGCGTTTGAAGTAACCAATTTTTTTATTGGCGTTGCGTGGAAAGTAGTCCAAAAGGCGCCTCCCAAAAAAATACCGACCCTCTAAATGTTCCGGAACACACCCTTATCGGGGGGTGAATCTTGAAAAAATAAAAAAACATGTCTATGTCCTGCGCGTTTGATATAATCAATTTTTTTATTGGCGCTGCGTGGAAAGTGGTCCAAAAAGCGCCTCCCAAAAAAATACCGATCCTCTAAATGTTCCGGAAGACACCCTTATCGGGGGGTGAATCTTGAAAAAACAAAAAAATATGTCTATATCCTGCGCGTTTGATACAGTCAATTTTTTTATTGGCGTTGCGTGGAAAGTGGTCCAAAAGGCGCCTCCCAAAAAAATAGCGACCCTCTAAATGTTCCGGAACACACCCTTATCGGGGGGTGAATCTTGAAAAAACAAAAAAAAATTCTATGTGCTGCGCGTTTGATATAATCAATTTTTTATTGGCACTGCGTGGAAAGTGGCCCAAAAGGCGCCTCCCAAAAAAATACCGACCCTCTAAATGTTCCGGAACACACCCTTATCGGGGGGTGAATCATGAAAAAAAAAAAAATTCTATGCCCTGCGCGTTTGATATAACCAATTTTTTTATTGGCGTTGCGTGGAAAGTGGTCCAAAAGGCGCCTCCCGAAAAAATACCGACCCTCTAAATGTTCCGGAACACACCCTTATCGGGGGGTGAATCTTAAAAAAACGAAAAAAAGTGTCTATATCCTGCGCGTTTGATATAACCAACTTTTTTATTGGCGTTCCGTCGAAAGTAGCCTAAAAGGCGCCTTCCAAAAAAATACCGACCCTCTAAATGTTCCGCAACACACCCTTATCGGGGGGTGAATCTTGAAACAAAAAAATTCTATGTCCTGCGCGTTTGATATAACCAATTTTTTTATTGGCGTTGCATGGAAAGTGGTCCAAGAGGCGCCTCCCAAAAAAATACCGACCCTCTAAATGTTCCGGAACACACCCTTATCGGGGGGTGAATCTTGAAAAAACGAAAAATATTTCTATGTCCTGCGCGTTTGATATAACCAATTTTTTTATTGACGTTGCGTGGAAAGTGGTCCAAAAGGCGCCTCCCGAAAAAATACCGACCCTCTAAATGTTCCGGAGCACACCCTGATCGGGGGGTGAAACTTGAAAAAACGAAAAAAATGTCTATGTCCTGCGCGTTTGATATAACCAATTTTTTTATTGGCGTTGCGTGGAAAGTGGTCCAAAAGGCGCCTCCCAAAAAAATACCGACCCTCTAAATGTTCCGGAACACACCCTTCTCGGTTGGTGAATCTTGAAAAAACAAAAAAAATTTCTATGTGCAGCGCGTTTGATATAACCAATTTTTTTATTGGCACTGCGTGGAAAGTGGCCCAAAAGGCGCCTCCCAAAAAAATACCGGCCCTCTAAATGTTCCGGAACACATCCTTATCGGGGGGTGAATCATGAAAAAAAAAAATTCTATGCCCTGAGCGTTTGATATAACCAATTTTTTTATTGGCGTTGCGTGAAAAGTGGTCCAAAAGGCGCCTCCCGAAAAAATACCGACCCTCTAAATGTTCCGGAACACACCCTTATCGGGGGGTGAATCTTGAAAAAACGAAAAAAAATGTCTATATCCTGCGCGTTTGATATAACCAACTTTTTTATTGGCGTTCCGTGGAAAGTGGCCCAAAAGGCGCCTCCCAAAAAAATACCGACCCTCTAAATGTTCCGGAACACACGCTTATCGGAGGGTGAATCTTGAAAAAGAAAATTCTATGTCCTGCGCGTTTGATGTAACCAATTTTTTTATTGGCATTGCGTAGAAAGTGCTCCAAAAGACGCCTCCCAAAAAAATACCGACCCTCTAAATGTTACGGAACACACCCTTATCGGGGGGTGAATCTTGAAAAAACACAAAAATATTTGTATGTCCTGCGCCTTTGATATAACCAATTTTTTTATTGGCGTTGCGTGGAAAGTGGCCCAAAAGGCGCCTCCCAAAAAATACCGACCCTCTAAATGTTCCGGAAAACACCCTTATCTGGGGGTGAATCTTGAAGAAAAAAAAAAAATTCTATGTTCTGTGCGTTTGATATAACCAATTGTTTTATTGACGTTGCGTGGAAAGTGGTCCAAAAGGCGCCTCCCAAAAAAATACCGACCCTCTAAATGTTCCGGAACACACCCTTATCGGGGGGTGAATCTTGAAAAAACAAAAAAAAATTCGATGTGCTGCACGTTTGATATAACCAATTTTTTTATTGGCGTTGCGTGAAAAGTGGCCCAAAAGGCGCCTCTCAAAAAAATGCCGACCTTCTAAATGTTCCGGAACACACCCTTATCGGGGGGTGAATCTTGAAACAACAAAAAAAAATTTCTATGTCGTGTGCGTTTGATATAACCAATTTTTTTTATTGGCGTTGCGTGGAAAGTGGCCCAAAAGGCGCCTCTCAAAAAAATACCGACCTTCTAAATGTTCCGGAACACACCCTTATCGGGGGGTGAATCTTGAAAAAACAAAAAAAAATTTCTATGTCCTGCGCGTTTGATATAACCAATTTTTTTTATTGGCGTTGCGTGGAAAGTGTTCCAAAAGGTGCCTCCCAAAAAAATACCTACCCTCTAAATGTTCCGGAACACACCCTTATCGGGGGGTGAATCTTGAAAAAACGAAAAAAATAATTTCTCTGTCCTGCGCGTTTGATATAACCAATTTTTTATTGGCGTTGCGTGGAAAGTGGCCTAAAAGGCGCCTCCCAAAAAATACCGACCCTCTAAATGTTCCGGAACACACCCTTATCGGGGGGTGAATCTTGAAAAAACAAAAAAAAATGTCTATGTCCTGCGCGTTTGATATAACCAATTTTTTTTATTGGCGTTGCGTGGAAAGTGGTCCGAAAAGGCGCCTCCCAAAAAAAAACTAACCCTCTTAATGTTCCGGAAAACACCCTTATCGGGGGGTGAATCTTGAAAAAAAAAAAAAATGTCTATGTCCTGCGCGTTTGATATAACCAATTTTTTGTTGGCGTTGCATGGAAAGTGGCCCAAAAGGCGCCTCCCAAAAAAATACCGACCTTCTAAATGTTCCGGAACACACCCTTATCGGGGGGTGAATCATGAAAAAAAAAACTCTATGCCCTGCGCGTTTGATATAACCAATTTTTTTTTGGCGTTGTGTGGAAAGTGGTTCAAAAGGCGCTTCCCGAAAAAATACCGACCCTCTAAATGTTCCGGAGCACACCCTTATCGGGGGGTGAAACTTGAAAAAACGAAAAAAATGTCTATGTCCTGCGCGTTTGATATAACCAATTTTTTTATTAGCGTTGCGTGGAGAGTTGCCCAAAAGGCGCCTCCCAAAAAAAAACCGACTCTCTAAATGTTCCGGAACACACCCTTATCGGGGGGTGAATCTTGAAAAAAAAAAAAATTTCTATGTCCTGCGCGTTTGATATAACCAATTTTTTTATTGGCGTTGCGTGGAAATTGGTTATATCAAACGCGCAGGACATAGAATTTTTTTGGTTTTTTTTCAAGATTCACCCCTCGATAAGGGTGTGTTCCGCAACATTTAGGGGGACGGTATTTTTTTGGGAGGCGCCTTTTGGGCCACTTTCCACGCAATGCCAATAAAAAATGGTTATATCAAACGCGCAGGATATAGAAATATTTTTTTTGTTCTTTCAAGATTCACCCCCCGATAAGGGTGTGTTCCGGAACATTTAGAGGGTCGGTATTTCTTTGGCAGGCGCCTTGTGGACCACTTTCTATGCAACGCCAATGAAAAAATTGGTTATATCAAACGCGCAGGACATAGAAATTTTTTTTGTTTTTTCAAGATTCACCCCTCGATAAGGGTGTGTTCCGGAACATTTAGAGGGTCGGTATTTTTTTGGGAGGCGCCTTTTGGACCACTTTCCACGCAACGCTCATAAAAAAATTGGTTATATCAAACGTGCAGGACATAGACATTTTTTTTTGTTTTTTCAAGATTCACCCCCCGATAAGGGTGTGTTCCGGAACATTTAGAGGGTCGGTATTTTTTTGGGAGGCGCCTTTTGGACCACTTTCCACGCAACGCCAACAAAAAAATTGGTTATATCAAACGCGCAGGACATAGAATTTTTTTTTGGTTTTTTTCATGATTCACCCCCCGATAAGGGTGTGTTCCGGAACATTTAGAGGGTCGGTATTTTTTTGGGAGGCGCCGTTTGAGCCACTTTCCATGCAGTGCCAATAAAAAAATTGGTTATATCAAACGCGCAGGACAGAATTTTTTTTGGTTTTTTCAAGATTCACCCCCCGATAAGGGTGTGTTCGGGAACATTTAGAAAGTCGGTATTTTTTTAGGAGCCGCCTTTTAGGCCACTTTCCACGCAACACCAATAAAAAAATTGGTTATATCAAACGCGCAGGATAGAGACATTTTTTTCGTTTTTTCCAGATGCACCCCCGATAAGGGTGTGTTCCGGAACATTTAGAGGGTCGGTATTTTTTTGGGAGGCGCCTTTTGGACCACTTTCCACGCAACGCCAATAAAAAAATTGGTTATATCAAATGCGCAGGACATAGAATTTTTTTTTGGTTTTTTTCATGATTCACCCACCAATAAGGGTGTGTTCCGGAACATTTAGAGGGTCGGTATTTTTTTGGGAGGCGCCTTTTGGACCACTTTCCATGCAACGTCAATAAAACAATTGGTTATATCAAACGCGCAGAACATAGAATTTTTTTTTTTCTTCAAGATTCACCCCCCGATAAGGGTGTTTTCCGGAACATTTAGAGGGTCGGTATTTTTTGGGAGGCGCCTTTTGGGCCACTTTCCACGCAACGCCAATAAAAAAATTGGTTATATCAAAGGCGCAGGACATACAAATATTTTTGTGTTTTTTCAAGATTCACCCCCCGATAAGGGTGTGTTCCGTAACATTTAGAGGGTCGGTATTTTTTTGGGAGGCGTCTTTTGGAGCACTTTCTACGCAATGCCAATAAAAAAATTGGTTACATCAAACGCGCAGGACATAGAATTTTCTTTTTCAAGATTCACCCTCCGATAAGCGTGTGTTCCGGAACATTTAGAGGGTCGGTATTTTTTTGGGAGGCGCCTTTTGGGCCACTTTCCACGGAACGCCAATAAAAAAGTTGGTTATATCAAACGCGCAGGACATAGAATTTTTTTTTGGTTTTTTTCATGATTCACCCCCCGATAAGGGTGTGTTCCGGAACATTTAGAGGGTCGGTATTTTTTTGGGAGGCGCCGTTTGAGCCACTTTCCATGCAGTGCCAATAAAAAAATTGGTTATATCAAACGCGCAGGACAGAATTTTTTTTGGTTTTTTCAAGATTCACCCCCCGATAAGGGTGTGTTCGGGAACATTTAGAAAGTCGGTATTTTTTTAGGAGCCGCCTTTTAGGCCACTTTCCACGCAACACCAATAAAAAAATTGGTTATATCAAACGCGCAGGATAGAGACATTTTTTTCGTTTTTTCCAGATGCACCCCCGATAAGGGTGTGTTCCGGAACATTTAGAGGGTCGGTATTTTTTTGGGAGGCGCCTTTTGGACCACTTTCCACGCAACGCCAATAAAAAAATTGGTTATATCAAATGCGCAGGACATAGAATTTTTTTTTGGTTTTTTTCAAGATTCACCCACCAATAAGGGTGTGTTCCGGATCATTTAGAGGGTCGGTATTTTTTTGGGAGCCGCCTTTTGGACCACTTTCCACGCAACGCCAACAAAAAATTGGTTATATCAAACGCGCAGGACATAGACATTTTTTTTTTCAAGATTCACCCCCCGATAAGGGTGTTTTCCGGAACATTAAGAGGGTCAGTATTTTTTTGGGAGGCGCCTTTTCGGACCACTTTCCACGCAACGCCAATAAAAAAAATTGGTTATATCAAACGCGCAGGTCATAGACATTTTTTTTTGTTTTTTCAAGATTCACCCCCCGATAAGGGTGTGTTCCGGAACATTTAGAGGGTCGGTATTTTTTGGGAGGCGCCTTTTAGGCCACTTTCCACGCAACGCCAATAAAAAATTGGTTATATCAAACGCGCAGGACAGAGAAATTTTTTTTTTCGTTTTTTCAAGATTCACCCCCCGATAAGGGTGTGTTCCGGAACATTTAGAGGGTAGGTATTTTTTTGGGAGGCACCTTTTGGAACACTTTCCACGCAACGCCAATAAAAAAAATTGGTTATATCAAACGCGCAGGACATAGAAATTTTTTTTTGTTTTTTCAAGATTCACCCCCCGATAAGGGTGTGTTCCGGAACATTTAGAAGGTCGGTATTTTTTTGAGAGGCGCCTTTTGGGCCACTTTCCACGCAACGCCAATAAAAAAAATTGGTTATATCAAACGCACAGGACATAGAAATTTTTTTTTGTTGTTTCAAGATTCACCCCCCGATAAGGGTGTGTTCCGGAACATTTAGAAGGTCGGCATTTTTTTGAGAGGCGCCTTTTGGGCCACTTTTCACGCAACGCCAATAAAAAAATTGGTTATATCAAACGTGCAGGACATAGAATTTTTTTTTTGTTTTTTTCAAGATTCACCCTCCGATAAAGGTGTGTTCCGGAACATTTAGAGGGTCGGTATTTTTTGGGGGGCGCCTTATGGACCACTTTCCACGCAACGCCAATAAAAAAATTGGTTATGTGAAACGCGCAGGGCATAGAATTTTTTTTTTTGTTTTTTTCAAGATTCACCCCGTATAAGGGTTGGTCCCGGTGGCCGTAAATATTTTTTATTCATTTTACCATATTTTTTTAGCAACTAGAGCCGAACTGACCAAGAAAAAATAGGAAATTAAAAAATCGAAAAAAAAAATGAAATCGTTGGATAGCAACGATGCAAACTTCATGTACATCTGTTTGGCGCTGCTGCTGAATTAAGCAGTCACGGGTGAAACCGCGTGCGTAGTTATATGAAATATTTCTATTGTCCATCTCTCCCTTCTGGCCAACGCCCCCAAAATTACCCTATAAGATATACGAAGCCTCTCGACATAGTCGAAAGATTTCTAGGTTTCGTGAATTGTTCCACCCCCAGAGATGCGTAAGGACTGGCTACGTTCATTTTAGACACTTTGAATAAGCACCATATGGGTGATGTTCCAATTCTTGCACAGTCTTATGACAGTGCTAGCGTCATGTCTGGTAAAAATCGAGGCTTACAGGCGATTATAAAAGAAACTCACGCTCACGCGATTTACATGCATTGTTTAGCGCACAAACGAAACTTGCGGTTGTTCATTCATGCACAAACGTTTCACTAGTAAAAACATTTATTAACGGGAAATGGAAAGTCTAAGTACTACCAGATGGAGTTGTCGCTACGAAAACTGCAAAGCAGTAGGATAAGGTGGTATAGGAGTACACACCTAAACATCGAAGCGATGAACAAAACAAACAGATACATTTTACGATCAGTTTTTATTTGAATTGAAGGAATATCTAGCATTCTAATTAAATTATGAGCGACAATCAGGAATGTTAATTTTATAAATAACATACTGAAAACTACAAAACGGAATTTACCAACTCTTAGACATACGGGCATTTAAGAATACGCACGGGGGTCGATAAGAGTATGCAAACATCAATCGACAAATAAATCACAAATAAAGTTACCCACATTTGTATGAGCGGTGCATTTCTCATGCCACCAAGCTTTATGCTTCAAACACTCGATCCAGTCCACACATATTGGTTCTTTGTATACTTGTTTGTATACGTTGTATACTTGTAAAAAAAATATACACTACATACAGGGTGACCCTCTTATCTCCGCCACCCGAAATAACTCGGTAGTTATCGACGTCACAAAAAAATGTTTCAAACAGAAGTTATACGGTGTGGAGCGGGCCATCAAATGCGACCAATTTTTTTTATTTCGGTGGGAGCGCTGACGCACAGTGAAGGTCACCTCCCCTTTTTTAAATGGAATGGTACATTTTTCTTCAACCATCTTGTGGAGCACCTCAAGCCGCAAAAAACATTAGGGGGTCAAAGTCCCTCGCTGGAAAGCATGAGATTTCACTAGAACCTGTTGGTGCTCAAAAAGCAGACGTCAAGAAAAGGACTTTTATACTAAGTCCACTGTAGGCAAAGGCAGTACGTTCTGCCGGCGGATACACAACCGGAAGAATACTGGAAAATCAGTATCTGCTACCAAGTAGTAGATAATATGATAGTAAATCTGAAGCACCGATTTGATAATCTACGATTAGCTCATGCAGTTAACGCATTTCTCAAATTGGACTTGAAGAACGAAGAAGATTTCATGGATAATCATTTTACAATCTTAAGGATTTATATGTCAGCCTTGGAAGCTAAAGCGATGGTCATGATAAACATGATCCAATCGAAAAACGTTAAGGTGAATGCCGAAAATTTGAGGAAATATATTGAAAACGAGTACTGCCCCAATTTATATAAACTTTTTCAAGCAGCAATACTATAGAGAACGACATTATTTAAAGCGAGATTACAGCTGAAAAGTGTTGAATCGATTTTCAGAAGAAAAAAAAAAGAAAACTGAAACGTACTCATTTGAGTACGCATTGGAAGTCAAAATTAAAGATCGTTTCTGTAATCGAAGTTATTATTGATTCCTTTGTACATTTCATTTAAATAAATTAAAATTGTGAACAGAACCAATTTTTTTATCAAGCTTCCCCTCCTAAACACCCCCTCCCTCTCAGCATAAAATCCTGGCTACGCCAATGCCTTAGACCCTATGTCTGAAGTGTCATAGTAATTGCGATATGATTTTTTTTTGTTTTTTTTTTTTCAATTACCCGTAATTTCGCCTTTCAATTCGTTTGTGGTTATAATAGCATTTGTAGTTGGTTATAGCTATTTTGTAGTTGACTTTGTTTTAAAAAGTTGTCTAGTTTAAAGCCTTTCCAACGTTCTACATGTCATAGAAATAATTCATTATGTGTTCAAAGTAACAGATACTAGTTTGCCAGAGTCAAGGTTAAGAAAATACTCTTTATGTTTCCAATGTTTTTATGGGACTTGCTCAATTTTGCTCAAATTGACCTCCATTACGCCGTATGCATGTCTGGCAACTTTTTCTCATATCAACGTTTGTTGTCCAAAGTCACATTTATTCTTTTATTGTTACAAATGCAGGCGCTAATTCTTACTATTGAAATGTCTTTTGTGGGCAACTCTGTTGCGTAGACTAATTCCTTTGCACGTTCCCAGGCGTAGAAATCCGGGGGTGTTAGATCCGAGGACCGTGCAGGCTAAAAAATAGGGCCGCCTCTACCAATCCACAAGTTGGGAAGTGAATTATCCAAGTGCTCTCGTACCGTTCATTGGTAATGTGCCGGAAATCGGTCATTTTGAAAGACTATCGGCACTTCGTCTTCTGCAATTGGTGATACAAATTCAAGTAGATCGTTCCGTAGAAATTCTAGATAAATATCTCCGAACAGGCGTTCTGGAAAAAAAATATGGGCCGATAAGATTTCGACCGATAACACCAGCCCAAACATTGACAATAAATTTTCTTTGAATATAATTCTGCCTTTTATCGTAAAGATTTTAACCCCGTTTCCCCAATGGTGCAGTTTGCGCAGAATCACTATTTCCTCATGACTACCCGGCTGGAAATTTGTTCAGGCTCGCCAGATTTATGATCGGGCCGTAATGAGGGAGCTGTGTGGCTATCCGTATTACGGGAATTTTGATTTGGCCGTGAGCCTGCCGTGAACAGGCAGCCACAGGTCAGGCAAACTTATGGCAAACGTGAAAATGGCCATAATGTGGTTTACCTTATCAGTGCCCTAATATGGCTCTATTATGAGGCCCATGCATGGCAGTGCTCAGGCTAGCGCTAAAGTGGTGGCGCCGCAGTGTTGCATTAAAAAACTATATATATATATATATGCTTGCACATGTGTCATATTGTATAACCGACTGGAAATTTATACATCGTGTTTGGGTTAAAACTTGAAAGTTTTCACGAAATATAAAAAGGAGCACATAAAGTGAAAACGTTATGAATCGCAAAGAAAGGGAGCGTTATTTGACACGGTTGCGTGTTAGGAGATGTCGTTCGAAGAAAAAAGTTGACGAGTCCCGACCATCGGTACAAGTACCGGGTATGTATAACCTTACTTTTGTCAACTTTTACAAAATTCATGAATTTTTATACACTTGTGTATAGAATAATATCAATATAAAATATAATTCAAAAAATATAAAAATATTTTTAAAAAATTAAAAATAGTTTAATATCAATACTAAATATAATTTGAAAAAATGAGAACGATATACGTTATTTTGTTTACGAAAAAATTTGAATATTTAGAGAAAGAGGCCCGAATGATAAAATTCAAGATCATGAAAGTCTTGACAAAGCTACCAGCAAACAATATCCTAATGCCAGCAGAGAGGATTCGAACACTAGTGAAGAAGATCTCCATGCCAGCGGAGAGAGTTTTAATGGCAGCGAAGATGATCCCCATGTCAGCGGAGAGGATCTCAACTGCAGCGAAGAAGATCTCCATATTAGCGGAGAGGGTTCGAACGGCAGCGAAGATCTCCATGCCAGCGGAGAGGGTTTTAATGGCAGCGAAGAAGATCCCCATGTCAGCGGAGAGAATGTCAACCCCAGGGAAGAAGATCTCCATGTCAGGAGAGAGGGTTCGAACGGCAGCGAAGAAGATCCCCATGTCAGCGGAGAGGATTTAAATGGCAACGAAGATAAAGAGCCTGGTCAAGAAAATGTGCAATGTTGAAACAGAGATGAAGTTGAAGAACTGCGAGAATGGGTCATCAACAACAATATCCCACACACTCAAGTTCACAGTTTGTTTAAAATTTTCCGACGAAGGTTACTATCTCATTTACCTCAGTCAGGGAAAACTTTTTTAAGCACAAATTCAGCTATATACGAAATAGTCGATTTTACAGACGAAAATAGTGAAACCAATGGTCACTTTGTGTACTTTGGCATGAAAAATTACCTTCAGAGGTATGTGAATACAGATATCCACAGAGAAAAGATTTTGTATTTACAATTTAATGTGATGGACTGCCATTATTTTAATCAAGTCCAGCAAGCTGGCGGCAAGGTGCTGAACAACGCGAAGGGCGGGGACGGTGACCGCTCAGAACGACAAAAAAAAGAATGACCACAAGTGTGCTGATATAGCTTTTAAATATATATTTCAAATAAATATATAAACAAAAATATAAAAATAATAAATATAAGAATAATAATAAAAATTAACAAAAATAAGAACAAAGAAACAAAAGACTGTCAGTAAGTTAAAAAATGTATGTTTTGTTAAACTGTTCAGATGTAAGTTGGTCTTAAATATTCAATAAACAAAAAAAGTTGTATGTTATTCGTTCCGTATATTTTCTGTAATATTAATACATCCGATCAGGCAGCTGTATACACGCTATCATAAGGCGCCAGGGTAGTGGCCCCATGAGGCTGCCAGATTTTGGCGTAATCAGGCTGCCAAATCCCGCCGTTATCGGGAACAGCGTTACATTTTTGTTCACGCCGTGATCAGGTTGCCATACTAGCGCCATATAATGGCAGTCTGGCAACCTGATCCGAGCGTGATTAGCGCCATAACTAAATTTCCAGCCGGGTAAAGTTTGACTCATCGACCCAGAAAATTCTTTTAAACAAGTTGCCATCTTCAACATCTATAGGCAATATAAATCTGCTGTCTAGCATTATCACCCTCTTCGAGACCTGGAACAATTAATTTAATCCATGAGCTTGTGACAATTGCACCAATGCAGTACATTTTTTCTGTTAACTGAGCCACAAAGAAAGAACGGCAACAATGAATAAACACCTTTTCGTACAGCAAAAACAAACACTATTAAAAATCATTAAAATTAGCGGAAGTAAAAGTAGTATTTTACTTGAACCAGTGAAAGCCCCTCATTCAGATTTGATATCGGTTAAAAATGGTTTTCCGTCACATTTAAAAATAAGTTAGTTGTGCGATAATTACCTTGAACATGAGTGTAATTAAATGCATACCTGCCATCTGCCCGAAGAGTCTACCAGACTTTCCAAACTGATAAGTCGAGTCTTTCAGCAGCAAGTCCGTATCCTTTGCGTAGGATCCTCATCAAAAGCTTGTAGTATTGCTTTATCGACTACAATATTATGTTGCCTCACATTCACTCGAGGCTCTTGAAAATGCAAGTTCCGGTCTCCCTCAGACGTCGATAGGTTGTTGAGAAAGTCTCGTGGTGTGGTAAACGTCGATCAGGATATCGCTTCTGATAAATTCTTTGCACATTACGCGCATTGTAATTAGCGCTGCCATACACCAAGTATCATGTCAGCATACCCTGTTACGTCGCGGAGGGAGATTTAGGTGGGACTCGCAAGGTCGCCGATATAGAGCGCAAACTTTCAACTGATTTAAATTCGCGGTGAGTCTTTGTTTGGCTTCCACGGGAGTTCCGAACACAATTTCATAATAATTTGGATTTAGACGATTTTCAGGTGCATGATTCTGGTTAAAAAGTTGGATCCGCACGATGGATTAATCGTTAATCAAATAAATGTTCGGGCGGGTAGATTTTGTCCTAATTCACATAGTTCGAGTTTTATTAAGTTTAACTCTTACAACCTTATAGTTCGGTACAAAAGTAGATACGCGTACAATTATTAGACGGAAACGCAAAGCGAAGGGGTTGCAAGTACACTGTTCTGTTCGGAGATCGAGTACAGAGTGTCTACTCCTTCGTGATATAAAATTAAGAGAGTTTGATTTGTGGGAGAAGGAGCTTTTGAGCGCTCGAGCGCGCTCACGACTACATGCTCACCGAAAATACACGCTTACGAAGCTCGTGTATGAATGACCACCCTCCTCTCCCCCCACTCGCTACCTCTCGCATCCGTTGTACGCGACAGTGTCGTATATCGTACATTGAAATCTATGACGCGGATGATAAAAAGTATGGCCCAGGGTAATAATAAAACGGATCAATGATTTGCCTCGTCGTTTCAATAATTTTACCCAAAAATCATCCCGTCGTATAATCTTTTTTGTTTTTGTTTTCAATGATTCAAAGAAATTTCTCGTTTCACCACTGAAAAGAATATTACGGCACCCCACCCGTAGCAACATCACATCCGAAATCGTGAAATTTCTCCTCAACGCTATAACACGAGATTTCGCTCGATCGGCAACGATTACAATTGACATTCTGTAAAGATTCAGTATCGGGGGATTGAGGGAGCGACAGAGTAAAGCCATCGAATGAAAATAACAATATGGGATTACAGAAGAAAGAACTCGGGCGCACAAAGATGATGATCCTGAATCGGTTTATTCCGGTGCAAGATGCTCCTGTCGAAATACGTCGATACCCGCTCTTTCAGCTCTACTTGTACTGCGACTCGATAATCGAAGCCAGAGAGAAAAAGGTCAGTTTTGCTCAATCAGCGAATTGCTCAATGGTACGTATCAATTGCCGAATTAATCGCAATCGGCCGTAATCCCGTTTGATTTAATGAAATTAAACAATCACGTTCGCGCAGTCCCGCACATCTTGGAAACAAATAAGAAAAGCGGAATCGTTGTATCGAATCCTTTATCCAAAAACCGAGACGTCCAAGGAAGACTCGAACGACGAGGTGGAAGAAATTTACGCAAAGAGAATTGTCGTAAATGGCGAAGAACGAGTGGTAAGTTTCATTTATTTTCGATCGATCGATTATAGGTCGATAATGCGCGATTGGATTTGTCGGATTCGAAGATAGCTCTGAGCGCGAAGGAAACCGCAGCAGCTAAACGAGAAGAAGAAATAAAAAAAGAGACGGAGAAGGGTTATATTCTCACGCGGGACGAGTACGACCGGCTTCATTACGAGACCGAGGCGATCAAAGATCTCCGCGAGGCGAAGGCAATAATGAGATACATCGTTGTTTGGTTCTATCGTTCCACCGCAATGCTCGCGATCTTTTCATTTCTTTACTTTTTTTTCATATTTTACACGGACAGACGGTCGAGGATATGTACGCGAAGGCTCACGAGATCCTGGGAATCCTTTACTCTTACGCGGACGAAGGCCGATACAAGAGGATCGACGAGCAGCCGGAAAGCAACGGCAACGAGGAAGCACCGATCGAACCTACGACGAGCAGGGACTGAAGAAACACAGCGAGCTGGCGGAGTATACTCCGCCGAGGACGGAAAGCGCTGCGAAACTTTCGGCTTATCATCCTCTGTAGAGACATAGGAAAAATCGAAAAGCCAAAGCCTGTGTAGAGTTCGGTCGGTATAAGGACCAAATCCGAACGACGATACCTGCCAGTAGAGGCCTCTTTATCACCGAGCACATCTCTTTGCTCCGCTGAAACGATACACATCCCCTATTTAGCAGTTTCACCCAAAGTTAGACTTGGAAAGTCAATTTCAAGGCGGCTTTGGTAACAATAGTATAGGCAACGCACAATTCAACTGTATCAAACTTATTTTACGATCATTCTCGTATGCGAATCAACTCCTTGTGGACTATTTTTAAGTGAGATGTATAGATATTTCCATACACGATACTCGAGGCTCGAGATTCGTTTGAGATAATAAGTACCTTCCTCCGCCTGCTCGTCTTTCTTTGGGCAACGCGCAACCAACTTGTTCCACCAACTAGAGCCGCATCTTTTTTTTAATATTCGAATGACATCGCGCGTTGTGCGCGCGAGCTTGACTCTTTGTTCAAAGACGCGTCGTGTTTGAGGTTGGTGAAAAGGTGTTTGCGAGCGCGACGCGCGGTCAACGATTATGCGGGACGGGGGAGGCTCGCATCGACTGCCAACTCTCCTTGCGCCACGCTCGAGAATCCGTCGCTACTCACTCCTATATAGGAAGGCTCGCAACGAGGATCGCGCGGATTGAGACGATCCCGAAAATAATATCATTTACGAGAACGGCGCAGTTGAAAACAGTAAGGTGCACGCGGCTCAGACCAGATATCGAGCCTGCGAGCTTGCGGCAAATTTTTCCTCGACGAAAGAAAGGTGAGTCGTCGCAATGTGTAGGTGTAGAGTTTTTCTCACGTATATTCGCAAAGATTGGCGGCCGTGGGGGGCGGCTCACTCCGGCAACAAATGTTTGCGCGATAGACGCGCAACGAGTCTATCGGGATCCTCGACACAATTATATACATGCGGGCTATGCACCAATAAGATCGTTCCAAAAACATAAACAATGCTTCTCCGAAATATCGAGCTCGCCGGGCGAATAAATAATTTTTAACGACGCACAGTGTTTCAAAGTCCCGAAAAATGTGACAAAATCGAAAAAGTTGGATATTTTTTTTCAGGAAAATGACCCTACAATATTGTAGGGATGACTTTGCCGCATACTATGCCGAAAGGCCAGAACGGTAAATCTCTATATCTGCTCTCGAGCATCAGCCGGAGTCAACGCTTTCGGAACGATGGGCGTCAGACGCAGTCGCTACGAATTATTTGTAACTATTTAAAAGTGAATATTTATTGTTTGGTGCGTTCGATTTTAACGTGGCTTGATGGAGAGTATTCCTGAAGGTATATAAAAATCGAATATAAATTACTCTTTTATTGATTTTCGTTTAATTCTTACTAGAAAATAACGTGAAATATCAACTCTTCAAAAAATTTAATTTCCAATCGTGCGGATCGCAATATCGAGCCACCTTTTTTTACCCATTTTTACCACTTTTGTTTAAAATGTAATACACAATTTAGACTGTTTTTTATCGAATATTCTAAGAAACAGCTGCTTTGCAATGCTTACCTTTTTTATAACCAACTTTATTTCCAGCGATGCGCTCGGCCACACGTAAGCGCGCAGTGGGGCAGTTGAAACCCGACCTTTACCGCATGCTTATCTGCATTTCGAATTAAGGGACTCATATAGTTTTGTGTTTTGTATTGTACCTTTTTACATCCGGACGTATATGCCCGCTCTTCATGGATTGCACTTCGGAAATCAGGACTTATAGCCTGACTTGAATTTTATCTGATTATAGTGTCATTTTGTTTTACGCTATTCCAAAAAATTAAAGGAACAGAACATTTCTTCAATTTTTTTAGCGTTTTTGTATCTGCGCTGTATCTTTGTGAAAAATGCTCGTACCAAGATGAAAAAAAAAGCATTTTGTAGCTTAAAGTTTCTAGTTTCGAGACTTTTTGACAAAACATTCTTGTGAGGTACGGTTATCGCGCAATCATAAGAAATAACGCCAGGAAAAAATGTTTCCACATCTTTTTTTTTTCAAGGATCCACTGCTCGAGATTTTTTTTTAATTAAATGAATGCACAGATCAGTGAGCTTCTTCGTTCAGCTACAATTTGGTTTTTCTTCTCTCTACGTCAATTTTTTGGTGACATAGACGACTTTGAATGAAAAAAGATCCTTTTGTCTTTGATCATCGATATCTCAGCAACCAATGATCGCATTGGTTATATTGTATAAGTATTGGAATACTTTAATATATTTCATGCAAGAGCATTTCGTTGATTATTGAGAAAAAAAATGTTTCACCCTTAATTTGACAAAAATACATAATAATAACTTTTCATGGTTTTTCAGTAAATCTATCACCACTTGACAAAGCTTGATAGAAAGACTATTGTTGCCAGGTTTTTTTAGCTTAATGTATCCACAATAGCCTTGAAAATTTTCTAATTGAACCATCGAACCGTTTTTCCGGACGGAGTGATCAAAGTTTTACAAAACAATTAAAGGAGCAAGTATTGTTCCTAAACATCGTGTAATGATCAAAATGAAGGGGCCAATTTTTTTCGACTTTTCCACAAATTTGCTGTAGTTATTTGCTAAATTTCAGAATTAAAAAATAAAAAAATTAAAAAAAGAAAATTTTGATTTTTTTATAGAACATTTGCGAAACATTTCAGAAAACAATACCGACTCATTTTTTACACGATTCGGCCTTTGTGTACCATAATTACACTCATCTTTCATTGTATCATTTAAAAGTTGATACCCCTAAGTTGTACTCACTACTCTATCTGAGAACATTTATGCGATCTTTTCGGCGAAGGTTATTAGGGTTACGAAAAAACATTTTGTTTTTTAACAGCTGATCTTTCTTTGGAAGACCGATGTGTTGGTCTAGTGGTTAGCGTGCTTGCCTCTGAAATCAACACATCGGGAGGTCGCGAGTTCGAATCACCGTCTCGTAGTTTCGGAGAGAAATAAAAACACAGGCGTGACAGAGGTAGCTCCAGTTCTACACAGATGTCGCGCAAACGGACCGGTACGTATGTGTGTTGGGGGTGTGTATGGCTGTAGCCTGTGAGCTATTTCTCAACGAAACGCGACTAGCTCCGAGGCTGGGAAGCGAACTCGTGACCGGCTGTATTGGTATAGGTTTTCCGCAGTTTTCCTATACCCATGACAGACAATGTCATGGTGAATGCGATAGAGAGGGGGAAGTCGGCTGCAGCCGCAAGGTGGGGATCGATTAGGTATGTGGATTGGAGAAAATGGTGGAAAATGTAAAAAGGGGAAATCCCTGTACATGGAAGCTACAATTAGCGAAGCGTTCACCGTAGCAGATACAATTCAAAATTCTTTTTTTGGAAGAAAAAAACTGATTAACAGTTTTTGT
This sequence comes from Ophion obscuratus, assembly GCA_964007375.1. Lineage (NCBI taxonomy): Eukaryota > Metazoa > Arthropoda > Insecta > Hymenoptera > Ichneumonidae > Ophion > Ophion obscuratus. The sequence continues at coordinate 57,227,843 of OZ023317.1, forward strand.
GAAACTAATCTTTTTTTGGAAGGAAAAAATGAATTAACAGTTTTGGTTAACTTTAACTTTTTGAATTTTTAATCATGCTTAAATTTGAAAACAACTGTTTTATGTAGCCCCACTAACCTTCGCAGAACATATCGAGGATTAATCTCATAAATGTTCTCAGATCGACTAGTGAATACGGCTTGAGGGTATCAACATTGAATGAATACACTTAAAGATGAGTGAAACTATGGTGCGCAAAGGCCGAATCGTGTATAGACTCAGTGTATTGTTTCCTAAAATGTGAATTTTTTTTACCTTCGAAATTTGGTTTTCGGATTCGATATTAGAAACCTTGGAAACCCTCATAAATGGATTCTCGGACGAAACTGGGAGGTTTTTTTTGTTAACTGTCGGTTAATATGGCTGTCGGTTAATATGGATTTTGGATTCGTCATTAGTATCGTCAAAAACTTCTATACACGGATTTTCAATTAAATCTGACAAGTTTTTTGCACAAATGTCGACCATATTGTACCCGCTATTTTCAGTTTCTGCATTTGTATTTCGGATTCGTCATTATAGCAACCTTGGAAACCCTCATAAATGGATTTTGGTACGAAACAGAAGTTTTTTTGTAAAATGTTGGCCATTTTGGATCGGCAATTTCGAGTTCAAAAATTTGGATTTCGTATTCGTCATTGGTGTTGTCGAAAACCCCTATATACTGATTTTTGTCGAAATCTGACAAGTTTTTTGTAAAAATGTCGGACATATTGTATCCGCCATTTTGAGTTTCTGAGTTTACATTTCGGAATCGTCATCAGCAGCTTCGAAAATCCCTATGTGCGGATTTTGCTTCGAATCTGACATCTCTTTGATATTTTGTCACAATTCTCGAGACTTTGGAACACTGTGCGACGCGTCAGCGCGCGTGTTTGTTCTTCGATGTCCAAAATACAAGCATAACAATTGAGATCGAGTTTCATCACGCCCAGCGATAGGTTCTGCCTTCGCTTTTTTTTGCACGACTCAATGGTTGTTATTTACCTTCTCGCGAATCTCGCGACGAACAGTCGATAATTAACGAGACCGAACAAGCTCGCTCCGACAGCCTGTATGTAGTCCAAGAGCCAGAGCCAAAAAAGTAGGTTCATGAATCCGCTAACATGAGTGTAAATGTAAGTTGGCGCGACGGGGGGGGGGGGCGGGGAGGGGGTGAGCTTCAGCCGCCATCTTGGAAAACACGTTTTATCGAATATCGCGTGAACCGTGCATCGTACGACAAAAACAGTCGCAATTATTTTGTAGATAAAATTCTCTACAACTATTATTCGAAACTTATTTCTGTATAGTGCATAGGTTTTCATTTATAGCGCGTCAAACTTTTTGCAACATGGTTATTGTTACCGTTAACGGTCGATGAAACGTTGAAAATAGTAATAACCAAATTTATAGAACATAGAATTTCCAATAAACATCATTTAAAGTTTTTTTTCCATAAAATTGATACTTTAAGAGTTATAACGTTGTAAAAGCCGACTTGACGCATAATAGCCACAAGATTATAACGCTGTATACTAAATCATGCGCCTATATATGTTCGGTCGTATGGAGCAGCTATCGCTCTTAACTTCTCAATAGTATTCAAGTATCATTCCTAACGGCTTCGGTCCCCTTGTAAATAACGCAAATGTTCAGAATATACAATTGTTATCATTATGGGCGAGAACGTTGATCTTTTTAGAGTACTAACCGGATTGACGAATGGATACGATAACATTTTCTTCCGCACGCCTGGAAAAGTACGCACTCCTGAACAGGGTTGCGAAATTTGTAATGAAAATGCAATGCATTATTCATTACTTTTTTAATGGGTAATGAAAAAATATTTCATTACCCATTACATTGGATTTTGTAATGTAAAAAATTTCCATTTCTCATTACATTGGATTTTGTAATGTAAAAAATTCCATTACCCATTACATTGGATTTTGTAATGTAAAAAATTTCCATTACTCATTACATTGGATTTTGTAATGTAAAAAATTTCCATTTCTCATTACATTGGATTTTGTAATGCAAAAAATTCCATTACCCATTACATTGGATTTTGTAATGTAAAAAAAATTCTATTACTCATTACAATGTAATGAGTAATGGAATTTTTACATTACTTTTTCGCGTTGAGAGAGAGAGAGAGAGAGAGAGAGAGAGAGAGAGAGAGAGAGAGAGAGAGAGAGGGAGAGAGAGAGAGAGAGAGATTGATTTATTACTTATGCCCTAGTTAACAACTTAGGGGCAAAAAGTTCTTAAGGCGATGTGCCACATGCCTCCGACCGCTTCGAAATTTTAACAAAAGAATTCTCCCAAACGGAACAACCGATTGGAATGAAATTTGTTGTGTGCATGCAGGATACTTGCTGCGAGGGGATGACGCCCTCCGTTGTCCAAAATTTCCAAAAAAAATTTACAGTTCGCGGTTACCCTGCGAAAAATGGTGAATTATCAACCATTGCATCGCATTTTCGGTAATTTTCTGACCGTCATCCTCTGGACCGTGAAAAAGCACACATTTTAAGCTTTGTTTCACCTGTTTTCATGAACAAATGGCGGAGATAAAGCATTTTGAAATTTTTACATAAATGTAGCAAAAATATACCAACAAAGCTCAATATATCAGTTACCGGAGCGAGCGCTCAGTTCATCCGTATTCTCACTGGCGGCGCGCAGCTCGCTTCGTTCTGTTTGTACCGACCGCGCTCGCCTCCTTTCGGAACAATTTATTTTTTGACAGGTCGAAAGCAGGCCCTATAACCTCGCACATTCGTTCGAAGTATATTTCATCACACGATTTGTGTGATAAAGTGTAATATAGAATGTGAATAGTGTGTCATAGAGTGAAGTTTGTTTTCGTCGCGTTTTGGTGAGTTTTTTTTTTTGCTGTGAAGGGAGCCTCAGGACGCCGGCACACCACCGACGAGAAATCCCGACGAAACAATAATCGACAAGAAAACCGCCGCGGCCGATTACACGAAGAAGATCGAGGAACATAGTAACAGCGAGAAGCCGAAGGAAAAAGTGCTGGAAGTCAAGGTACGTACGTGCTATAACCTCATAACCTCAATTTACGTAGTTTGTCATTTGCCACGATCTTCCATCGCATTGTTTTCTCGCTCGCCTATGTGTCAAACAGCCAACGGCTCCGGTGCAAGAAATTCAAGCTTATTTGCTCTTCGCAGAAATACCGCGTTATTTATTCGTGAAAAATCGCAGACAGCATATTTTCCTATGATCCATAGCCATTTCCATTACCCCTTGAAATCCTCGATTTCCTGATCAGTGTGCGGCCAAAATAAGGCACAAAAGTTCAACACCCTTTGCCTACGAACGGAAAACTGTCACGTCTCAAACACGGTTGATTTGTGGACCTGTGGCTATTCCTCGATACCTTCACCCTAATGGCCGAGAGTACTATTGGTATGGCGTATAAAGATAAAAGACTCTCGGTATACCTGTATGGTAGTATACCGCTACATGCAAATGAACGTGTTACTAGTATGGTACTGGTATACCGTGCAATAGTAAAATATACTGGTCCCGTATCCTCACCATACTAATACTCGTACCGAAAGCGTATACATATACATGCTAGGTACGGTACCTGGGCTAGCATGTAGAAGCCAGAACTAATGTAATGTCGGATTTACCATCTAGATGGACCATCGGATTTATCAAGGGCAGCAAGAACGCACTGTCGAGGATGAGAAACCGTGTCACTCGTCGCGGCCACGGTATAGAGTCCCAGTGTCGGCGAGGATATCACCGCTGTCTTCAATCTCTCCGAGAGCATCTCACCATGGATCGCACCACCAATCTGTGCAAGGCCTTTCGCTTACGTATGTACGTTTTAGAAGAAAGGGCGAGGACCGTTGCATCTCAATGGTTACGGCTACCATCATCTCATACTCAGAGTCGACGAGTCTAAACCTCCAGCCCAACAGCATTGAATGGTCAACGGTTGAATGCGTTAAGGTAGAACAAGCGTGCGCTATTGATTTTTATAGATTTTTTTAAAATTTTAACCAGATATTGTTCGTATCATTATGCATGTTACAGTGAAATGTTAGATCAGTCGACTATTTGCATTCGGAAATTATTGATTGAAAAATTGCAACATTTAACACTGTACAGTCTGCATTGAAAGGCCATAGCCGGGTAAGTAGGGAAAAATTGGCCCCTCATTTTTTCCAGCGAAATTTCGAGTATATTGGAGGTATAAAAAAAGAGGAGTATATTGGAGGTATAAAAAAAAAACAAATTTTCTGAAAATTTCATGCCCGTCAACGCAATGGTTTTAGAAAAAAGATTTTTTTTTAAATATCAAAAAAAATATTTTTTTCCGGAAACGGTACAGTGGATCGATTTGATTTTTGTTTGGTACTTGTTCCGATCAAACGTGTTACGAAATAAAATTATAGAACATCTTGCGAAAGATTAAGGTTTGAAAAAAAATAATGTTCCTTGTTTTATTATTTTTTACTATAATCCACTTGCGGTAGAATAGCGAAAAAAATTTCATATAATCTTTGGGCACCTTATTAAATTATATAATTTTTTCAAAATGATCGGTTTGGTACGCCACAGTGAAAAAAAAGAAACACGCTTTATTAATATATTTTAGTTATATAGATATATAACTAAAATATATCAATAAAGTCTGTTACTTTTTTTGTCACTCTGGCGTACCAAACCGATCATTTCGAAAAAAATATATAATCTAATAAGGTGCCCAAAGATTATATGAAAAAAAAATCGTTATTGTACCCCAAGTGGATTATAGTAAAAAAAATAAAACAAGGAACATTATTTTTTTTAAACCTTAATCTTTCGCAAGATATTCTATAATTTTATTTCGTAACATGTTTGATCGTATCAAGTACCAAAAAAAATCGAATCGATCCACTGAAGCGGTTTCGGAATTTTTATTTTTTTTTATTAAAAAAAAAATCATTTTTCCAAAACCATTGCGTTGACGGGGATGCAATTTTCAGAAAAGGCCATAGCCGGGTAAGTAGGGAAAAATTGCCCCCGCATTTTCTCCACCGAAATTAGGAGTATATTTTGAGTTATAAAAAAAAAAAAAAATTCTGAAAATGTCATCCCCGTCAACGCAATGGTTTCGGAATTTTTTTTTATAAAGAATAACAACAATTCCGGAAACACTTCAGCGGATCGATTCGATTTTTTTGTGGTACGTGTTACGATCAAACGTGGTACGAAATAAAATTATAGAACATCTTGCGAAAGATTAAAGTTAAAAAAAATAACGTTCCTCGTTTTATTTATTTTTACTATAATCCACTTCGGGTACAATAACGAATTTTTTTCATATAATCTTTGGGCACCTTATTAGATTATATAATTTTTTCAAAATGATCGGTTTGGAACCCCACAGTGAAAAATAAGAAACAGACTTTATTGATATATTTTAGTTATATATCTATATAACTAAAATATATCAGTAAAGTGTGTTTCTTTTTTTTTCACTGTGGCGTACCAAGCCGATCATTTAGTCACATATCACACTTTATTCATATATTTTAGTTACATATCTATATAACTAAAATATATGAATGAAGTGTGTTTCTTTTTTTTTCACTTTGGCGTACCAAACCGATCATTTTGAAAAAATTATATAATCTAATAAGGTGCCCAAAGATTATATGAACAAATTTTCGCTATTGTACCCCAAGTGGATTATAGTAAAAAATAATAAAACAAGGAACATTATTTTTTTCAAACCTTAATCTTTCGCAAGATGTTCTATAATTTTATTTCTTAACACGTTTGATCGGAACAAGTACCAAAAGAAATCAAATCGATCCACTGTACCGTTTCCGGAATTTTTTTTTTGATATTTAAAAAAAATTCATTTTTCTAAAACCATTGCGTTGACGGGCATAAAATCTTCAGATTTTTTTTTTTTTTTTTTTTTTTTTTTTTTTTTATACTTCAGAATATACTCCAAATTTCGCTGGAAAAAATGCGGGGCCAATTTTTCCCTAGTTACCCGGCTATGGCCTTTAGACAGAGTAATTTTCGGTGAAAAATATTTGTCCTCTATAAAAAGACAAATAACATAAACAATATAAAGTATTAATGTTTAGAACGCAAATCTTTTTCTTCACGCTAAAAGTGTTTAACTTGAGGAACACAATAATTAACTTTTTTCTCGAAATATTAAACAATACTGTTCTGCGGTGTTGCATAATGTCTTCTTATTATAGAGGATAAATATTTTTAACCGAGAGTTATTCTGTCGTTACTGAACGTCTTTAGCAAAACTGATTAGTAAAGACAATTCAAACTTTTTCACGCGTTCCCTCACTAGTTTACTATCTAATCATATTTTTTTTTCTTCAAAATTCATAAACACAATAGAATGGTACGCCAAATTAAGTGACCTGACTTTCAGCCAATGCAGACCCCGCAGGGTTAAAAGTTGCTATTCAAAAGTCCATTATCTCCCAATCTAAATGGTCAACTGTTCTGAAATTTAACTCGAACTTGCATGATAATATGAACAATGTGTGGTTAACATTTGAACAAAATCGATACAAATCAAGAGCGCACGCTCGTTTTACCATAAGGGCTTACACCACTCTAAACGTCCAAAATAGAGTAATATTTTGCGATTTTTTTTTTGCAGAAGGACAAATGAAAGAATATTAATATTCAAGGATATTATTAGTCATATCCTTCAGTGAACAAAATGAAATGTATATTAAAAAATTATGCCAAAAGGTTAAAAGGTGACGCAGTATCGCTGACGCAAATTTGATTTTAGAATAAAATTAAAAAAATTCTATTAATTTACACGAGTATAGCTAGAGAAATACGTAGAGAATTGTGACAATGTTATTTTTTGTGTAATTGGCAAGCATTAAACCAAAAACTTAATTTTCGACAGAAAAAAAGGACAATCATTTGGTAATAACTAATCTTATAACTAACTCATAGAAAATCCCGTACTTATTTCTCTTCGGAGTGTTATTTTAAACATGTACCCAAAATTGGGAGTGAAAATGATGAAAATTGCTGGAGTTATGCTGCGTGACGTTTTGAGAAAAACGGTCGATGTCTCGCACACGGGCCAGCCACTGCCACCGCAGACCCATACTGGCCTGCGGACCTTGTTTTACAGGTACCAAACTTTTTTCTCCTTATTATAGATGGTTCAAAGCATCTTTTAAGTCAAGTAAAATAAAAAGAATTTTTTTTAATTCCACAGTGTGACCTTAGATCGGAGTACACGGTGACGATTGTTGGTCGCGTCTCTTTGAACGAGGCGCGACCAACAATCTTGAAAAATGGTTAGAGGATTATTGTAAGCAAAGGTTGCCGAAATATAAATAAGGACTTCACAAATTTTTATTTTTATTGCGTTCCAACGACGCAAACTTCAACCTCATACCCTCTCCGTGGAACGCAGTAGAACTATCGTAAATTTAATCGTGGAACTAAGAGTAAAATATTTTCGTTTATTACGTTCGTTTTAGCAGTCAAATGAGGGGAAACTTCAAAATAATTAAAGAAAAGAGACGAGTTAAAAAAAGGTCGTGTTTTGAACCATACTGTTTATATACGACTCCAAAAATTACAAGAACAAAATTTCTCCATTTTTTAGCGTTTTTTAAGCGCTGTGTCTATGTGAAAAATTGTCGCATCGAGATGAAAAAAGCCTTTTGAAGCTTCAAGATGATAGTTTCGAGATCTTTTGGCAAAAAAATTGTGATTTACGGCTATCGCGCAATCATAAGAAATACCGGCAGAAAAAAATTCCAAATTTGTTTCTATTTTTCAGGGGTCATCGGACTAAGGAATTTTGTTTCAGTTAACTCAATGTTAACTTGTTAGTTAGCTTGTTTATTCTGCTTTCATTTGCTTTTTGTCTCTCTACGTCAATTTTTCTGCTGAGATATCCGACTTCGAATGAAAAAAGATCCTTTTGTCTTTGATTATCGATATCTAAGCAACCAATTATCGCAACGGGAATTAGAGGTCAGCTTTGAAAAGTCGAATAAATTTTCTGCCAGCCCCTCCCGTTGATTTTTGTGATTTTTTTCTTCACCCTTAACCGTTATTTGGTGAAGGACAAAAAATTACTTTTTCTGTATTTTCAATAAATCTACCACTACGTTACAAATATTGATGCAAAGACTAATGTTGCCGCGTTTTTTTTTTTCAGCTCGATTTACTCCCAATACCCCTGTTAGTCTGCAAATTGATTCATCGAACCGTTCTCTATCAAAAGTTAATCGAAGTTTGACAAAACAATTGAAGGAACAAATGTATTATTCCTAAACATCTTGTAATCATCATCAAAATAAAAATACTAATTTTCTTCGACGTTTTCACAACTTGGCACTAGTTGCTTGTCAGGTATAAGAAAAAAATTCGAGAGATTAACATTTTTTTTTATTTGTAAAATATTTCAGGAAAAAATACTGACTCATCTTTTACACGATTCGGCCTTTGCGCACTTTGATTTCACTCATCTTTAATTGCATCGATTAAAGTTGATACTCTCAAGCTTTATTGAATAGTCGATCTGAGAACATTTATGCAATTAATTCTCAATATTTTCTACGAAGGTTATTAGGGTTATGGAAAACAATCTTTTTTTCAAAACTAGGCATGATCAAAAATTGCAAAAAAAATTAGAGTTTACAAAAACATTAGATTCATTTTTTTTACCGAAACATAGAAAAAATTTACCAAAAAAAAATTCGGTTTTGAAAAAAATTATTCATTGGTTTTTCCTTCCAAACAAGAGATCATTTTTGAAAAAAGTGTTTTTTGTATCCCTGATAACCTTCGCAGAAAATATCTACAGTTAATGGCATACAATTTTCTCAGATCGACTAGTGAATACTGCGTGGGGGGATCAACTTTTAATCAATGCAATTAAAGATGAGTGAAATTATGGTGCGCAAAAGCCGAAGCGTGGCAACAACGAGTCATCATTGTTTCCTGAAAAATGTTACAAATTTAAACAGAGTACAATTTTTTTTAATTTCTTAATTTTTTTTTCTTAAATTTAACAAGCAACTACTGCAAAATTATAAAAATAGTCGAAGAAAATGGGTGTTTTCATTTTTATCATAATTACACGATGTTTGGGAACACTTATTCCTTTAATTCTTTTGTAAAACTTGGATCGATCGGTTCGGAAAAACGGGTCGATGGATCAATTTGAAAATTTACACGTCTATTGGGGGTACATTAAGCTGAAAAATAAACGTGGCGACATTAGTCTTTCTACCAATATTTGTAATGGAGTAGTAAATTTGCTGAAAAACCATAAAATTTCATTTTTTGTCCTATTTTTCAAACTACTGTTAATGGTGAAAACATGATATTTTTCTCAAAAATCAACGAAAGGGTCTTGTACGAAATTGATTCAAGTTATTAAAGCTGCCCAATAATTTCCTGTGCGATCATTGGTTGCTGTGATATCATTGATCAAACACGAAAGGAACATGTTTTATTATAAGTTGGATATGTCAGCAAAAAGTTGACATAGAGAGACCACAAAAAACCAAATTGGAACTGAATAAACAAGCTAACGGACCTATGCATTGATTTAACTGTGAAAAATCCCTTGAAAAAATAAAATTGGAAAAATAATTTTCTCGCTATCTCTTATAATTGCGCGATAACCGTACCTCACAAAATTATTTTGCCAAAAGATCTCAAACTAGAAACTTAAAGCTTAATAATGTTTTTCTTTTTCATCTTGATATGACTATTTTTAACGTTGATACAGCTTTTCAAAAACACTTTAAAAAATGAAGAAATGTTCTGTTTCTTTAATTTTCTGAGGTTGGGTATAAAAAGTGATATATTTTTTACAATTTTCAGTCAATCGAAAAAAAGCGCTCGTCCTTGACTGTTAAAGCAATCTAAGAAACTACAGTTAAAATTTCAAGTCGATTGGTCGAACATTGTTTGAGTTTTGCTCCGTCCCGATATCGAAAACATGGTTCTGAAAAAAACATGTTTGAAGTCAACGGTTTCAAAGACGCTACAGCTGAACAAGTTTTTTCTCCCGTAATCTAATGTCACCTATTGGTCGAAAATAAAACTATTTTTAGTCGATGACTTTGTCCCCACAATAGGCTTACAAGAAATGAGAACTGCGCCTACCGGCATGAGACAAGGCCAAAGACGGTTTTCAGCGGCGGAGACTTCCTTAAAAAATAGCTCGAAAACCACTTTATAATGGTTTTTTTCAGCTATAAAGGAATATGCATAATATTTTTTAAGGTCCCAAGGATTTCTTAAAAGTGCTTCAAACAAAACGATTTTTGTAAAATTTTACAGCGATGACCTCTAAACAATTCGCGATAGTAAAATTTTACCGCTCTTCTGTAGAGCGAGACTTTTCCGATCGTCATTGCTAGAAAATTCGATCTTTGGAGAAACCTGCCTGATAATTTAGTAATAATAAAATTTTACCACTTTTTCGCAGAGTGAGACCCGGTCGATCTCGTTCGCTCGCGAATTTGGTCGGCCGCAGACAACCCGCCGAAGATAAGCCATGGCAGAGAAAAAAATGTCGATCGCAATTGTTTAAACAAAGAGCATTGTAAATTTTTTTAAGTTTCCAAAGATTTTTTGACAGTGCTTCCAACAAAACGATTTTTCGACAATTTTACACCGATGACCTCTAACCAATTTGTGATAGTCAAATTTTACCGCTCTTCTGTAGAGCGAGACTTCTCCGATCGTCATTGGTAGAAAATTCGATCCTTGGAGAAACCTGCCGAAGATGAATTCCGGCAGAGAGAAAAAATGCTAAACGTATTTTTTTTAGCATAATTAGTAATAATTTAGTAATAATAAAATGTTACCACTCTTCCGCAGAGTGAGACCCGGTCGATCTCGTTCGCTCGCGAATTTGGTCGGCCGCGGACAACCTGCCGAAGTAAGCCATGGCAGAGAAAAAAATGCCGATCGCAATTGTTTAAACAAAGAGCATTGTAAATTTCTTTAAGTTTCCAAGGATTTTTTTAAAGTGCTTCCAACAAAACGATTTTTCGAAAATTTTACACCGATGACCTCTAAACAATTCGCGATAGTAAAATTTTCCCGCTCTTCTGTAGAGCGAGACTTCTCCGATCGCCATTGCTAGAAAATTCGATCCTTGGAGAAACCTGCCGAAGATGAATTCCGGCAGAGAGAAAAAATGCTAAACGTATTTTTTTAGCCTAATTAGTAATAATTTAGTAATAATAAAATTCTACCACTCTTTCGCAGAGTGAGACCCGGTCGATCTCGTTCGCTCGCGAATTTGGTCGGCCGCGGACAACCTGCCGAAGTAAGCCATGGCAGAGAAAAAAATGCCGATCGCAATTGTTTAAACAAAGAGCATTGTAAATTTTTTTTCAGTTGCCAAGGATTTTTTAAAAGAGCTTCCAACAAAACGATTTTTCGAAAATTTTACACCGATGACCTCTAAACAATTCGCGATAGTAAAATTTTACCGCTCTTCTGTAGAGCGAGACTTCTCTGACCGTCATTGCTAGAAAATTCGATCCTTGGAGAAACCTGCCGAAGATGAATTCCGGCAGAGAGAAAAAAATGCTAAACGTATTTTTATTAGCATAATTAGTAATAATTTAGTAATAATAAAATTTTACCACTCTTTCGCAGAGTGAGACCCGGTCGATCTCGTTCGCTCGCGAATTAGGTCGGCCGCGGACAACCTGCCGAAGTAAGCCATGGCAGAGAAAAAAATGCCGATCGCAATTGTTTAAACAAAGAGCATTGTAATTTTTTTTAAGTTTCCAAGGATTTTTTAAAAGTGCTTCCAACAAAACGATTTTTCGAAAATTTTACACCGATGAACTCTAAACAATTTGCGATAGTAAAATTTTACCTCTCTTCTGTAGAGCGAGACTTCTCCGATCGTCATTGCTAGAAAATTCGATCCTTGGAGAAACCTGCCGAAGATGAATTCCGGCAGAGAGAAAAAATGCTAAACATATTTTTTTTTTTGCAGTAACAATAAAATTTTACCACTCTTTCGCAGAGTGAAACCCGGTCGATTTTGTTCGCTCGCGAATTTGGTCGGCCGCAGACAACCTGCCGAAGATAAGCCATGGCAGAAAAAAATGCCGATTGCAATTGTTTAAACAAAGAACATTGTAAAATTTTACAACTCTTTTGTAGAATGAGTCTCGAGCAATCTCGGTCGTGACTCGAGATTTTAGCAGAGATCGAATTCGTCGATGATGAGCGACATCGAGATGCCAAATAGTCTTCGAGCTTATTTGTTCAAATTTATTAAAAACGAGTGGAAAAATGCTAGCACCCTTCTACCATACGAGTCTCTAGCAAACCCTGTTTGCTAGAAAGTTCAACCATAAAGAAATTTCCACCGATGACCGCCGTCAACAAAAAAATCGATTCGAGGGCATTTGTTTAAACAATGCGCGATTGCAAAATTTCACCGCTCTTTCGCAGAGCGAGGCTAGCGAACTTGATTGTTCGAGAAGCTGACCAGCAAAAATGCTGCCAAATATGAACCCTGGCCGAGATAAAATGCTGAACGCATTTGTTTAAATAATGAGCATTGCAAAATTTTACCACTCTCTTTTAGAGTGTGTTTTGAGCAATTTCGGTCGCTCGAATTTTTGGCAGGGATCGAAATCGTTAACGACGAATTAAAAAAGTATGGCGAAATGCCTGAGTCTTTTGGTTGTCGCCGGCATCGAAAAAAATCGATTTAATGGCTGCATATACAATGTAAAGTGCAACAAAATTTCACCGCTCTCCTGCCGAGCGAGCGCATGCTTCCAATACAAACGTAGCGTGGTCGCTACGCATAGTTGTGTGAATTGTGTGACACGCACATAGGTGTAAGGTGCTTGTGTACGACCGAACGGCGTGAGAGAACGGATTCGTTCTTTCTGCAACGCGGGCGGCGTAGCAAACACACACACACACACAGACACACGCGCGCGTGCTCAGCGATCGTCATCTATTTGGCTTCGACTCTTCGTCCCAGTGCGAAGCATCGAGACCGAATTCGCGATCGCTGCGCTGTCCGTCGGTAGCGACTCGTAGCTAAAAACTACGAGATCTGCGTTACCGACGTAACGAGAGGCCGCATCGAAATTTTCTGGCGTGTGGCACATGGCCTTAACATCTAGTACAAAATCCATTTTTTTTTGCTCTCTCTAACCAGTATACGAAATTATACAATAATACGAAAACCATCACTCTAATAATTATACAAAATAATCCAAACTCAATAGCGTAAATAATACAAAACAATACCGAAATCAGTGCAAAATAACACTAACGCAATAGCGAAAATAATACAAAATAATACAAAAGTGCAAATAATACAAAATAATACAGACGCAATAGCGCAAATAATACAATAATAGTGAAAAAGCTGGTGCTGGATGCCTAGTACCCTTAATTATGGTAATACAAATAAACGATCTGATATCCACTAAGTCTACCAATCAGACGTCGTCTAGCTCAAATAAATGTGTATATAGTCGAGTTTATGCATTTTTTCCTAGCAATCGATAATTTAATATGATTTAGATGGGTGACCAAAGAATTCGCGTTCAACTGAGCGATATGTAACAAATGCGACGCTGAGATCGAATTCACAGCAGTCGTCTTGTAAGCAGGATACTCCTTTTTTTAAATTCTTTTTCTTTGGGAGTCAGACTATTTTATCGAGATCATCGTCCGAATAAATTTCTACCGCAGGTGACCCTTCTGATCTACGCACTCGAATTACCCCTGCTCGTGTCCACGCAAATTTATAGTTCGCAGCCGCCGCCTTGGCCTTCACTTTTTTAAATAGTTGGTAGGTGATAGCAGGTAAAAATTCGTTGACGTAAATATGCCCAGGAAGGTCCCGACCAACCACCTCCCGAATCAACAATTCTTTTTTAACGCGTTTCATGGCAATTATACGATCTCATACAGCGGTTGACTTTAGGGTTATGAGCAAGCTGTTCGACTTGACATGACCCTGTGATCCTTGCCCTTGATCTCCTACGGCTGCAGAATCTCTGCGCTTCAAAATGGGATGTTTAAAACATCGCTAAGTAGCTCCGGGGTACCCAACGCCGTGAAAATCTTAGAGACCAGCGATTCATTCGTATGAGAATCAAGATGAGGAACGTTCGTTAATAATATTTCTGCAAGAGATTGCGCCCGGCTTAATGCCGCCGATCACCGAAGCCGTTCGAGTTCACAAACTATACGAGCATTACTAGCTTCCAAACGAGCAATGGCCTCATCGTGCTTTCCAACTTCAATAATTAGCTCAGGCAAACTGTTTAATTTCGCAGAAATCTCATCGTTTATAGTAGTTTGCCGCTCAATGATGGCCGACAATTTTTTATTAGTTTCGTTGCTCTCCCTCAATGCGGTTAGTAGGCTCTCCGTCGATATAGCTTCCATATGGCACCCGCGTCTACTACTCCTAATGCTACTTTCAGAACGCGAACGCGAATAAACTGCGAACTATAAACTATAGAACAGAGGAAATGTCAAGCTCTTCTACTTTCTTATGACTGTAAGTAATGCCTGATTTATCGTTTAAACAACTAGGCTGCGAAGCAGATAATGTCACTGCCAACCCTGTTGACTTTTTTGAAATAACATCTGCTACTTTGCTCTTTAGATTTTTTACGCAACACTCACTCGCACTCCGGTATGCCAAATATGCTACGCAACAACCAGGATGAAAAGAGTTTACACAATAGGCGCATGATAATGAAACTCCCGCAATAACACGTCGGCATTTAAAGCAGAGCAAAGACATTAGTCGCGCAAAACTTGTCCATGAATTACATTGTATTATCGGCCGTTGGACAGTGATCCACGTAATGTTGCCAGCGAGAGAATTTAGTCAATATACCTTGGATTGACCACCTGATCTCGATCTCACTCGCAGATTGTTGATCTGTGGCGTTGTGTACGAGCGTATTTATGTGAACGAAACTTGAGACCCCGACAACGGGTGATTCGTGACGATGGATCTCGTGAGACACTCAATGTAACGCCGAAAATGGCGGATACGAGAAGAGACTTCAGGAAAATTGGCTTTCTCGTTCGGTTGGAATTCGCCGTCATGAACTTTTTAGCGTAGGCAGTAAGCAAAGTTTGCGTGCTCCACCTGGGACAAAAAGTGGGCCCGTGGGCCTTTTGCGACAGAAGAAAATTCAAGGGAAATACAGAGCGCGAAAGGAGCGTGACAGTTCTACTTACAGAGAGAGAGAGAGAGAGAGAGAGAGAGGGTGGATGGATGGATGAACAGACGGACGGACGGACGGACGGATGGATGGGTGGATGGATGGATGGATGGATGGATGGATGCGCAATAATTTGTAGGTAACAAACACATCGATGAAAAAATCGAAAACCGAAGTTTGACCAATTTTTCAGCATTGTTGGGTCGAAAAATTCATTTGCATATATAACTTCGACTTTTTTATTATAATCTTTCGGAATTCGTTTGACGGTGATTATTTGATTAAGGGGTCTTCTCACTTCAGACGCAAAAAAAAAGCTGATTTCATGAATTTTTTCATACGTTTACATTATCGATATTGATATAAAAGTTGTTACACTTAATAAATACACTTTTGAAATAAATTTAAAAAAAATTGTTATGTATTTATGTAACCCAAACAATCTTTAATCGCGTTTTTCTCGAAACAACGATTTTCGACGGCTTGTTGATAAAATCTTCGAAACTACTAAACCGATCCTTAAGAAATTTTTGACCACCATTTTCTTTACAACTATAGATATCGGGCATATCAAGAATTTTTTAAATTTTGATAATTACTTTTGTTGCCAAAAACGGTAAAAAAGACACGTTTTTTTTTTCAAAAAATGTCTGCCATTTTGTTATTTCTGCATATCTAAATCATCTTATGATACGCGCTATAGCCATTAACATACTGAATCTAACACCGATTGATTTTCTTCTTTCGGATCATCCATCTCCGAGATTTCATCAACAGCGTACACCTACGTTTTTTAACTACCATTTTCGTCTATAAATTTTGACTTAAACAATTTTTTTTAAATGTATTTCGAAAGTGGATTTATTAAGTGTTACAACTTTTATATCAATATGTTTAATGTAAACCTATCAAAAAATTCATGAAAATAGCCTTTTTAGCGTCTAAAGTGAGAAGACTCCTTAAGTAAAATGTTTTTAACACAAGCGTAGCGTATAAATGATCAATTAAATAACACCATTAATTCAGCCCCAAAATTTTAATTTTCGATCACAGCGAAGATTAATTGACGTCGATTCGATGCGCGATCGTTGCAGAGTGAAATGAACCCACAATTGTACGAATAAAAATGAATAATCATTAATACTGTAAATTATATTATTTACGTGAAAACCATTTACTTTTGAATTAACGAAGAGCAAAATCTCTCTCTCTCTCTCTCTCTCTCTCTCTCTCTCTCTCCCTCTCCCTCTCTCGAGACGAGACTCTCTCTCTCGATAAAAGACGAGCTCGCATGTAAGAATGAAGTCAAGGTAATAGTTAGAGAAATTGTGCGAGAAGAACTAGAAAATTTAAAGACTGAAATGGAAAACATAAAAAGGATGCTACAAGTGGGACAGTCGGGCTATGGAAGGGAAATGAAGGCAACCTACAGTGCAGCAGTAAAAGAAAATAAGAAAGAAACGGTTATTATCATTAAACCAAAGACTTAACAGGAGAGTGAAGCGACCAAAAAGACAATAAAAGAAAAAGTAGATATTAAGAGTATGGCTATCGGAGTTACAAGACTCAAAAAGGGTAATCGTGGGACAGTAATTATGGGCTGTGAGACAGGAGAAGAAGTGAGTAAATTAAAGGCAATAGTACAAGATAAAAAGGGTGAAAACTTCAAAGTCACTGAGTCGTCGCAGCTAAAACCAAAAGTAAAGATTGTCCGTGTGGAAGAAGAAGATCTGAGCCTGGAAGATGAGGAGTTCATCGAGACCATAAAGGTACAAAACGGAATAGAGAGTGAGGGAAGAGAAATGAAAATTCTGAAAAGAATAATCAAAGGAAGGGAAAAGGAAGGGAACAAGCGAAAAAGTGAAGAAGGGTCAGTAATAATGGAAGTAGATGAAGCAACCCACCAAGAATTATTGAGCAAAGGAAAACTCAGCGTAGGATGGAAAAAGTGTCCGGTTTACAACCACGTAAGCGTGAAAAGGTGCTTCGGATGTTGGGGCTATTATCACATAGCCAAAAACTGTACCAGAGACGAAGTTTGCTATAAATGTACAGGGAGCCACAGGGGAAGTGAGTGTATGGCCGAAGTAAACAAATGTGTGAACTGTATGTACAAAAATCGAATGTTCAATTTGAAGTTAAATGTCGACCATAGTGTAATTGATCGAGACTGTCCAACCTACAAAAGAGCGATTCAAGCGGAGAAGAGGCGAGTGGGATGGGAAATATAGCAGCCACAGAATGAAGAGACGCTGTGGTATGGGAATGCGCAAAGTCTCATAGCTCACTGGGATGAAATACGATACTAAATAGTGGAAAAGAAGAAGCCTGCAATTATGGCATTGTCGGAAACTCGGATAACAGAGGACATTGAAATCGGAGAAGTGTATCTGCCGGGCTACAGTGCAGTCAGATGTGATGCGGAAAATAGAAGTACAGGTGGAACAATTGTATATATTAGAGACGATATTAAGTATGAATTGGTAACCGTAAACAAGAGAGAAGCAAATTGTTGGTGTGTTGTGATAGAGATTAATGATAAACTATACAAAGGAGCAATCATGGTTGTATATCACTCGCCAAGTGCATCAGATGCCGATTTTATAAAGTATATAATTGGCCTGACTGAGAGCCTAATAATAAAAAGTGACTGTTTAATAATAGGGGAATTTAATATAGATATGATGCTGGACACATATTACAAAAAGAGAATATTGACAGAAATGTGGAGTTTAGGAATGAAACAATATATTGATAATACGAGATGTTGAGGAATCAGCTTCGATTCGGCCCGTGAGATTTCCAAGGTCGTGGTGAATGATTGTAACTCCACATACATTGGCCAAACAAAACGATACCTTAAAAACAGAATCAATGAGCACAAAAATAGCCTAAAACACACCAACGAAATACACACAGCTCTAGCACAGCACGCAATAGAACAAAAGCACGATTTCAAATTTGATGATGTTAAAATTTTAAACAATGAAAAATGGCTTAAAAAAAGATTGATCCTAGAAATGATTCAAATCAAAGCGCATCCCAATGCCATCAATTTTAGAACTGACATAAATAATCTAAGCTCAATATACAACTCAATAATATAATCATAATAATATTTTATCATCCATAACCACACACATCAATTTTTCAACTCGTGACTAAATTTTAAAACTCTCGACATAACACTTAACCTTTTAGCATGACACGGGCAACCTCAAACTCTTGACTCAGCACTGACAAAGAATCATTCTCCCTCTCTCCAGAAACATTAATTCGCCACTTAGTCTTTCTTGAACTCTCTTGGACGTCACTACTCGACATGTAGAGCAAAAAAAATGTTGTCTAATTTTATTTTTTTGTACTTGCGAGGATATATTTAGTTTACTTCAATAGGTAATTACCATTTTCACACATCAGCTCATTAACCTCATTAATCATGACAATAGATTGGAATAAAGTCTCTTTCACCATACCAATTTTTCACAGATAGTACAATCGCCAAAAAACGGTTACATCCTATCAATTGAATTTAATTAAAAAAAACGGCTCTGAATCAATTTTGCGAATCAACCTCACGAGACAGTATTTCATCATCAAATATACTGTCTACATCAACCATCCTCCAAGCACAAACCAAAAAGAAAACTAGAAATATCGACAATATTCAGGTTCGTTATCTAACATAATTCTCATCGTTTCTTACAACATCACACTCTCACACACCACCCTAGTTACTCAAGAAAAAATTAATTTGTTAAAATAATCACTCATACAATATCACCACGATTGAAAAATTATGTGAAAAAACTAACACAAAAGTTACACATATCATTATATCACATCTAAAAATTATTTATTACACAAAATACAAATGAAAAAATCTGTAAACTATATTAATATAATTTGTATCGCGAAATTTGTAGAACAAATAAAGTTTCTGAAGAGGATCCGAACCAAGGATCGAAACGTAAACGAGCGGAAAAAACTCCCCTTTTTACTTTCCACCACGACCTTGGAAATCTCACGGGCCGAATCGAAGCCGATTCCTCAACATCTCGTATTATCAACACGGCCGCACACTACACATACTAATATATTGATAAGCCGACTAGGATAACACAGAATACTCGGACGATTATAGATTTATTGTTTTCTAATAAACATGTTCAAGTACAAGTAGAATATGAACCGAAGATTACGGATCATGCCTGGATAAAAGTTATATTAGGGAGGAAAGAGAGATATGATTACAGAGAGTATAGAGCTAGAGAGTATAGTAAATTCGAGGAAGAAGAATTCCTGAAAATGTTGAATGGTATAATGACACAACGACGAGATATGGATATAAATCAGAGGGCAAACATTTTTGTTGAGAACATAGTAAGAACATTGGACAAATTTGCACCGGAAAAGACTTTTAGAATCCCAAGCAAGTGGGAGGGGAAAAAATGGTACTCGGAGGACATAAGGATGGTAACGAGTAGAAGAGACAAGGCTTATAGAGAAGCAGTGTCTCATGGAACGAAGAAGCATTGGCAAAGGTTTAAAGTGGAAAGAAATGCCGTAGTTCAATTAATTAGGAAGAAAAAGAAAGATTACTATGAAAACATGATTGACACCAATAAAAAAAAACCCGACCAAAATGTGGAAAGCCTTGAAGGAAATAATAAAAGGAGTGCCACTGGGCGAAAGTGAGATAGGGAGTATAGACTTCGAAATATTGAGTATTAACACGAACGATAGTATGGCTGACAATTTTAACGAATATTATATGAAAAGTGTGAAAGATATATTGACCTCAATACGAACGGAAATGACTGATAGTCCAAACGGATATAAAATAGCATTAGGAGATAGAATAAATAAAGACAAAATAATGGAAAACTTTGCGAATACAAATGTAACCGACTTGGAGAAAGTGGTTATGGAACTCCCTAACAAAAAGGGAACGGAGGAAGGGATATCGAGTAAAATATTAAAACTGGCACGCGAAGCAATAAAAACGGAATTTGTTGATATAATAAATGGATCGCTAAGGGAGGGCTGTTGCCCGGAAAGCTGGAAAATGTCTACCATAATACCAGTCCCTAAACTTATTAAAGCACAAAAAGCTAGCCAATATAGGCCAATTAATATGCTGCCTTTGTATGAAAAGGTTCTTGAAATAATAGTAAAAAAAAACAACTTGAAAAGCACTTAGAAGTACAAAATATTATAACAGAACACCAGTCTGGTTTTAGGGAGCGATATTCATGTGAAACGGCAATCCAAAGTGTTATAGATGAATGGAAGGTATTTATAAGTGAAGGGAAGCTGGTCGGTGTAATATTTATGGACCTGAAACGAGCGTTTGAGACAGTGGATAGAGACATATTGATCGTGAAATTGTGCCAGTATGGAATAAGAGGTAAGGTGCTAGATTGGTTTCGATCGTATCTAAGTAATCGGACACAAAGAGTTAGACTTAAGAATGGATGGTCGAAAATTATGACTACTGAATACGGGGTACCACAGGGTTCTGTGTTGGGGCCTCTACCATTTATCGTGTATATAAATGATATTGTCAATCTGTATACGGAAGAGCGTGCAATAAGAATGTTTGCGGATGATACACTTATTTATATGACGGGAGAAAGCAGTGCGGATTTGGAGATAAAAATGAACAACTCTCTAAGCATAGTGGAACAATGGACGAATACAAACAAATTGAAAATGAATGTCGAAAAAACAAAATTTATGATTATGAGGCGTGTACGAAAAGAAGTGAGAGGCGACGTGACCCTGAAAAGCGGAGGCGGAACGAAGCTAGAGAGAGTGGACAAAATAAAATATTTAGGTGCAATTATCGATGAAAAGCTAAGATTCGCAGAACATTGTCAGTATATGCTAAAAAAGATTGGGAAAAAAACGAGCTTTTTAAACCGGATAGGACAGAGTGTGTCGGTATATGCTAGGTGTATGATTTATAAAACGATCGTTGCTCCGCATTTTGAATACTGTGCTACACTGCTATTGAGTATGGGAGTGACCGAATTGAATAAATTACAGGTTATGCAAAACCGGGCGATGAGAGTGATCCTACAATGCAGTAGGTATACGAAAGTAGTAGACATGCTAAAAGCACTTAAATTTTGGAATATCAGACAGAGATTGTACTACAACGTATGTACGTTTATTTTTAAAGCACTTAAAAATTTACTGCCAAAAGAAATTAAAAATCGATTAGTTGCAGTAGGGACGAGGAGCGGTAGAGCAACGAGACAAGCTGAAGATATTGTAATAGTATTTAGACGAACGCAAAGTGCGCAGAAGAGTATGTTTTATGAAGGAGTAAAAATATTCAATGCATTGCCATATGAGGTGAAACGTTGCGAGACGCTTATGAGCTTCAAGCGGATGTTAAAAGGACATATTGTATCAGCGGTAGGGTTAAGTGAATTGCAAATTAGAAATAAGTTAGTATTTGGAAATTCATGTAATAGTTATAAGTTAATAGCTGAGGAAGCTAATAAACAAACCTCTCTCTCTCTCTCACTCTCTCACTCTCTCACTCTCTCGCTCTCTCACTCTCTCACCCTCTCACCCTCTCACTCTCTCACCCTCTCACTCTC
>OZ023317.1:57249928-57407428 GCA_964007375.1 Ophion obscuratus
GACCTACCTGGTCGCATCCATATCAATGAATTCTTGCCATCTGACATTTATCAGTTACTGCGTAATACCAGAGCAAAAGCTGCGGCGACAAATCACAAACACGTGTGGGTGAGGAGCGGTGTTATTCGCGTGCGTAAGACTGACGGGAGTCCTGTCTTTGAAATCTGCTTATCAAGCGATCTAGCGAAATTGGATTGACTTAAACCGAATCAAGATATTGTTTCAGATAATATCAGTACAGTTGAGTCATTTCCGACCCACAACAAACTTTATATAGCTCAGTTTAAGGCAAACTCTTTATGCGGTCACCTACATCTTGTAAAGGCTCTGCTCGCCGAAATTTTTTTCCATATCTTGTGTATCACTGAGACTTGGCTTCACGAGCATATCACCAATGACCTAGTTCATTTGGATAATTACCAATTCTTTACCCCAAGACATCATCTCTCTGCAGTCTCTCACAGGATTTAAAGAACGCTTGTTCGCTTATCTCTTTGAACGTGACGAAATGTAAAAATAGATGATACGCCGTATGATGATGAAGATGAAGATAGTGTTGTAGTTTAAAAATGAAAAATGAAAAATGAAAAATTAATAATATAGATAGTTTAAATTAGTTAAAAATGTGTAGAGTGGATTCAAACCGAAACCGAAAACAAAATTTGGGATGGGTGTTATAGGGAAATTGTGTACTCTTCCGATGATTGTCGACTTGTCGACTTTTTGATTTTGATTTCCGTAGCGCTTAGTGTAGTAATAAAGTAGCCATAAGTTATACTGTACATCTTCGAGCATACTATGAGAATTGATATGTAAAATTACTGTTGTTTGTAATTTTTGCCCCATAGTCTTGGACTAGGGCATAATAAAGTAATCAATCAATCAATCAATCTCTCTCACTCTCTCACCCTCTCACTCTCTCACCCTCTCACCCTCTCACCCTCTCACTCTCTCACCCTCTCACTCTCTCACCCTCTCACTCTCTCACCCTCTCACTCTCTCACCCTCTCACTCTCTCACCCTCTCACTCTCTCACCCTCTCACTCTCTCACCCTCTCACTCTCTCACCCTCTCACTCTCTCACCCTCTCACTCTCTCACCCTCTCACTCTCTCACCCTCTCACTCTCTCACCCTCTCACTCTCTCACCCTCTCACTCCCTCACCCTCTCACTCTCTCACCCTCTCACTCTCTCACCCTCTCACCTTCTCACCCTCTCACCCTCTCACCTTCTCACCCTCTCACTCTCTCTCTCTTACTCTCACACTCTCTCACTCTATCACTCTCTCACTCTCTCACTCTCTCAGTCTCTCACGCTCTCACTCTCTCACTCTCTCACTCTCTCACTCTCTCACTCTCTCAAACAACCCCCCCCCCCCTCAAACAATTTATTTTAAATGTATTTCGAAAATGGATTTATTAAGTGTTACAACTTTTATATCAATATCTGTAATGTAAACCTATCAAAAAATTCATGAAAATAGCCTTTTTAGCGTCTAAAGTGAGAAGACCCCTTAAGTAAAATGTTTTTAACACAAGCGTAGCGTATAAATGATCAATTAAATAACACCGCTAATGCAGCCCCAAAATTTTAATTTTCGATCACAGCGAAGATTAATTGACGTCGATTCGATGCGCGATCGTTGCATAGTGAAATGAACGCACAATTGTACGAATAAAAATGAATAATCATTAATACTGTAAATTATATTATTTACGTGAAAACCATTTACTTTTGAATTAATGAAGAGCAAAATCTCTCTCTCTCTCTCTTTCTAAATTCTAAATTCTTAGAACTTATAGTGCCAAATGTTCTCCACGTAATACCGTATGGTCCAACACATCGCACTATTTCGGCAGACACGCGTATCGACCACTGTATGGCGACCCCTGCTGCCAGGATCGTAGACCATGGCCAATACCCGGTCCCGTTTTTGTCTGCGCATGACCTTATATTTATTAAGTATGATATCAAGGTACCGCAACATCCGTCCTCCTCTTTCTATTCTCGCAATTTCCAGTGACCAGACGAGACCGTACTCCCTGCTCATCTTGCGACAACTGATTGGAGACCATATTATAACATGCGCGCGGTTGATGACAAGGTTGAGTTTTTAAACACATGTATCACTACAGTGTTTGATTGTTATGCGCCTATAAAAAGAATTAAGATAAAACGTCGTCCCGCGCCCTGGCTCACCGCGGAACTGCGGGAAGGCATGAGGCTCCGAGATCGTCTGCGACGAGCGTTCGTTAAAGATAAGCAAAATACACCCCACATTTATGAAAAATTTAGAGTTGTTCGTGACAAATTAAAAAAAGCCATAAAGCGTGCGGAGGAATGTTATTATATGGTAAGCTTTGCGTCAGTGAATGAACCTCGTGCGGCTTGGTCCCTAGTGAATAGGCTTGGGCTCCTGCCTGGTTGGAAGTCACGAATGCAACCAGCCTTCCATTTGGACGTATTGAATCGTCAGTTTCTAATGCTTGATGCATCTCACTTCTCTGTAATCTATCCAAGATTACTGAACGAATCGTCGCAGATCAAGTGGGGCACTACATCTCGGCGAATAACCTCAGTGATCCGTACCAATCAGCGTTTAAGAGGAACCACAGCACGCAGACTGCACTGTTGCGTATAGTGGACGACGCTCGTCTTGCTGTTGACGAGCGTATGGTGACTGTCCTTATCTTATTCGATTTCTCTAAAGCATTTGACTATGTATTCCATGGACAACTTCTTAAAAGACTCATGGAACTACGATTTTCGAGGAGTACCGTCAGATGGTTCAGGGTGTACTTGGAGGGGCGTTCTCAGGCAGTCTGCGATGGTTGCGGTAACGTATCGGGATGGGAATACCTACGTTTGGGCGTGCCACAAGGTTCGGTATTGGGTCCACTTCTGTTTTCCATTTATGTCAGCGGTATTACCTCTGTTATCGAGAACTGCCAGTACAGTATGTATGCTGATGACTTGCAAATTTATTTGCATTGTCGGCCGTCAGATATCATGAGCAGCATTGCTCTCGTAAATAAAGACATAATGGCAATTTGTAAGTGGGCCGAAAATGCCGGCCTTAAGCTAAATACGGCAAAAACGAAAGCGATAATAATTGGATCAGCTCGCTACTTGACGCAGTTAGACACTGCGCCACTCCCATCAATCTCTGTGGGGCCCGATACGATCCCGTGGTCTGATTCTGTCACCTGCTTGGGCGTAACCATTCAACGTACGCTTTCGTGGTCTCAGCATACTTTAAAAGTTGCCGGTAAAATGAGAGCCATCATCTACCAACTGAACCTCTGTCGTGGGCGACTACTCACGAACGTTCGGAAGATGTTGGTAATGGCCCTTGTTTACCCGCACCTGGACTATTGTAGCCTTTTATTCACTGACTCAACTGCAGGCATGAACGTAAAACTACAGCGGGCGTTAAATGCAAGCATCCGTTTCATATTTGGTGTGCGACGTGATGAGCCTATTACTCCGTATTATTGGTGGCAGAATGGCGCATATCGTTCTTGCGCTTCTAGCGCTTGCGTCGTTCTTATATGCCATGTGCGATCACGGGGAACCAGCTTACTTGTTGCGATTTTTTGTGTGGCCAGTGTTGACGCAAACTAGACATTTGTGATGGCCATTAAGGAGTGGCGATTTTGTGGTACCGACCTGCCGCACAGATCAAAAATCCTTCCTCGCCACGGCATGTCGTGTATAGAATGGGATAGAGTATGAAATAAGGGCATGTAAAAGCCGAAAGGGTTTGAAGCAAGCGTTCAAATGTGTATTGTTGCAAGAAAATACGGACTGAGAAGTAGGGTAATGTAAAGTACCATATCTGCACTCCTTACATCTGTTCTTCTTCTCCTGGAACTGCTTCTCTTTCTGGGCGTAAGTTTAAATCGTAGTCCATATCGCTTTATTATTATTATTATTATTATTATTATTATTATTATTATTGTTATATTATTTTTGTTATATTTTTCTACTTTATATTTCTATTTTCATTTCATTTCGTTACTAGTCATAGCTATAAGTTGTTGACTAGGGATAACTATGTGAACACCTCATTGTACAAAGCTCTTGACATGTATCTTACGCACGGTGCTCTTAGGGGGCGTAAGCCCCAGAGTACGAATAAACTAATGTTCTCTCTCTCTCTCTCTCTCTCACACACACACACACACATTACTTTATATTTTGTAATGTAAAAAAATTCCAGTCCGCATTACATTACATTTTGTAATGTCAAAAATTTCCATTACTCATTATATTGGATTTTGTATGTGAAAAAAATCCATTACCCATAACATTGTAATGGGCAATGAAAATATTTCACATTATAAAATAGAATGTAATGAGGAATGGAATTTTTTAAATTACAAAATCCAATGTAATGGGTAACGGAAATTTGTTACATTACAAAATCCAATGTAATGGGTAATGGAAATTTTTACATTACAAAATCAAATGTAATGAGTAGTGGAAATTTTTTACATTACAAAATGTAAAGTAATGGGTAATGAAAACGGTAATGCATTACAAAAAGTAATGCATTATTTGCAACCCTGCTCCTGAAACATTATACGGTCCTAATTGTCTCGATAGCCGTTACACTAAAAGTGTTAGGGACAACATATTGTTCCTTCACGCTTTCAGTGGTTGCAACACGACAGCAGCTGCATACAAAATAGGGAAAACCGAAGTTCTTTCAACATTGCAAAGAAACGGGTCCCTACTGAAAGCTGTGGAATTGTTTATCAAAAAGAACTCTGATCCAAATATGATTGCTCACGCTGGAGAACGTTTTTTTATTGCACTGTATGGAGGTGATAAATCGGAAGGGTCCATTAACTCTCTTTGATACAAATGCTTCAGAAAATTGGCAAGTAAGACCAAGCTGAACCTGTCACTTCTACCTACTACCCAATAGTCAGCACGGTAGCATGCGTTCGGAACCTACCACCAGGTTCAAACTTGGCTTGGATTTTACCATGACAAGTTTGCTGCTAATAATATCTTGCAAATGCACCAAAAATTGCCCGACTACCTGTGGATCCCATAAAGCTAGCCTAAAATGTTCAATTATCTGCTCGAAATGTAGTGGAGAAACATACGACAATGTGCCAGATACATTGGTGGATACCATTGAAGACGAATTCGATGAAGATCTGATTTTCAATTCATCTCCTATGGATATAGCGAAGGCAGAAGACAGAGAGGGGCAAAGCGGTGAGAGTCTTCCTTCATCATCGAAACGAGACTTGCGACGTAAAATAACGCGCCACTTTGTATGAACTCAAATGTTTTAATCCGTTTTTATTTCAAAAAATTAATTTGCATTGATTGAGCTCGGTTCGCCTTCTTCACCTTTTCTTTCTCATTATTGTTGTAATAATAATTATTATTATTCATTTTATGATTTTACGTGATGTACAAACAATTGTATATTGTTACATTGACAATTTCTCATCATAAGACATTCTATCCATGCAAGTGAGGAAGATCTATAAATGATTAGTACTTCTTCACACTATAATTTTAATACAGTCACTACACAGTATTTTAATTTTTCTGACCACTTTTCGCTGTTTTATGTGTATGAAATGTTTTCCCACCAACTTACATATACATTCAAGGGATACCCCCGAACATATTCCAACGAGAAAATTACAGAAAAAAGTACCTGGCTCTTGGACTACTATTGCTGAAATAATCGAATTCCCCGATGTAACGAGAGACATTCGAGATTACAAGAGAGTTATCGCGATTAACAGTATCGAAGTTTGCATCATTGTAATGCGACGAAAAGATTTTATTTTTCTTTCCAATTGGCCAATTTTGTTTTTGCACATCTATAGCGTATGCTACAAAAGTTATCGAAATAATTTTGAAGAACCTTATCAGAGACCCGTAACCTAAACCTGCAGAGAGAAAACATTTTGATTGCTATGAAAATAAAGAAATGAGAAAATATGTAACGAAGAATTTTCGTTACACTCGACGGATGCAGCAAGCTCGGACACCATTCACAATCACCGCGCCGCTCTTGCGTCTCCAGCGTTACGCCGATTTCGAGGCAGAAACGAGAAAATAAATGAGCACGGAGGCGCGCGCGCGGATGTATCGTGGATTTGGCAATTCGTCGTACGTACCAGAGAGCGTGGCCCGTCGTATACGTCTTATCGCCCGATAGTTGGTAACTTTGAACCAGCAACGCGTTGCTGATCGGCTAATTTCAATTACCTTTACATTTGCATCGTCGGAATTGACCGAAAATTCATTCTTTGTTTGTATGCACGAGCTTAATTTGCAACGAGAGAGCCTTCGGATGATGATAGAAAATAGAGAAATAAAAACATATCGTTTCATTCCAACGATGATCGGGTTGCCGCATTTGCCAAATTTGCAAATGTAACGTATTTTTGCGCGGCATAGACGAGTTACGAGACCGACACTCGCGTTTCATTCACAAACGAATAACTGGAACGAAAGTCGACTCTCTCGATAGAGGAGGCGTGTATGGAACAATGTAGGGGCAATACGCGCTATCTTTGGTGTTATCACGTTCCGCAAAGTCTTCGGTGCAATACTCAAAAATAGAGACGCGCTCGAGGGGCCTCCGACCAATGCTTCCTTTCAAGGCGGATATCTATATTTCGAATGTTGAATTGTTGCTTTCAAGACATAAGGATGGCCAGCGTAATCTATCTTTCAGATGCAATTTGGTTAACCTCGTGCGTTGGTCGATTGACGATATTAATCGAAAAAGTGAGACAAGATGGATCCTTCCAAAAGACGATGACGCCGGGGCATCGCGGACGGCGTTCATCGCTGCTCACGATACGGATCCGAAAAAGAAAAAGACCGATCGTCGAGACGAGTCTGATGCTCACGGCCAACTCGTTTTCGCCCATTTATTGCATGTACGAAAAATCGTTCGACTCGAGAATGACATCTACGGCGACAACGTGTTCGAGGATTTCGGTTGAATTTACATTTCATCATTGTTGTTCTTTAAGTATAGGGATATATATTTTCGTTTGATGTATCGAAGGAGGATTGAAATAATAATATTTGTTTGGCGGAATGCAGAGGACTACTCGACGGAGGAATCGCATCTCTCGACCCTTCCGACAAACATGCCGCCGCAGAGAGCCTCGTGGGAAGCAGCAGTAGCAGCAGCAGCAGTAGAGCCACCCTCGATGCTCGGCAAGACCTTGTTTTCCCTCAAAATCACCGCTTCTAAATCGTCCGACGAAAGAGAATTATTGCCAGCCAGAAAAACCAAGATAGCGCGTTACTACCGGCGTTATCCGTACAAATGCAAACAGTACGAGTATACGAGCGGACTCGATCGGGGCTCGAAGAAAATCGAAAAGAAAAAAATATACACCGCTGACGGAGCTGTCAAAGATCAAAGATTCGCGTACTAATCGCAACTCGTCAATCCCGAGTCAAAACTTTTAGCCTCCTCTGAACCCTCGCAGGACCGATTTCTTTTGTAATACATAAGCCGCCAGCTTCCGTTGAACCTACCAAACCCCATTTTTCGAGTTCAGTGGCATGAAGAGACCTCCTCTTGGTCTAGTGTAGCCTCTGTTAGACCTCCCAAACCTTCTTTCGACCCCCAGTTTTCAGTGAAACGTGCAGAACACAGGCCTCCTTAATCTGCTTTCGATCTCAAACCGTTGCCTCGACCCCACCTAACCTGCTTTCGGCCCAAATTCGATATTTTCTCCATCATCACTCCATTGCGGCCTGATCGGTAACCCGTTCGATGATGAAAAAGATACGTTTTCCATGATTATCGCTCGAATAACGGTACAGGTGAATATGCATTATCAGATAATAAATAAATACTGCACAATTAATAAAAATACATCGTCGCCTTATCAAATTATTAGTGCAATATTAACATACGAAAACAATAAAATTTGCTGAATATCGATTTATTATTATTTTATAGGTGATTCATAGAAGAATACTCGTATATACAGTCTTACTCCACTTCTATCGGATTAATGGGTGTCAAGAACTTTCCTGTCAGGCCAGGTAAAAATGCCAGGCTATCCAGTATAAACGTACGCGACTTTTTACATCCATGACATTTCTTCTCAAACCCTCTAGTTCTTGAGTTACATTGCATTATCTAGAATTAGTCTTTTTTTTAGCAAAAAATGAAATAACTTTGCGATATAAATTGTACTAAACTTTAAAAAAAACGAATATGGAGCTCCTGCTACCCCGTTCAAGTTTATCATGGATAAACATGACAAATTTTCTTTGCATAAGTCATGCGTCCAATTCTCGATGGTCGAAAAAAGCCGAAAAACAGTCACATACAAAAATGTGTACCGGGTCGAAAAAAAATCATAAAAAAATATTCCAAAAAAGCAAAATAAAGCTGAATTTGTTCCCTTTAAAACGCTGTTCGGTAAATTTGGTTATCTTTTTTTCCGAAGCTATGTAACTTTAAGTGCAGCAAGAAATAACGACGACGGGTGTATCCAAACTTTTAAGCGACGTTGTATATTATATAATACTGTGTGTGTGTGTGTGTGTGTGTGTGCGTGCGTGCGTGCGTGCGTGCGTGCGTGCGTGCGTGCGTGCGTGCGTGCGTGCGTGCGTGCGTGCGTGCGTGCGTGCGTGCGTGCGTGCGTGCGTGCGTGCGTGCGTGCGTGCGTGCGTGCGTGCGTGCGTGCGTGCGTGCGTGGTTTGTTGGTGGTGCGTCGACAGGCCGCAGTCTTCCGTCGGACCGTGGTTGCCTTTGTAATTCTCTCCGACTAGTTGGCGGAGGGTCTGCTACCGCGGTGCTTGGAAGGGTCGTCGAAATAACGATCGCACTTCTCGGTGTTTAGGTTTTAAAGATGTTAACTTATATTTTACGACTAAATTTAAAAATGATACAACAATTAAATTTGGAAGTCTGGTCAAAAAACCTTTCGCCATTTTATATTCGCATTGATTTTATATTTTTATTTTGAAAGAACTTCCAACCCAAGTCTCCTAGGAGACTTGAGTTGGAGGAAGCTCCAACGTTGTCGTGAGCCCGCGAATCTAAGACTGACTAACAGGGACTCTTGGTCTCTTTTGATTGTTCATTTGCGAGTGGGGCAAATCGCTGATGTCGTGGAATTAGCTTTGTTACTGCGTTCCCACAGGCGCGATCCTGCTGACGCTCTTTACTCGGAAGACCTCCGCTGCCCGGGACTTCGGTAACGCATACCTCCGATAGCCCGGATCTCTGGTAGCCCGCGAATCTCGCGATAGCGATACATAGCGTTTTCCTGAATTTTTAAAATAAATTAATGTCCGTTACATTTCCACGAACTGGGTTGAGCCAGGACGTAACAATATATACATATACATTGTAACGGTGTAATCTGACACCTTCTGGAATAAGCCACCCGGTGACGAGATATTTTTTTCCCCACTATGTAGCCAAAGCGTATTGCGTTATTCCCAAATAGTATATAAGAGCGTCTCGCAGATCGAGAAGCGCGTTTTATCGTCAAGCATTCATACGATCAATACCATTTGTCACGAGCATATCATTGCCGAGTCTAAACGTAGTAAACATTCATCGATCGTCAAGGAACATTCTACAATATACAACTACGCACTTCGATTGACGTATAACTCCAGCCGCTATCGTGAAAGAAGAGTCATCAGTCGGCGCATCAAATTACACTCATTGGACATCGAGTACAAGACAACATCGAGAAGAATATAGGCCAGCACTTCGTCATACAATAGTAATCAATAAAATAAAGAAGAACTCTTCGATAAGCGATAACGACATTTTTTTAAAAACATATATGTTCGCCCAACGGTGTAACATATAAATTGGTGGCAGCGGTGGGATGTCTCAATAAGAAGGGCCTCCCGAATAGACTGGTGCTCAAAATAATAAAGAGCACTTCGAATTCAACGGTGGATGTCAACAAGGAAGTTCAACATAAATCGGTGAAAGTCAAGGATTCCAAAGGAGAAAACACATTGTCGTGAAATCTCAACGGATATCCAATTCATCATCAAAAGTTGGCTTCAAGACATCTGTTCACCACATCCGGTTCAACTTGTGATCGTCAACGGAACACCTGAGGGACATCCGACGACGACTCATCGAATCGAAGGTCACGTGTGATACCAACGAGGATCTGAGAAGATCATCCTGAGGGAACATCTCGACGGAATCATCACGCGACAGTCATCGAAGAAGGACATCGGCAACTAACCAAGAAACGGGTGCCAATACGGAGTGATTGACAGCCCATCCTAATTGAAGAAAGAAGAAAAACCTCATCAAGGAAGAGGAAAACGCTCGTTATATTTAAGGACGATCGATATTGCGCCAAGGTAAGAAATGGAAGAAATACAAAAACTTCTTCAAAATCTTTTCAAGAGAATGGAAAATATTGAATCAAAGGTTGAAGAAAAAACCGAAATTTCTCAAAACCTTTTCAAGAGAATAGAGAATATTGAATCGAAAGTCGATGTAAAAACAAATGATTATGGATCTGATATAACTGAAGACGAAGATGAGACTGGCCATGTAACATCGCTAAAAGAATTACTAATTACAATATCTGAATTCGATGGTGAAAATATGCCTGTAGAAACGTTTATTTATCAAGTTGAAAGTGCAAAAAAGAATACTGATCGAAACAAACAAAGTCTCCTACTTGCGATGATTTTAGGATCAAAATTAAAAGGTAGAGCAAAAATAGAAATTAGAGCGGATAATATTGATAATTTTGCTGAATTGAAAAATATCTTGCGAATCAATTACGGTAGTCACGACGATTTAACTGTTTTTCAACTCCAAAGGATGAATTGTAGACAAAAACAAAAAGAATCAATTAATGAGTATTCACAACGATTCATGAAAATACACGATCTGGCAATCAAATCAATTTTAAACAAAACGTCTATTCCGCCAAGTCACAAAACAATCCTAATTGACGAAGAAAAGAAAAAGGGTCTTACAGATTTTCTAGAAGGTTTAGAAAGAGAAATTCGTTTAGATGTAAAAACTGAACATCCGAACAATATAAAAGAGGCGATTACTTCTGCGATTAAATCCGAAATTACCATGAAAACTCGATCAATGAATAATGTGACAGAGAAAACTTACCAGGGTTCAAGTCATTATCAAAGTCATAAAAGTAAAAACAAAAGCGACAAAACATTTACAAGAGGTTTCCAAAAAATGTGTCATTATTGTAAAAAACCGGGACACGTACTTTCAGAATGTAGAAAAAAACAATTTGATAACAGACAATTTCACAAACGGGATTTTCAAAATGCTCCTCAAACCTCCAAAGATCCTCCACAAACCCATCATGTTCAAGAGAACGAAAAAACATCACAAGAATTTGCAGCATCCGAAACAAAGAATGTAAACTCGCTCACATTCTTTTAAAATTAGATGACACCAAAGAAGGAATATTTTTGATTGATCCAGGTTCCACAATATCGTTGATAAAAAAGAAATTATTGAATGATCCGACAAAAATAATTAAGAATGGAAAGAAAATTACGACAATTGCAAACGAAACTTTGAAAACGGAAGGAACAATTGAAACAAGATTATTTTCCCAACCAGTCGAGTTTCACGTAATCCCTTCAAACTTGCCAATGAAAGAAGACGGATTAATTGGATTAAATTTACTTGAGCAATTCGAAGCAAAATGGGACATGGGTAAGCACGTACTTCAATTTGGACCAAGAACATTTACAAAAGATCCACCCAAAAGAGAAACAAATATGCCCGCACGAACTGACTGTTTACGTACATTTGACATTGAAGGAATTCTGAATGGAGATGCCAAAATAGAATTAAAAGATTACGATGTATTGGTAAATGTTCAAAACGGACAAGCTACATTTCCTATTCCCAATTGGACTGACAAAGACGGTTGTACAAGAAAGTTAAAAGCCGAACCAATTAACCATTTGGATATCAAAAATTATGAGATCCCTGAGTTGACAAATAAAAGAGAAAAGTTACTTGTTGAAAATACTCGATTGAATCACATCAAAGAAGGAAAAGAAGAAATCTGGAAAATCATCAAAAAGTATCATGACATTTTCGTTTTACCAGGAGATCCACTTCCAATGACTCGACTAATAGAACATTCGATAGATTTAACTGACGAAAAACCGATTCACACGAAGCAATACAGATATCCACCCATCCATCAAGAAGAGATTAAAAGACAAATTAAGGAAATGCTTGAAAAGGGTATCAGTCGAGAAAGCGATTCACCATATAATTCACCTCTATGGATTGTACCAAAAAAATCGGACGCATCTGGAAAAAAGAAATGGCGAATAGTAATTGACTATCGAAAAATCAATGACAAAACTAAACAAGATGCTTATCCTTTACCAAATATTGACGAAATTTTAGACAATTTGGGAAACGCCAAATATTTTTCTGCTTTCGATCTTGCATCTGGTTTTCATCAAATTGGATTAAAAGAAAAAGATAAAATAAAGACAGCATTTTCGACAAAAGACGGTCATTATGAGTACAATAGAATGCCTTTTGGATTAAAGAATGCACCACCGACATTCCAAAGAATGATGAATAAAGGATTACAAGGACTAATTGGCAATAACTGCTTTGTATATATGGATGACGTCATTGTATTTGGAAAAACTCTAAATGAACACAACAAAAATCTAGAAACGCTATTCCAAAGATTCAGAGATGTCGAATTAAAACTACAACCTGACAAATGTGAATATCTGAAACCGGAATTAGCTTATTTGGGTCACGTCATTTCAAAAGAAGGAATCAAACCAAATCCTGAACGAATAGAAAAAATTGTAAACTATCCAAAACCCAAAAATCAGAAAGAAATCAAACAATTCTTGGGACTTGTGGGCTATTATCGAAAATTCATCAAAGACTTTTCAAAGAAAGCATTACCCCTGACAAATTTATTAAAAGAAAAGACCACTTGGCAATGGACGAACGAAGAAGAAAAATCATTTACAACATTAAGAAACGCGCTTTGTTCAGAACCTATCCTGACGTATCCCGACTGGAACAAACCATTCATACTATCGACTGACGCTAGTGGAAAAGCAATTGGTGCAATACTATCTCAAGGAGAACTAGGAAAGGACAAACCTATTTCGTACGCGTCAAGAACATTAAACCCTGCCGAGCAAAATTACTCAACTACAGAAAAAGAATTACTTGCAATTGTTTGGGCAGTAAAGCATTATCGACATTTTCTCTATGGCAGAAAA
The DNA here is from genome assembly GCA_964007375.1 of Ophion obscuratus. Classification (NCBI taxonomy): domain Eukaryota; kingdom Metazoa; phylum Arthropoda; class Insecta; order Hymenoptera; family Ichneumonidae; genus Ophion; species Ophion obscuratus. Next base: position 57,263,198 of record OZ023317.1, read on the forward strand.
TTCAAGATTATCACGGATCATAAACCACTAACTTGGCTAATGAATTTAAAAGATCCCTCTTCACGGCTAATGAGATGGAAATGGAAATTGGAAGAATACGACTTTGAAATCATACATAGAAAAGGAAAATCTCATGCAAACGCGGACGCTCTATCTCGAATAAATATTTTGGATGATGAAATCCCTGAAGTTATTGACGAATTCATAAATGAAACTTTTCCGAATTATGACAACTTCCAAGAAGAAAAAGACTCTTATGAAAAATCTGAAAACATTTTTATTAAGGAAGGTCGAGTTAACAAAAAAGGTCTCATTATAACGGATAATCTAAACGAAAAAGGACTAATAATCAATCCTAACGAAGACGAAATCGTTTGGTGGACGGAATTAAGAGCACGAATCCCTAATCGTGAGTCTATCGAAATAAGAATCAAAGATCCGAGAATTCGAGCATTAATACTTGAAATGATTGAATATATTTTCACAAAGGTAAATCCGGAAAAAGAGTTAACTATTTTTACGAGTCAAGTGAAAGACCCTACCACTCAAGAAGAAAGAGAAAGAGTAATTAAAGAGTTTCATGAATCAACAATCGGAGGACATAACGGACCACAAAAGACTATAGAAAAATTGAGACAAAAATATAACTGGACTGGAATGACAAAAGACGTAGAAAGGATAATTCAACGATGTCAGATATGTCAAAAAGAAAAATCAACCTCACAAGTGACAAGACCAAATCCAGGAAATCCTGACATCCCAGTAAATCCTAACGATAAAGTATCATTAGATGTAATGGGACCTCTTCCATCAAGTCACGGTCATAAATATATATTGGTTATACAGGACTACCTTACAAGATATTTGGTAATAACTCCGCTCAAAACTAAAAACTCGCAAGAAGTATTAGAAAAATTTTGGGAAAACTATTGTAAAATTTTTGGGATTCCTAAAGAAATTTTAACGGAGAATGGCGTCGAGTTTAAAGGTAAATTCCATGAGGTAATGTGTGAAAAATTAAGGGTCAAATGGACCGCAACCTCTGTATATCACCCACAATCAAATGGAAAAAATGAACGTGCACATCGGGAAATCCTCAACTACGTACGGAGCTACATGATGGAAAGTACCGATTGGGTGAATCAATTATCAAGGGCCATGATCTCTTATAATTCAACACGGAATGAAAAGACCGGAGTGTCACCTTTCGAATTTTTATTTGGTTATGCCCCAAATATCCCTTTAGACGCCGAAGACCTTGAAATGACTATCAAAGAAAAATATGACTCGTTAAGAAGATATCGAGAAAAAGTCCGTGAAAAAGCTAGAGAAAAAATCGAAAAATCCCAAGACAAAACACGCGAACGATTAACTTCCCAAAGAAATCCAAAATCATTAAGAATAGGACAAGAGGTACTAATTAAAAGGAAACAGCCAGGATTTTCGAAGCTACATAGTCCATGGGAAGGACCGTACATAATAGAACAGATTTTAAATGAACAAAGTGTAGCTATAAGAAGAGGCAACGACCTCATAATATATAATAAAATAGATGTAAAACCCTATTTTACAGATGAAAATGAATCCGATGACGCAATTGACGATACTGATACTGATGACGACATTATTGACCCCAATGATCCGCAGCCAGGTACAAGTAAACAACATTGGGAATGAAAAATCGGTTTATCTAGAAACCATGGGAAAAGCACATGTCTATCACGAAACTTGGAAGATAATCATCGGAATAGAATTTAGCCACTTACCCAAAGAGGTATTTTTACTAAAGAATAAAACTAAAGAATTATACGATACATGCTTGCAACATAAACCTGGATTTGTATGTCAAAGTGTGCAACAAATTAAAATGCAAATTAAACGAAATGAAATGCTAGAGAGTCAACTAAATACATTATATCATTTAATCGGTCAAAGAATAAAAAGAGGACTTTTCAATATTGTCGGAGAAGGAATAAAATTACTTTTTGGAACATTGTCATCCTCTGACGCTACTTATTTTAATGATGAGATCGATAAACTACGAAATGACAACTTGGTAATAGCACATTTAATAAAAAACCAGACGACTTTAATGATGAACCAATTAAAGAATAACGATAAAACTTTTCGAGATATGATTGTGCAATTTAAGTTACTAAGTGGGAATATAAAAAACTTGCACGAAGAAACTAGAAGAAATACAATTAATATACAAATCAATGAAATATTATCCGGATACGTTACGCTGTACCAAGATCTAAAGACGAGTATAACAGATTTGTTAAATGCAATAATTGATGGAAAACATGGAATAGCGCATCCTCAAACGCTTCCTCCACAACTTGTATTTGAAAATTTGAGAAACCATACAAATTATCCTCATTTCTTCCCAGTCCAGCTAACTGAAGAGCATTTTTCCACATTAATTGACATAAGTCATTTGACAATTGCGGTAATACAAGAAAAGCTAATATATATTCTGGAAGTACCGATATTAGAGGAAGAAATGTATGAAATATTATATCCGATCGCGATTCCGACCTATTCAATGATAAAAGGATACATATTATATCATATTGATACAGATTATATTGTAATTAATGAAAAGAAAACCCGATTTTTTCCACTACAAGTAGTAGAATTTGAAAATCTAAAAAAGGTGGAAAATATGTATCTAATTCAAAGAAAACATCCAGATTACTCAACACAGTCCTCTACATCATGCGTAATAACTATGATTCTCGCGAAAAAGGAAAATATGTGTACACCGAAATACGTGCAACTAGAAAGTTCTCTATTTATTCAATTAAAAACAGGACAAGATTGGATTGTAATACCTGTAAAAGAAGAAACACTTCATATACTATGTCCTGATAATGCTCCGAAAACAATAAAACTTCAGTTAAATGCAAAAGTTCATCTTGAAAAAGGATGTTTAGCAATGGCAACACACGCTATACTAAAAGCCTCGAACGTAATTAAAACAGTTGAGTCTGATATAATTCTACAAGGAAGTTTTAATGAGACAGAAATAAAAGATCTTCTACGAATTCATAAAATTAAAGGAAAAGAATTAAATATTAGTAGAATCTCTGAAAACTATATCAACTCAAAGAATTTACAAGATTTGGGAACAAACATCGAAGAAATAAATGAGCAAATAAATGAATTAGCATTGCAAAGAAGATCAAAATCTATTAAAGAACATATTCAAGATGGACTTCAATATATAGGATACACGGCTATAACCGTAATATGCACTTACGTTATGTATAAAATAGGTCTTTGGAAATGCTTAAGAAAAACAGTTTCCTGTTGTTTAAGACCATGTGTAATATTTGATCATTGTAATTTTGGAAATAACGCCCAGACCATAGATCGACCGGAGCATATACATCTTAAAGAATCATCAAGAGGAAAATATAATGAAAAGACAAGAATTACAGAAATAGAAGAATCTGAAGAGTCGCCAAAACTGATTCAAAAATTGTTTAAACCGAAACAATCAACCAGTCAAATATGAAAATTTATGGGGACCAAAATTCTTTAAGGAGGGAGGAATGTAACGGTGTAATCTGACACCTTCTGGAATAAGCCACCCGGTGACGAGATATTTTTTTCCCCACTATGTAGCCAAAGCGTATTGCGTTATTCCCAAATAGTATATAAGAGCGTCTCGCAGATCGAGAAGCGCGTTTTATCGTCAAGCATTCATACGATCAATACCATTTGTCACGAGCATATCATTGCCGAGTCTAAACGTAGTAAACATTCATCGATCGTCAAGGAACATTCTACAATATACAACTACGCACTTCGATTGACGTATAACTCCAGCCGCTATCGTGAAAGAAGAGTCATCAGTCGGCGCATCAAATTACACTCATTGGACATCGAGTACAAGACAACATCGAGAAGAATATAGGCCAGCACTTCGTCATACAATTGTAATCAATAAAATAAAGAAGAACTCTTCGATAAGCGATAACGACGTTTTTTTAAAAACATATATGTTCGCCCAACGGTGTAACAACATATATATATATATAAACTTGAAATATGTGTTTGCGTTAACCCATTAACGCCCAAGAATCGCGATTTTTTCCTTCATTTTCAAGCCAGATTTTTATTATATAAAAAAAATCATAAAAAATGAAGAGATACCTTCCCTAGTATTTTCGAGGGTGCTCTTTCAGAATCTGGGGTCAAAATCGGGTTTTGTCCATTAGGAAAAAAAATATGGCGGCTTTTAAACAAAAAAACAGGAAAAATCGATGACATTTTTTTTCAAAATTTTTTTTCGCCTCGAAGCCGTTGAAAAGTCCGGTTTTTTTTCAACCATGGGTGCATAGAATATTGACGATTGAACAATCAATTTTTTAAATTCGTCGTTGTCAACATTTTCACCCCCAAAATGGCGCTTTTCACCCCCTGAGTGACACGAAAAATTTCACGCTCGGTGTCCCAAATGAAAAGTAGTTGGATTTGGACGAAAATTGGTACTCGGAGGTTTTTGAGGTCGCTGATTACGATTCTGTTCTCAAAATTCTGAAATTCAAAATGGCCGATCCAATATGGCGGACACAAATGCAAAAATTCATTTGAATTGGATAAAACGTGGCACTCGGGGGTTTTCGAGATCGCTGATTATGATTCTGCTCTCAAAATTCCGAAATTCAAAATGGCGGATAAAATATGGCGGACACAAATGCAAAAGTTCATTTGAATTGGATAAAACATGGCACTCGGGGGTTTTCGAGGTCGCTGATTATGAATCTGCTCTCAAAATTCCGAAATTAAAAATGGCGGATCCAATATGGCGGACACAAATGCAAAAGTTCATTTAAATTGGATAAAACGTGGCACTCGGGGGTTTTCGAGGTCGCTGATTATGATTCTGCTCTCAAAATTCCGAAATTAAAAAGAGCGGATCCAATATGGCGGACACAAATGCAAAAGTTCATTTGCATTGGATAAAACGTGGCACTCGGGGGTTTTCGAGGTCGCTGATTATGATTCTGCTCTCAAAATTCCGAAATTCAAAATGGCGGATCCAATGTGGCGGGCACAAATGCAAAAGTTCATTTGAATTGGATAAAACGTGGCACTCCGGGGGTTTTCGAGGTCGCTGATTATGATTTTGCTCTCAAAATTCCGAAATTCAAAATGGCGGATCCAATATGGCGGACACAAATGCAAAAGTTCATTTGAATTGGATAAAACGTGGCACTCAAGGGTTTTCTAGGTCGCTTATTATATTTCTGCTCTCAAAATTCGAAAGCCTTTGGGTATTTAAATACCTGGTATTTTCAGGTATTTGAATACCCAAAGGCTTTCAAATTTTGAGAGCAGAATCATAATCAGCGACCTCGAAAACCCCCGAGTGCCACGTTTTATCCAATTCAAATGAACTTTTGCATTTGTGTCCGCCATATTGGATCCGCCATGTTTAATTTCGGAATTTTGAGAGCAGAATCATAATCAGCGACCTCGAAAACCCCCGAGTGCCACGTTTTATCCAATTCAAATGAACTTTTGCATTTGTGTCCGCCATATTGGATCCGCCATTTTTAATTTCGGAATTTTGAGAGCAGAATCATAATCAGCGACCTCGCAAATCCCCGAGTGCCACATTCCAGCCGATACAAATGAACTTTTGCATTTTTGTCCGCCATATTGGATCCTCCATTTTTAATTTCGGAACTTTGGGAGCAGAATCATAATCACCGACCTCGAAAACCCCCGAGTGCCACGTTTTATCCAATTCAAATGAACTTTTGCATTTGTGTCCGCCACATTGCATCCGTCATTTTGAATTTCGGAATTTTGAGAGCAGAATCATAATCAGCGACCTCGAAAACCCCCGAGTGCCACGTTTTATCCAATTCAAATGAACTTTTGCATTTGTGTCCGCTATATTGCGTCCGCCATTTTGAATTTCGGAATTTTGAGAGCAGAATCGTAATCAGCGACCTCGAAAACCCCCGAGTGCCACGTTTAATCCAATTCAAATGAACTTTCCCATTTGTGTCCGCCATATTGGATCCGCCATTTTTAATTTCGGAATTTTGAGAGCAGATTCATAATCAGCGACCTCGAAAACCCCCGAGTGCCATGTTTTATCCAATCCAAATGAATTTTTGCATTTGTGTCCGCCATATTGGATCCGCCATTTTGAATTTCGGAATTTTGAGAGGAGAATCATAATCAGCGACCTCGAAAACCCCCGAGTGCCACGTTTTATCCAATTCAAATGAACTTTTGCATTTGTATCCGCCATATTGGATCGGCCATTTTGAATTTCGGAATTTTGAGAACTGAATCGTAATCAACGACCTCAAAAACCTCCGAGTACCAATTTTCGTCTAAATCCAACTACTTTTCATTTGGGACACCGAGCGTGAAATTTTTCGTGTCACTCAGGGGGTGAAAAGCGCCATTTTGGGGGTGAAAATATTGACAACGACGAATTTAAAAAATTGATTGTTCAATCGTCACTATTCTATGCACCCATGGTTGAAAAAAAAACCGGACTTTTCAACGGCTTCGAGATGAAAAAAAATTTTGAAAAAAAAGTGTCATCGATTTTTCCTGTTTTTTTTTTCTTTAAAAGCCGCCATATTTTTTTTCCTAATGGACAAAACCCGATTTTGACCCCAGATTCTGAAAGAGCACCCCCGAAAATACTAGGGAACGTACCTCTTGATTTTTTATGATTTTTTTTATATAATAAAAATCTGGCTTGAAATTGAAGGAAAAAATCGCGATTCTTGGGCGTTAATGGGTTAATATATTCGAATATACACTACCAGTCAAAAATATTCTGACACTTCAGATAATTGCAAAATTATGGCAGAATAATTATTATTTTACGAACATACTATAAGCTCTGTATAATTAATTAATTACATAGACTTTTATAGTATCTTCGCAAAATAATAAATGAAATAAATTATATGACTCTAACATTGTTTGGCAATTATCCAGCGCTCAAAAGTTTTGCGATTATGTGGAGTGTCCGAAACCTTTTGGCTGGCAGTGTAGATATAAATAACATATAATGTTGATATTCATATGAAACGTGAGGGTATAAACTATAGTCTATTTCGTGTTCTAAAAGATTGTCGGTTTGGAATTCAACCTCATTCGATTTTTTCTTTATTTTTTCCTTTTGTTTTTTTTAGTTCATTCAATAATGAGTCCATAAATGGCGATAGTCGATTTCAAATAAAATATTGGATATTGTTTTGTTTTCATTTTTAGCACGTCGAAAATTTAAAACATATTTCCACGTGTATGTATGAAGCATATTTTTATTTCTTTCCGCTAAATATTATGATATTAACTAACCACGTCTATTTGATTTTTTTTTATTTGAATAGTTTATTTCAATTTATTTTAAAATAATTTATTTCAAATATCTTTATTTATTCAAATCAATCTATTTAATATCGTCGAATAATTAAATATTTTATTTGATCCTAATAAATCTTTGTTTCGGTTTCATCTGTACAAAAAAACAATTTAGTTAAATTCGCTGAATGGATCTAGTTCATTTTTTTAAATTTACATTAAATAGAATTTTCGTGGAGGCAACCATTTTTCTATTTGATCGAAATAATGGTCTATCTTTATTGCAACACTCATATCAAAGAAGCGTGGGGGCAGGGAAGGTGGAGAGAGAAGAATTATATATATAAATATATTTATATAGGTTATGTTTGAAAAATCTATAGTATGTTATCTAGCAACTTTCTGATTATCCCAATGATATTAACTAATTGGTATAGTTTATGTGATACAACAAATAGGTATAGGTATTCGTTTGGTGTCTTATGTCATATCAACGACCAAAATGTTATAAGCACTCGGTAGCATAGGGGCAGCGTGCGTAGCTATGAGTAGGTAGGTACTAGGTTCGATTCGCATATAGGGCAAATATTTACTTCGAAAAAAATCATTTCTAAAGGCCAGGGAATGACGAATTACGATGAAAAATCGCTGTGATAGAGTTCGCAATTAAGTGATTCATTTTATTTTCGATTTATGAAATATTTGATGCATATAGTACACTTAGCTTTACAGTGTACATTGTAAGCAAATAAAGATTCATTTGAATCTCATGTTTATCAACATTTATAAATATCTTTGAAACAAATATGATCGTAGTAAGCTGTGAAACAAGGAAAAAACCTATTTTTTTCCATAGAACCTATACAAATACATTTTTTTGTTTAGCAGTATACAGTAGGCCGAAGGGGAGGGGGTGGAGTAGGTTCTGCGGAGGCGCTCGAAGTAGGCCCACCTGAGGTTCCGTAGGTTCAGTTGTGGTCCTCACTGGCCTCCTTTCAGTCAAAATTCCGATCGCGAGTCAGCCGATTTCTGCTCGGGAAAGGAAGCCGTCATTTTTCGGGTTGAAAATTTTGACTCGGGATGTTTAATTTCAGAACACACAAATGGCTACGATTACGGCGTCGAACATCACCTCTGTACACCGCGTCGCGTCAGGGGGGGTGGGGGGGACACTTCCCTACCAGGCGCCTTATTCGTTTCTGCAAATGTCGCCTCGTACCGCCCATAAGTTACTCACTCGCGTGCGCGCTTTATCTGGCGTAAAAAATAATGGCGATCGATCGTAAACTCTCGCGTGATTTTCATACTCCACGAGTATCCTCCCCCCCCCCCGTGCTCCCGATAAAATAAACCAATGCTTTGGATAAACAAAACATATGTAGAAGAATCTTTGCGTGTGTACATTATGATTTTGTAGGATAATATAAAGGAAGAACGGAGAGCGGAAGAAATCATCATCGACGACAAGGAATCTGCGAGAAACCAACGCTGAAGCCAGGCCCGGAACCAAAGGCGTCGGAAACGAAGCACACCTTCGGGATATTGTTACTACGCGAAATGTCGAACAATGCTGTGAAGAAACGAAAAAAAAATGAGAAGGGCGACGTTTGGACGATCGATGTAGCCAACGATACACGTACTTTTCGCTCCCGCCAAGGATCTACCGCAGTAACGTCCGTTTCGTTCGCCGAACGTAACGTAATCCTTGGTACATCCGACGCTATTTTCCACGTCAAAATCGAGAATGACCACTTCCAATTGGCAAGAATCGGGGGCTTTGTAGAATCTGCGAAAAAAATGTTGAATCGTCGAAAAGGCATCGAGAAAAAGTTTAAGGAAAAAAGGCGGTTTCACCACGTACCTGAAGCACTTGCTGAGATTGTCGGGATACTCGTTGGGATAACCGGGCGAAGAGATAATCCCCTCGCTGACGTTAACGTCCTCGCACTCGATCGTGGACGGAATTTTCAAACGAGTCGAAGGAGGAATTGCCGAATGGTTCGTAGCGGGAATTGGTCCGTGGTCCCGATATTCCTCTCCAACGAGGCCCCCATAGTTGATCCAGTCGTTGGGTCGATAGCCAGGATAATCAGGTGCCAACGGGTTCGTTCGAGCGCATCTGGCATTTCGGAGATAAGCCTCCTTCGCCGCGATTGTCCAATCGATGAAACTCAACGTCTGGCAAGTTAGGAGGGGTGAAAATAGATTGCCGCTCATTTCATTCGACGCTTGACGACCTTCCGGCGTAATCGCGAAATTCCAAAGAGCCGGACTTTCGATCAAGCCGATATTCGGTTTCGAATAGATGTAGCCAGAATTTCTCTTGGGCCTCGGAGAACCGTCGCTGCCACTGATGGTGCCGAGTGTTACATTCGTGTCGCCGTTTGTCCACGGTCCGACGTCCTTCTTGCTTCTCAATATCGAATAAGGAGGATAACCGTTGGAGCAAGATTCCTGAAAGACCTCTATCGAGAAACCGTTAAACTTGCTCCTCGGATATCCAGTGTAGAGAACAGGGAGTATTTTCGGAAAAGCCGATGTTACGATCGACGTTACACTCAAGCCCCTTTTGCAACCGCAGAAACGACGACCGTCAATCTCCACGTACCCGTTGCTGCACGAATAATCCTCCGTACCGTGATTGAAAAATTTAAAATTGAAGCGCATTCGACAAATGTCGAGAGAATAGGGAATTATCGAGTAAACACACTCGTAAGCGTCGCCGTTATAGTCAACCGATAGAAATCCCGGACTGGTGAGGACAAATCTCAAGCCGGAAAAGTAACTGTTGCAACAGAGTTTAGTGATCTTTCGAGCATTTGGATTAAGATAAGCAGGGAGTCGCGGTGAGGGCGGTGAGGGCGGTGACGGCGGCGGCGAATGGGGTGCCTGATAAACATTGAAAGCTTTCGGTGGAAGAAAATGAAGGCTGGATAGCCAAGGTTTGCTTCCGTCTTGGCGATTCGGCGGCACTCCGTAATTTGTTGCCGGATAATAAGCCACGCCGAATTTACCATCGCTGTCCCCATAATCGATCGACGGTGGAGGTTTCGTTTGTCGAAAATTGGCCGTTACTTCGAGATTTGGTAGATTATTTTTTGGGCCACAGTCGAGGCCACCGTCGAGGCTACCACCGAGCTGCTCCTCGATAGCCGGAATTTCGCCGGAATACGGTGGTTGATCGGCCGCCACGCCGTAACAACACCGACCACCGCCGACAAGCCCGATAGGAGCGCGGAGGGGGGCCAACTTTTTATCAGTATAAAGTCTCGATGCTTCCCTAAAAACAGCGTTTCGTCGGGATGGCGGAAAAATTGAGCTCGCCGGAGGAGCGACGCGCGCATTGTCGGGATAGATACGCTCGGACGTCGAAGCGATCGGCATTGATTTGACCGTCGTCTCGGAAGCCGGTACGAACAGATAAGACGAAATTGTCGAATCATTGGCAGTTGGAATTTCCACTTTGGTCGGGTCGCCGAAAAATTTGCTTCGCTCGACTTTCCCCGACTTTTCCGACGACGATGACGGTCCCATCGCGAGCCGATTATTTTCCACAGCCCTCGCCAAATCGATATTCCGAATGTTCCCCCTGTTCGCCAGGCTTTTCGTCTTTTTTCTGCTCAAACAAAACTAGTTAGGCTCGATTAATCGAACGATCGAGAATCGGCATTCGACGCGGGTACTTACGCTCTTTCTTTTTCATTAATTTGCCCGGGCGTACAGGGAAGCGCGGTCACTGTGATTTTGAAACGGCGTCGCGAGTGAACGGGTCTGGTCTCGTGGCCGCCGTGGAACCGCGCAACGAGACCATTCTCTCCGCTCGTATAGGTACGAATACCGGCGACCCTGCCGCACAACAAGTCCCCGCCGCCGCCGCCGCCGCCTTCTCCGATCTCGACGTAATCCTCGAGGCAATTTTCCGACGGTGACAACGAAAAATCCAAAAATTCCAAATTCAACGTTTGGTCGCATCGAGCCAGAGGACTCCCGCGCAGCCTGTACACGCAGCTTTGTTTTTCCGGATACGCTTCCGGATAATTTGGGCTGGTCACGATGTATCGATATCCCGAATAATCACCGCCGCATTCTTTCAAATTTTCGACAACGCCAACGTAATCCTGTCCCACGGCGGCACTTTGCGACGCAACGTCGAATGTGAACAAAATTATCAAGAGACACCTAGCGCATCTCGATGACATCTGACGATTATTCGTCATCCTCTCGCTGCTTTCTTTGTCCGTTGCAACTTGAGCGACGAAAAAAACGAGACTGGATCGTCGTTGCTACGAACCGATCCTCTTATGACGTTCGTTCGAGCGCGACAAATATTTTCAAGTTTCGCTCTCGAGAGAAAGAGAGAGTCGAAAAAACGGGCCAAGACGGCATTATTTGAAGAATTACGAAAGCCGAGTAGGGAGAGAGAGACCGAGGCGTGCCGCAGGATGTGTATAGAAATCAAGTGTTTCGGGAAAAACGATCCAACGACAGACAAAAAGCCGCGTATTTTTGCTCGTTCTCGTACAGGCGCGCGCGACGCAACGGTAGATCCCGAGATAACGAAAGGGGGGGGGGAGGGAGATAAGGAAAAAGTGAGGATCGCACGCGAGTGGGGCATCCATTTCGATATGACAAATATTTATTCGTACTGAAAACAAAAAAAATCTTTCATTCATCGGCCGATTGTTTGAAAGGACGACTAACAATACTGACACACGTAACGCGGTACGAGATAAGCGAGATGGCCGTTATTCGAGGCTACCGTGCTTTTCGTAATGGACGAAACGAGAAATGCACGCAACTTCCGGCCTCCCGAGGATATGTAGCGAAGCAAGAGAGCGAGAGGCCTTTCCACGAATTTGCTTTCGAAACGCCTCGACGCTTTGCGAGGCGACCTGCTCGTTTGTTGTTCCAAATGGGTTTTTTTCTTTCTCTTCTTTCCTTCACGGAATGAGCTCGAGCAAGCAAGTTCGCCGAGTGCGTTGTAGGCCGCGGTGGCAAGTACGAGCCTGGAATACCAAATATACCCGTTTTCGAAACCCGCCTCCCCTTGCCCCCTTGCCTTCGAAAAAGTTCTCACTGGGAATCCATAAAGCCGAAAATTTAACATCAGGCATAGACTCAGAGCTTCGATGAGAGGTCTCTTCGATTCAACTGTGCGTAAATAATGCCCGATGGTTTGTCAACGGGTAGGTAAACTTCCTTGTTGTCGCCTTCGACGAGTTTCGGAAAGTTGCTCAGATCGAGATCGAAGTAATGCTTGTTAGGCATTCTCATTTCGATGCTCGATATTTGTTCGACTTTGTCGAGGACCGACTTTTCCGCGAGATAGAGAGTATTCTGTACGCTCGGTGAGTAAATGCCCATCGAGGGTGGACCCGCGAAATTTCGCAATATACAATCCTTGACCGTTCGCCATACCTCGTCAAAGTCGACCCCGGACGCCGTCGAAAAGTCCCAAGACGCACTCACGACCGTGCTAAATATTCGATCGTTCGCGTCCGGTAAGGTTCGGTATTCGTCCTGGACGAAATCGGTGAACGAGCTCTGCGTTGTCTTCAGAACTCGAAGATCCTTCAATCCGCCGCGAATTTTTGGTGATTCTGCACGGAATAAAATAGTTGATAGGATTAAAGTAAGGATTAACGGGCGAGAGCGAGAGCGAGAGAGAAATTATCCTCCTCACCGTTTCTGATCTGACCAACTTGGCAGTGTCTCATGGCGGTAGGTGTGAAAACAAAGGCGTGATTGTGCGGTACACCGTCGACGAGATGCCTCGCCCACGGGTATTCCGTCACGTTCACGTGAACCTCCTCGACGTGGCTGTACGTGTAGAGAAAGTGGGCGCAAAGAAGAATACCGAATTCTTCCGGTGATTTGACTCCAAACTTTTTCGCCAACAGATAAACCGTGTTCTTCTGGCTGTCGGTTGCTATCACGTCCCTATTGTTACCCTCGAAGTAATCCTTTTGCGTCCCGAGACGGAGATGCGTGTCGACCTCGTATTCCCGTATCTCGTGACGGAACGCGTCCTCCCGGCGAACGTGAAGCAGCTTTACGTGATTCTTGCCGTAACCGTACGCACCGAGCTCGTACTCGTTTCTTTCGTTGAAATCAATTCGTCAAGTTAGTTAGTACGGGGACCGGATAAAGTCAGAGCAGGAAGAAAGGATATTCACTATTCGGCAGGATATCGTACCTTGAGTCGTCGTGCGTCGTGGCACTGGGATGTGGTACGATACCCTCCCAGCGGTCATCTAGCTTGCACTCTTCGGCCTTCTTTTCCTTCTCCGCGAGAATAATCTCCGTATCGGCGATGCCTCCTCCGGTCCTTCTTACTCCAACTCCCGGGAGGAAACTCGCCGCCCTCGCTCCTTGCGGACTACTTTTCCCCATTATGGACAAGGAATTCTCACCAAGCGATCCGAGTTTACTCATTCTTCTTTTTCTTCTTCTTCTCCTCCTTCGCGTCCTGAAATCAAAAGCCTTGATTTTGTTTGTCGTCTCCGCGGGGAAAGGCGGCCCAACTGGACGGCCCAACCGCTTACTAACCAAATTTCTAATTCGATTAAAGATAAACGAAATAAATGACTTTTCCACGGTCAAATAATATCCGGATCCAACGAGTCTCGATTCGAAGCGTATTATCGAATATACTCGGACATTTCTCGTTACATCTCTTATATATAACAACGTTGAGCCGAGTTATCGCTCCTCGCTCAAATTTAAAAAAACTCTCGCCCCGCGTGCCTTTCGTCACGTGGCTTTCCCTTTCTCCGATGGATGAAACGCTCGGTGGCGCGTACAACACGTCCGATAAGTGTTCGCAGACACCCGGGTCGCGACCCCGCCGCAACGACCAAAACGAATACGACGCGACCACACGATCCTTCTTCGAAAACCCGATCCGTGATAACACAAAAATTCCATGTCCTTTTCTTCCTCGCTAACGTCCTGGATAAATCATTAGTCGCCCGCGATTATTTCGATTTTCCAGCAGCCACGTGCCGCGCGCCAAGACCACTCGATCGTTCTTGTCGCTCGAAATGTTTTATGATCGATGACCGCGGCGATACCTTCTTCTGCTTCTTCTCCTTCTTCTTCTTTTTCTTCCTCTTCTTCTTTTTTTCTGTCGATTTTGCGACGCGTTTCGTCTGGCGTATCTCGTCGCGTCGATATCTCAATACAGCGAAAAATTTGTCCCGTTCGGACGCGTGTATAAAAGATATAAAAATCGGATACTGTGTATCAGACTTGTAATTAAACGTGATCGAGTATAGAAAGGGTGCAAAGTTCGCACGCGCCGGCCACGCGCGACCGCCATTCGTTTATTCTATAGTTTCCTCGAAAGCGACGACTACGTTCTCGTTCGAACCGGTAAGAACAGGGCTCCCTTATCACGGCAAACGCGCACCGTACGACTCGTTTCTTGTGCACCCAAAATAACTTACAGCCTCTTTTTTTCGCATATCGCTCATCGCGCGCATCGATACGTCTCACGAATAGAAAACAAGATATTACGCAACATCTCTATTTTCGCGAAATTTTCAACAACGATAAGGTTTCCTCGAAATGCGAAGAGTCCACACTCATGCCCCCCCCCCCCGCAGTCAATGTCAACGTCAGCAAAAAATCTCGCACATTCTGTGCCAATCGTAAATAAAATAGCACACGCAATCGTTTTGTAATTTCCCGAGAAAATATAGATGAAGCCGGGGAGGGGGGCCACGATGTTTCCAACCGATCTATGCAAATTTCATCGAGTGACGCGCGCACGGCATAACATGAAAACAAAAAAAAAGAGAACAAAAAGACGAAAAATATCATTATCGGAAGAAGCGACTCGACGCATCAATCGCCTTTCGTCTGTAGCCAAGTTTTTTCCTTTCTTCACCTCGAAAATACAAGCCTTCCCAGAGTTACACTTTACGCGAACAACGCCTGTATCTTTTTTCGAAATTTTAATCTTCTAACCTGCGACACGTATCCTTAACCCCTTGACTGGTCACAACTCGTAGCTGTAACGCGCACGGCACATCTGGGCTCGTAATGACCCCAACCGCATATCAAAATGACCGCCACGTTTAACCATATCATTTACCATATAAAAGGTACAACTCACGGTATTTTATTTCAAATCGAAAGTTAAAATGGTGGAAACAAATCTCCAGCAAGGTGTCGTTGCGGAAAAATGCAATGTTTCACCTTCACTCAAAAATTGTACCTCTTGCAGTATTACATTTTTTCCATACAACTCTAGGGTGATATTCTTTAGATATGATCGTGTGAGGAGGAAATAGCTCGATTGTTCGCGTTCCAAAAAAAGGTTTCATTCGTACATCTGGAGGGCCTCTATTTTGCAATAAAACAAAGAACGACAATTATGATAAATGAGCATTTTATTATAAATTCCGGTTTTAAAAATGGTTGAATGTTTTAACTTGAGATTATTTCAATACCCCCCCCCCCTCCCCCACCCCTCTCAACGCACAAAAACATTATGTAAGTTTCGCCCGTTGGGCGGGTCTAAATGATGGGCTTTGTTCCTTTGTTTTGCGAAAATGCCGTCGTTTGCAATAAGCCGCTTGGCCGTTTTCCTCGTCCGTATTTTCACCGCCGAAATTTTCTCGACGCTCATCGTCGTTTTGAACTGTACATGCCACCTTGAATAAGAGCAATTGTATCTATATATGTATACACACACACACACGCGCGCGCGCGCGCACACACACACACACACACATACACACACACACACACACACACACACACGAAGAAACGCAGCAGCGTCTTGACGCCAAGCAAAAAAAAAATCGGCGCCACTGACGGACTGACGAACGCGCCGCGACTCTTTAACAGTAAAATGGGTTTTCAGCGGACATTTTTAAACCTTGAATCGACATAACGCGAAAACGCGGCGACTGATTGAACATTTTATGACATTTTACCAATGTAATGTGATTTTTACCTTTCAATTTTGATTTCATCATTTTTCGTTCGGTCTGAGGTTCGTAATCAGAGCACGCTCGTGTATACAGGTCTGGGCATTCCGTCCAAAAATGTGTGCCTTTAAGTGACGCCCTTTTTGCCGCATTTCACCGGGGCGCTGGTGAAGGAGAGGCCTGTTTGCTTATACCGTGTTTACGGAGCATGGCATGCGCGTAGTTGTCGCCTAACCTCGTTCCGTCAAGTTGAGTTCGAAAGTAATTGACATAAACTTTCTACTCATTAACGAATCAAAAAAATACGAAAACGACTAATTGTTGCGATGCCGAAAAAGTGCATCACTTCGGGCCCAAAAGTCGGGATGCAAAAGTCGATATTTGAATAACGCCGCCCTGATGGAAATCCGCTTATTGGAATTCGACAAATAATGTTAAAATCTGATAAAAAATGTCAGAAACTGTGAAAATGAATAGATTCTAACATAATTTGATGGAATCGTACATATTTTGATAGATTCTGTCGGAAATAATCTATGACAATCGGACAGAACCTCACATATTATGTTAACTTTACGGAATGTCATAAAATCACAGAATTCGATAATTTCTGTCATCTTTTTGTCAGAAAATGTCATGTTTTAACAAAAAATGATAAAATTAATTTTCCCTTTTTTGGCATATTGTTGCATCGAAAAGAATGACAGAAAATGACAAAAAATGATAGAAAACGATAATTTTTATCATAATTTGTTGTCACATTTTTGTTGAATTCTGACAGATTTCAGCTGTCATTAAATCACAGAGTTTGATACTTTCTGTCATCTTTATGTCGGAAAATGTCATCTTTTAACAAAAAATGATAAATAAGTTTTCCATTTTTTGACATATTGTTGCATCGAAAAAAATGACAGAAAATGTCAAAAAATGATAGAAAACGATAATTTTTATCATAATTTGTTGTCGCATTTTTGTTGAATTCTGACAGATTTCAGCTGTCATTAAATTACAGAAGTTGATACTTTCTGTCATCTTTATGTCGGAAAATGTCATCTTTTAACAAAAAATGATAAATCAGTTTTCCATTTTTTGACATATTGTTGCATCGAAAAAAATGACAGAAAATGTCAAAAAATGATAGAAAACGATAATTTTTATCATAATTTGTTGTCACATTTTTATTGAATTTTGACAGATTTCAGCTGTCATTAAATCACAAAATTTGATACTTTCTGTCATCATTGTGTCGGAAAATGTCATCTTTTAACAAAAAATGATGAATCAGTTTTCCATTTTTTGACATATTGTTGCATCGAAAAAATGACAAAAAATGCAAGAGAACGATAATTTTTATCATAATTTGTTTGGGTTACATTTTTCGTGAATTCTGACAGATTTCAGCTGTTAGTGAAAAGGAGCTTTATTGTGAATAAAGTCAGAAATAGCATAAACTACATTTGTATGGAATATTTATTTTATTCAATATTTATTCTAATTGTCCATTGTACATCCCTGTGGTATAGTCGCTATATATTTTTTTTTCGTCGATGTACATTAAAACACACGGACTTTTCATATCTTTAGGTTCACACACAATCAATTTTTCAGTACATTTACATTCCTGGAGATGGTTTATTTCAACTTGCAAATCGCTCAAGGAGGAATTCTTTTTTATTACTATTTTAAAAAGTAAGACCACAGTTTTCACACCATCGTTGGCTGTTTGTATTTGTAAAACTTTAAAAATTTCTCCCATTTCATTGTTATTTAATAAAACAACGGAATCGTTAATTTTCGTACAAATATGTGTCACCAAATAAAAGTATTATTGAATATAAAGTCCCAAATTTCTTTCTTTCAGCATTTCCATTAAAATTTAGAAAATTATATATAAATTCCATCAAATATTGACGAATTCTGACAATTTATTATCAGAATCGATAATTAAATGTCAAAATTCATCAGAATATATCATATATTTATAATGCAAAATGTCAAAAGTTAACAAGTTCGGTCATTATATGACAAAAAATAAAAAAGAATGATATAATTTGACAGATTCGGTCATAATATTTCATGAATGTTAAAGAATTCCATTTCATTCCATTAAAAAATGACATTTAATGACGAAAATCTCACAAAAAATAAGAAAGAATGATATAATTCGACAGATTCGGTCATAATATTTCATGAATGTTGAAGAATTCCATTTTATTCCATCAAAAAATGACATTAAATGACGAAAATCTCACATAAAATGGAAAACTCTTACGACATTATATGACATATTATGTAAGATTCTGACAAAAATTACTGAATTATAACATTACTTTTCTGATAAAATATGACAGATTCTGTAAAGCATGTTCCAATTTCCGGTCAGAAATCATGAACTTCTCACAGAAAATGTCAAATCTCGAAATAATATGACAGATTCTGTCGTATAAATGACATATTCTGACATTATTTGTCATTGAAAGTTGACGGAATATTATCAAATCTGACATTTTTTGTTAAAATCTGACGAATTCCAATAAGCGGATTTCCATCAGGGCGTGCATGTGTCGTTATGCACGACCAGAAAAAACATTTATTCTTTTGTAATAAATTGGCACATTAGAACGTAATTTATTGGAAATTAATAAATTTTTGGTCGTATGGAGACCGTTTTGATGTGATTGTAACTACAGCATTTATTCGGCGTCACTAAATATGTTTTTGTGCATACTGATTTTTCACGTCAAAGAAAGGCCATCTTCAAAGTAGAACATTTGAATAAATATTTCTTTAAAACAAATAAATACAACTTCCCAATCACGAAAACTTCTTATTTCGCGACTATGATACTAATGCGCGCATGCGCACTTTGCCCTTCAACGCGACGGGCCCGACAGCAGCCCGTTCGTCAGATGTAGCTCACCCATACGTTTACCGTGTAGCTTCTTCCTATGCCAATGCTTTCGGCACAATTATCGATGTTGCGTTTCGGAAGTGAGAAACTCGAAAGTGAGGAATAAGTTAAGTGTAAGTAAGAATATAAAGTGAGAAAAAACGTTCAATTGAGAAAATAATGACGAACGAAATGATACAATTCCTCAAAAAAAAACCAGCTGGAGGATTATGAAGAATCCTATTAGATGTTAAGAAAAACTCTATTTGTCGGATATAAAACATCAATTTCTTCTAACTTATATATCCTATTAGATGTTAAGAAAAATTCTTAGTAAATCTTAAACATGAACTTAAATAACTAATTTTCTTAGCTGTTAATAAAATCGTAATTGGCCGACATACGAATAAGAAAACTTATTTGCCGGGAGACAAACTTCTTTGTCAAAAATCTTTTTTCTGAGTGCAAAGTTCCCAATGATCAAGTGTTGCGTGCTAAATGGGTGAAGGCAGCACATGTGTAGGACATATCTATACTTATAATAAAGCTGTAAAGTCTGTCTGTATGTCCTCGCACCACTTAAAATGTACTGAACCGAATGAAATATGGTTTTCTTTGTTGTATAGCTGCAAATTGCACGAAGGTAATGGTATATGTTTCATTTAAATCGAACGAGTGTAAGTTGAGCAATTGATAGCTTGACAACAAAACGTCATCGAGGGACAAGTCCTGACGAGGCGGGGACGGGGTGAGACGGTGGTATCGATATCGCGGATACCACTTATTCCCAATAATTTTCCATTTCAGTTCAAGCGAATGCAGTTCCCCGTAAACGACTGCTTTGCGACGACGATTAACAATGTCATTAACGTTAACAGCGAGCGGCTGGAGTCGACCTACAAAGAGCCTGCTTCTCGCATGGTCAGCTCTATGTCGCCTGTTATAGCGTAACCGATCGAGACAATCTTTTTATTTTAACCGACGGGGAAGAAAGAAAAAAGCCAAACGTAGTGTATAATGAAATTCTGTAAGATCGAGTAAGATCGAAGTTTTAATTTTACATTACTCATTTCAGAAAATAACATTATCCAAAATTCAGTGGTTTCATTTCAGCACTTTTGTATTTGGTAAAGCTAACATCAATCAATGCGCTTTCCATTGAAATTTTTCTAAGTACATAGTCTATCTATACTCATAATAAAGATATAAGGGACAAAAAGTCAGTATATATGAGATATAATTTTTTTTAAATAACCAAGTTCAATTAACGAAAACTGTAGACCATGTAGTCAGAATAACTATTTCAACCGGTAATCAAAACCTATATGGAATATAATTTTTTTTTCAAATAACCTCGGTGAATTATCAAAAACCGTAGATCAGGTAGTCAAAATAACTATTTCACTCGGTGCAGCGCGGGCAAAGAAACAAATATTTGAAAATAAAAACTAAATTATTAATTTTTATAATTACTTTTTATAATAATTAATTATAATAATTAATTTTATAAAGCACTACTTCCTTTCCGTAAGAAACAAAATAGTAGTGAGGTTGAGGAGAACTTAACTCGGCCTACCATCTCAAAGACGATCAGTATCATAAACTAATGACTCATCGCTCATATTTTCGGCTTAAGCTTTTAGTTTTTGTGTCCGACTAATTATTCAGAATGTATTAACTTTTAATTACGGACACGTTAATGTAAAGGTAATTCGCATGCCCGCATATATTGCACTGTCACACATAGACCTCCAAGATTGCAGCGCTCTACGCTTTTGCAGCCAGTTCGGCAAAAAGGGTGTCGGATAGAGAGACAGAGAGAGAGAGAGAGAGAGAGAGAGAGAGAGAGAGAGAGAGAACGTTCGTTTATTGCGTGCTCTGGGACGAAAGCCCCCTAAGAGCACCGTGTACAAAGCGAGTATACAATGCCATTGAAATACAAACATGGGTGCACAATTTAACAGTAGAATTTATCGATCTGCGAGATATAGTTTAGCAACAATCTGCGATCATCGAAAAATCTTTGCCCTTCAATAGAATTTCCCGACGAAGGTCCACAGGGTGGAAAAAAAATCGAGGAGCTTCGTGTCATCGTGCACAAGCGATTTGGAAAAAGAAAATACGTTTTGTTGAAAATAGATACTGTTTTCTGTCGATTTTAGTTTTTTGCTTATAAACAAATAACAATGCTGACCAAAGTTGCAAAGATATCTCAAAAAATCTTGGACCATCTAAAGCGTTTTTTTGAAAACGAGCAATTGAAAGAAAAAAAAATTTGCAATGTTTTGCTTACCGCCCGAGATATGAATGTTTTTACGTTTATCTAATTTTCTATTGTTGTAATAAAGATTTTTACAAAATTCGAGTTCCTCAGCAATCCCTACGCTTCCGGCCATAGGATTCAATAAAATTATTCCCTTTACGAGCAATTATGCCATCACAGTTATCGATGTATTTCGATCGACGGCTCGCCGCCGAGCGCGCGGCGTCGACCGCTCGGCCAGGCGGCGCGGTGGGGATGCCCCCTCTCACTCCGCAGCCTGGCGCGAGCGGCTTAGTTAACAAATATAATAACTTACCTGAAAATGGCCGTATAACAATTTTTTTTTCATTTCACGTGATGTTTTTTTACGAACGCGATGGTGTTCTTGAAAATTATGTTCACCCCATCGCAGCCTCATGACCACGTTTCTTATCAATTTTACATTTAAACATGCTTTAAAATTATTCAACTGTGGATGGGAAAAGATATCATAAATAAATATTTTCTTATACACTGTTTCTTTCATTACAATAGTTTTATTAATGAAAGAAAAGAAAAAAAATTTGCAAGAAACATTGATTAAAAAATGCTCCTTTTGCTCTTTTTTCGACGGGCTCACAATCGTCGTCAGTTTCTGCATTTTTCGGAGCCGTCAATACGGGACACTCCATTACAATTTCGTCGTCTAGTATAGTCGTCGGTATAGTCGTCATTAGACTTCTCGAGACGCTGACGCACAATGAAGGTCACCTCGACTTTTTAAAATGGAATGGTACATTTTTTCAACCATCTTGTGGAGCACCTCACGCCGCATAAAAAACATTAGAGGGTCAAAGTCGTTCAAGACCATTCAAGGTCACCTATCAAAATGAAATAGAAAACTAAATATTGCCAGTAATCCGAGAATTTAGATTCGGATTTCATTTTAACAGATGACCTTGAATGACCTTGAACGACTTTTACCGCCCAATGTTTTTTATGCGGCTTGAGGTGCTCCACAAGATGGTTGAAAAAAAATATACCATTTCATTTTAAAAAGTGGAGGTGACCTTCACTGTGCATCAGCGCCTCCGGCGAAATAAAAAAAAAATTGGCCGCCTTTGATGGCCCCTCTACACCGTACAACGTTCGTCTGGACATTTTTTTGTGACGTCGATAATTACCGAGTTATTCCGGGTGGCAGAGATAAGAGGGACATCCTGTATATTTCAACAGCTTTATTTGTTCAACTACTTGTTGTTGCACACATTTTTTGCTGGTGAAATGAAATACAACATACTATAGGCCTCCGAAGTAACTTTCGTGGTGGCGCCCCGAAACGGCTGCCGGTGGCAAAACTTGGATTGGCGCATGGCGGTTAAGTCAAACCGGCACAAACACGAAAGAGCTAGGCTTGAGCAAGCATCATCGATTGGACACCTGATTTAAATGGCGACCGGCATACTGCACTAGCAGACGAAAACCAATCCAAGTTTTGCCAAAACTCGCCGCAAGGGTGCGTCACAAGAGTTACTTCGGAGGCCTATATTCGCACTATGATAAAAGTGATCTGTTGGATGTCATCTTTAGGACAACATTTGGATGACCTTTTACTATTTCTCGCCAATACCAAATATCTTAAAAGACAGCATGTCGGGATAGTGGGAAACGTAGATAGATGAAGAACTATGTGTTTGTCTCAATTACGTACTGTCCAACTATGAAAAAACTCCGAAGTTTCCAGACTTGTATGTAAGACCGTGTGATTCAGTCTCAAGCGATTCGAAGAATTCTACGCACTGTATGGCAACTGATCCCTTCGCACGCGATTCTACCTTATCCGGTCTACTCTCGGCGTCGATGCACACGGGCTCTGGCTCGTTGATTGTCAGTACTATGGAGACTAGCGTAAAGGAGCCCGAACGCAATGCTGGCGAAATGGTTGGGAAAGTGATGAACGATCAGCGGATTATATCCGCCTGGCGGCGCTACCACTGCGGGCTCCGTCCGCGCGCTGACTTTGAATCGTCGTTCCGCAATTTGTCGTATATTCATTTCTTATTAGCGCAGCTTACAATACTGAAGAGTAATATTGATATGCTTTTGTTTAAATTATGAAATGATAATATGTCAGTAATTTTTTTACTTGGAGGTGATCTATACTGTTCTCACGTCTCCGTAAACTTTTAATGTTTTGTTTAGTAATGTCACATCCGGAAGGGATGAGAGCATAATATTTTTGTTTCCCTCTTTGTTGCCTACGCCTAGCGCAATAGCACGGGATGAGGATAAAAAGGGGTAGTGCGTGGGAAAGAGTAGAATCAAGGAATTGACACGATATTTCGGAATTGAGGGATAATTCGACAGACTTGGTATAAGATTGACACTATGTTATTTATTATAAGAGTATTAAACGGTTTGAAGCGATCAGGCTTATGATGAATGATACAGAAAAGAAAAAGGTATGGTTAGCTTACACTGGTTGTGTTTGACGCTCGGTCGCTCGCTCGCTCGCTTGCATGGATGTCTGTTGTCGCTCGCGTTACAAGGGCCTTCGCTCTTGGCCTGGTGCGCTCGCTGCTACAATTGCTGGTAAGACACTCGCAGGATTTTACGCCGGACGTGTGTATACTCGACGTGTTTACTACGATGGGCACTACGCGTAGATGGAAATATGAACGTCGCGCAAGGTCGATGAATTGAGATTGATAATCGCGGACCGATGATAGAAGTTATACAAGTGTAAAATAAAACTTTTGTGACGCGAAAAAATGAAGACGGTTCGTATGAAGGATAATCCGAGATATTCGTTAGGCTTCTGGGTTAAGACTTGACATAAGGAGTGATTCGGTTGACGCAAATATTGGTTGACGGAAGACTAAGTTCTGAATTTGATGAAGATTGTCGGGAGACAGGGATTGAGACTCGATACAAGAACTTGATGTGATGGTGGTTGACGGGAGACTGGGATAGAGATTCGATAGAAGAACTTGAGTCGATGGTAGTTGACGGGAGACTGACTTCAGGAAGGAAGTCTTGATATGAAAATTAGGAGAGGTTCAGCAGTGGGAGAAGGAACCTTAGGGAGAGTGTGGTCTTGGTCATCTAGTTCTTTAGGGATTGGACCATTGGTCGTGAAGATATCGGTTGATTAGCGTGATTGGTCGCGGTATGGTGTGCGAATACGTTACAGATTCGTTAGGCACGTGCGTGGCCTTATTTGAGGGCATTGGTTCTGACTAATATGCGTATGAAGAGAAGGAGACCTTTGCCTCGTGTTTCGACGAAAAAGCACATGGGATATAGAGTTCGATATCGGAAACCTAAGCATTCGCATGGTTTGTGTTATGTCAATTTACGGCTATGGTGACTTCGCATGTCGAGAGGTTTGTATATCGGACCACGCTGCGATACCGGATGTCTTATTATTTAGTCGGAGTTATAAGATCGTCGGAGCCGTCTAGTCTATGTTATGTTTAAATAATCTAGAGTCGGGGTTTCTCTTGGTCAATATGCGTGGGGACGCCGGAGTTTTTGGGGTCGAGTTGATGGTTGGTTTTTCATTCGACAGCTCTCCTTGGAATATACGCCTGAGATCGTGTTCTTGTTGACAGCCAATGGGATAGGAAACGTCGATGACTGTGGCGGTATGGCTATCGTGTGTATGCGCTGTAGGTTGAATATGCGTGCGAAACGTACGCACGTTCCTTTTTACGCTGTTACGCGTCTTATTCTTAAATTTATACATGTATAATAAGCTTATAATGGCAAATGAGGATATTGGGAATAACCGAGAGAAGGCACATTCGCTAGGATGTAACAGTAATATCAATAATTGGCTTTTATTAACTGGTTTAACTTTCATTATTTTACCGACGACTTCGTCGCCTCGTGTCTCTTTGCAGTGTCGGGTGTGGAAACGCCGATAGTGAGGCCGGATGTATCCAATCGAATTCCGCTGATCGACCATCGCCTGATGCGCGGAGTTGGACCGTGGGACTTCGGGAGCGAGCGACCTTCCATGGACGTTGTCAAAAACCCCCACCGGGCTGATAGCTACCGAGCTAACGTCGGTCCGGTGGCGGTGAATAATTGTAGTTCCCATCTAGCCACGGAAGTAACCTGGTGTTGGGGTATAACTTCGGCCGAAAGCAAGTCGCGATCCCAGACTCCCGCGTCTTCACGGGTTCGCGTCCGTCAGTCTTTGGTCGTTAAAACGGTGTCGCGAGTACCGCGTCCCTTGGTTGTTTCCTGGGCACGGATTCCTACTCGCGCACAAAGCGTTCCGCGGCAACCATAATTCCCTTGCATTTGGGAGGTGGATAGTATCCCCTAGTGAACCCGGTGCAAAAGGTGGTTGCACAGGATTGTAAGACTTGTGCGTAGTCGACACCGACGCGATAGAGACGCAATAATTATTATATCTTATTCCATTCTATCAAATAGCAAACATAACACAAGCCACGCCGTTCAATCACTGTGTATCACTACAGGTTCTATATTGTTAAAATTAGTGTGTATGCATGTGGTGTGTGTGTGTGTGTGTGTTTACTCGTTCAGGCGTCAACAAAATTGTAAGTCGGCGACTATTAATAAATAATAAACCACATTGTAATCGGAAGCATTAAGGTATTCTGGCATCCTCCCCTTTATCCTCCCAGAGAACTCGGGCCCGTATGGGACGAGCAGAGCAGCCCACAAAATAATATTTCACTCGGGAAACCCGGGATACCGTTCGGTACGTAACACTGTAAATGTCTTATTTTTATACGGTTACACCCTAGTGGATTGGGAGACCTGAAAAAAGACCAAAAATTGGTCAAAATGACTCTATTTCGGTCACGGTCATTTTCTGCCCTTTTTGAACCGAAAAAAGTGACTGAACAGTGACCGAACACTGTTTTTTTAGGTTAGTCACTTGACCGTTATTTTTCGGTTTTTGGTCACTGAAATAAAAGTTAGGTTAGTCACTTGACCGTTTTTTTTTCGGTTTTCGGTCACTGTAATAAAAGTGAGGTTAGTCACTTGACACTTGTGGTGTTTCATCCGATTTTCCATCTGTAATTGAGAAAGGAAATAATTATTATATGTTGACAAGAATAAAAAGAAATATACATTCTTTTCTTGCAATTATTGCTATTTCGTGTAGCACGTTACAGTATGTATGTATGCCACATATGTGTTCCACGCTGCTGCCGCTGCTGCTGCTGCTGCTTTGTAAACAAAATGAAATTAGAATATTGTAAAGAAAAAAGTACGAGCATGTGCACTACATTATACATATACGTTATAATATCCTATGCACCGAATATTCACTTCATATAAATAATAGATATGTGTATTCCACGTGGTGTACTCTCGGTTCTCGGCAGTCCTCGCCTCCCCACAGAGGAGTCATCGATAGAGTAGATGGCCGCTCAACGTACACGCGGACGCAACACGTCACTTCATGCGCAGCCATATTGAACACTGCCTGACGCAGCAACGCGACGCTGAGCGACACATTTGACGAGTTCTTTTCAATAACCACGTTTATATGTCGTGTGCGCTGGTAGAAGGGTTGTGGTTCCAGAATCAACGATTTAAACTCGTAGTTAAACGGACGTTGGGACGCGAGAGCTATCCGGTTGTGAGCGACAGAGAGACAGAGGGTCTATGTCACGATCGAGCTCGTGGCCACCTAGCGGCGAGAACGAGAACAAAAAAACAAGATGGCTGCAGGGAGACACTGGGTCACGGTCTTAGATACAGGTCTTGCAACGAAGGTGGTGGGGGTGGTACGCTTAATGTCGGCAACAAGCTTTGGCTTATAGTCACAAGAGCGGTGCTGCGAACTTGTCATAGCGGCTAGGACAAGTAAATAGACATGTAAATGTAGGAACATTTTCAACAAAAAAAATACTGAAAAGCGAAAATAAATATGCGCTTTACGTATGTTGCACTGTATAGGATTCTATTGTTGAAGAATATTTTTTTTAATTGAACTGCAGTTTTCTTTATCTTAAAGCATCATCGACTCAAGCAGTCCTGATAAGTATATATCATGTTTTGTTTTCCTTATTTGCCAAGAGGTACATTTAGCTGAATTGGTCAACGCTGGATTCGAGTGGTGAAGGTAGTGAGCTCAAAGCCCACGTTCAGCAGTTTATTTTTTTTGGTTGTGGGTATGAATTTTTTTTAAGGTTAAATATGTTATTAATTAATAAATCAAATTATTTTCAGCATTTATATTCAATTATTTTTTGTAAAGTCATTGCAGGCGTGAATGCATTTTTTTTACTAGAAAATGAAATAGTATATGAACAATTTTTATTAATTATCAAATAAAATTTCACAATGGATAATACTTTTGTTATTTCTCATAATCGTCTCATTTAATTATTATTAATGTAATTTTGTATCATTTCCAAATTATTTGTAAACTTTTGTCAGTTATCTGAATATTATAGACATTTTTCTATAACGTACCTCTTTCGATGATGCCACTTTTGAAGACTGTAGATATGGCATTCCGACGGTCCAACTAAGACATCGTGTTTTTTTTTCGAATAGTCAATGCTGAAAAAAGGGAAGAGAAAGGCAAAATGTACACTGCTTAGATCAATAACTTCTTTCTTTTTATTATTTATTCATACTTAGTTATATTGCCAACCGGTTACTGTTTTTATTTATTGGTCAACTAGGACCGTTTTTTTTACAACGAATTTTT
The DNA here is from genome assembly GCA_964007375.1 of Ophion obscuratus. Taxonomy (NCBI): domain Eukaryota; kingdom Metazoa; phylum Arthropoda; class Insecta; order Hymenoptera; family Ichneumonidae; genus Ophion; species Ophion obscuratus. The sequence goes on from OZ023317.1 coordinate 57,291,331, forward strand.
ACGTAACTTTCCAATTTTCTTGGTGAACATTTTGTCTCATTCGTAGTCGAATGTAATAAATAATCGAATACGATAACATATCCGAGGCGTGTGAGGAGCAAGGATATGTAAACTTATATGAAGTGAAAACTTCGTCAAGAGTACAGTCGCAAACATCGGCCCGTGACGCATTTTTAGCCAAACAAGCCTCTACGTGAGAAATTAAATGGAAAAAATGCCAATTAGCATGGATCAATCCCCCTCTCGATTTCAGGTCGACCAATTGCGACACTGAAGACGTTGTGGAAGAATCCAATTTGAAGGTCCAATTTTATGTTCCAAAGTCACCGCACAAATATGCATCTAGAAAAAAAGAAAAAAAAATAGCGAACGACGAACAGAGCAAAATATAAGTTTTTACATTTTTAATATTACATATTTATTATATCTCGTGTTTAATTTTTATTCCAGGATTTATCGTAAAAGAATAGAGCCAAATGAAGGAGAGGAAGAGAAAAAATATGTGAAATTCTTGTCATTGCGGCAAGGAATTTTCTTGAAATATTATTAGGGTGAATATATATGAAATGTGTCAATGAAATTCTTATACGATGAATAATGCAATTGATTTTTTCACAGGTTAAAATATAGCACGACTGAGGTAGAATATTTTGCACTAAATTGTCCATCAGTATTCTGTGCCATCGACTAGTTTTAATGCCTTTCCCATAAAATTATGTCTGCCATTTAATAATAATGATAAAATAAGTAGAGAAAAAATAATTCTTTATTCTACACTTTAATAACTTGTCATATTCCCGAACATAAATGCTCAATTCAATTGCTCTTTCAATATCCTTGATTCCTTAATCAGATTTGTAAAAAGCGGTACAATAAATGACAATAAAGTTCTTCTGCTATTCGACCACTGTCTACGCATTCTTTCCAGTTTTGTGCTGTCGAATTTCGTACCATCGAAACATCAATAACTTAACATTCCAAATAATATGGAGCTTTAGTGAATAAAATATATGTACCTTGTGTCGAAGATGTCTCAATACGGTCATTGAAAGCGTCTGGTGAATAATCCATGCTCAATAACTCCGTCGAGGTAAAAGAACAATCCATCGATGAATCATTGTTGAATACTTCATGAATCGCAGATGTGTACATTGGAATCTCCTTCGATTCCACTGTCGAAGTAACAAAAGCCGCATCTTTTGGTGCATTTTCTACTTTGATCGTTAAAGGCTCGCTTGTAGGAAAATAACTGTGTTCGGTTTTCACATGTTCTTCGATGGAAGATTTGACCAACATAGTGGAGTTCACTTGATTTAAACTGTCAAATTCAGAAGGCACTGCCAATGGATCGAGTCGAGGACGAGAATAAGATACCTTAAATTGAATTCAACGTCATTATGACATTCTTAACAACACGGTACATAAAACCACGAAATCATATCAGCCTTGATACAGTGATAAATAAAAAAAGATAAAATCCTCTGCGATAACTCGACCGCTTAAGGCCATGTGCCACGCGCCAGAAAATTTCGACGCGGCCTCTCGTTACGTCGGTAGCGCAGATCTCGTAGTTTTTAGCTACGAGTCGCTACCGACGGACAGCGCAGCGATCGCGAATTCGGTCTCGATGCTTCGCACTGGGACGAAGAGTCGAAGCCAAATAGACGACGATCGCTGAGCGCGCCCGCGCGTGTGTGTGTGTGTGTGTTTGCTACGCCGCCCGCGTTGCAGAAAGAACGAATCCGTTCTCGCACGCCGTTCGGTCGTACACAAGCACCTTACATCTATGTGCGTGTCACACAATTCACACAACTATGCGTAGCGACCACGCTACGCTTGTATTGGAAGCATGCGCTCGCTCGGCAAGAGAGCGGTGAAACTTTGTTGCATTTTACATTGTATATGCAGCCATTAAATCGATTTTTTTCGACGACGGCCACAACCAAAAGACTCAGGCATTTCCCCATACTTTTTTAATTCATCGTTAACCATTTCGATCCCTGCCAAAATTTCGAACGACCGAAATTGCTCAAAACACACTCTACAAAAGAGTGGTAAAATTTTGCAATGCTCATTATTTAAACAAATGCGTTCAGCATTTTATCTCTGCCAGGGTTCATATTTGGCAGCATTTTTGCTGGTCAGCTTTTCGAACAATCAAGATCGCTAGCCTCGCTCTGCGAAAGAGCGGTGAAATTTTGCGATCGCGCATTGTTTAAACAAATGCCCTCGAATCGATTTTTTGTTGACGGCAGTCATTGGTGGAAATTTCTTTATGGTTGAACTTTCTAGCAAATAAGGTTTGCTAGAGACTCGTATGGTGAAAGGGTGCAAGCATTTCTCCACTCTTTTTTAATTAATTTAAACAAATAAGCTCGAAGACTATTTGGCATCTCGATGTCGCTCATCATCGACGAATTCGACCTCTGCTAAAATCTCGAGTCACGACCGAGATCGCTCGAGACTCACTCTAAAAAAGAGTTGTAAAATTTTACAGTGTTCTTTGTTTAAACAACTGCGATCGGCACTTTTTTTCTGCCATGGCTTATCTTCAGCAGGTTGTCTGCGGCTGACCAAATTCGCGAGCGAACGAAATCGACCGGTTCTCACTCTGCGAAAGAGTGGTAACATTTTATTGGTACTGCAAAAAAAAAATACGTTTAGCATTTTTTCTCTCTGCCGGAATTCATCTTCGGCAGGTTTCTCCAACGATCGAATTTTCTAGCAATGACGATCGGAGAAGTTTCGCTCTACAGATAAGCCGTAAAATTTTACTATCGCGAATTGTTTAGAGGTCATCGGTATAAAATTTTCGAAAAATCGTTTTGTTGGAAGCACTTTTAAAAAATCCTTGGAAACTTAAAAAAATTTACAATGCTCTTTGTTTAAACAATTGCCATCAGTATTTTTTTCTCTGCCATGGCTTACTTCGGCAGGTTGTCCGCGGCCGACCAAATTCGCGAGTGAACGAGATCGACCGGGTCTCACTCTGCGAAAGAGTGGTAAAATTTTATTATTACTAAATTATTACTAATTATGCTAAAAAATACGTGTAGCATTTTTTCTCTCTGCCGGAATTCATCTTCGGCAGGTTTCTCCAAGGATCGAATTTTCTAGCAATGATGATCGGAGCAGTCTCGCTCTACAGAAGAGCGGTAAAATTTTACTATCGCGAATTGTTTAGAGGCCATCGGTGTAAAATTTTCGAAAAATCGTTTTGTTGGAAGCACTTTTAAAAAATCCTGGGAAACTTAACAAAATTTACAATGCTCTTTGTTTAAACAATTGCGATCGGCATTTTTTTCTCTGCCATGGCTTACTTCGGCAGGTTGTCCGCGGCCGACCAAATTCGCGAGCAAACGAGATCGACCGGGTCTCACTCTGCGAAAGAGTGGTAAAATTTTATTATTACTAAATTATTACTAATTATGCTAAAAAAATACGTTTAGCATTTTTTCTCTCTGCCGGAATTTATCTTCGGCAGGTTTCTCGAAGGATCGAATTTTCTAGCAATGACGATCGGAGAAGTTTCGCTCTACAGAAGAGCGGTAAAATTTTACTACCGCGAATTGGTTAGAGGTCATCGGTGTAAAATTTTCGTAAAATCGTTTTGTTGGAAGCACTGTTAAAAAATCTTTGGAAACTTCAAAAAATTTACAATGCTCTTTGTTTAAACAATTGCGATCGGCATTTTTTTCTCTGCCATGGCTTATTTTCGGCAGGTTGTCTGCGGCCGACGAAATTCGCGAGCGAACGAGATCGACCGGGTCTCACTCTGCGAAAGAGTGGTAAAATTTTATTATTACTAAATTATTACTAATTATGCTAAAAAAAATTCGTTTAGCATTTTTTCTGTCTGCCGGAATTCATCTTCGGCAGGTTTCTCCAAAGATCGAATTTTCTAGCAATGACGATCGGAGAAGTCTCGCTCTACAGAAGAGCGATTAAATTCTACTATCGCGAATTGTTTAGAGGTCATCGGTGTAAAATTTTACAAAAATCGTTTTGTTTGAAACACTTTTAAGAAATCCTTGGAACCTTAAAAAATATGATGCATATTCCTTTGTAGCTGAAAAAAACCATTATAAAGTGGTTTTCGAGCTATTTTTTAAGGAAGTCTCCGCCGCTGAAAACCGTCTTTGGCCATGTCTCATGCGGGTAGGCGCAGTTCTCACTTCTTGTAAGCCTATTGTGGGGACAAAGTCACCGACTAAAAATAGTTTTATTTTCGACCAATAGGTGGCATTAGATTACGGGAAAAAAAAACTTGTTCAGGTGTAGCGTCTTTGAAACTGTTGACTTCAAACATGTTTTTTTCAAAACCATGTTTTCGATATCGGGACGGAGCAAAACTCAAACAATGTTCGACCAATCGACTTGAAATTTTAACAGTAGTTTCTTAGATTGCTTTAACAGTCAAATATTATTAAACTTCAAGTTTCTAGTTTGAGATCTTTTGGCAAAATAATTTTGTGAGGTATGGTTATCGCGCAATTATAAGAGATGGCGAGAAAATTATTTTTCCAATTTTATTTTTTCAAGAGATTTTTCACAGTTAAATCAATGCATAGGTCCGTTAGCTTGTTTATTCAGTTTCAATTTGGTTTTTTGTGGTCTCTCTATGTCAACTTTTTGCTGACATATCCGACTTATAATAAAACATGTTCCTTTCGTGTTTGATCAATGATATCACAGCAACCAATGATCGCACAGGAAATTATTGGGCAGCTTTAAAAACTTGAATCAATTTCGTACAAGACCCTTCCATTGATTGTTGAGAAAAAAATCATGTTTTCACCATTAACAGTAGTTTGAAAAATAGGACAAAAAATGACATTTTATGGTTTGTCAGTAAATTTACTACTCCATTACAAATATTGGTAGAAAGACTAATGTCGCCACGATTATTTTTCAGCTTAATGTATCCCCAATAGGCGTGTAAATTTTCAAATTGATCCATCGACCCGTTTTTCCGAACCGATCGATCCAAGTTTTACAAAAGAATTAAAGGAACAAGTGTTCCTAAACATCGTGTAATCATGATCAAAATGAAAACGCCCATTTTCTTCGACTATTTTTATAACTTTGCAGTAGTTGCTTGTTAAATTTAAGAAAAAAAATTGAGAAATTAAAAAAAAATTGTAATCTGTTTAAATTTGTAACATTTTTCAGGAAACAATGGTGACTCGTTGTTGCCACGCTTCGATTTTTGCGCACCATAATTTCACTCATCTTTAATTGCATTGATTAAAAGTTGATCCCCGAAAGCAATATTCACTAGTCTATCTGAGAACTTGTATGCCATTAACTATAGATATTTTCTGCGAAGGTTATCAGGGATACAAAAAACACTTTTTTCAAAAATGATCTCTTGTTTGGAAGGAAAAACCAATGAACAATTTTTTTCAAAAACTAATCTTTTTTTGGTACATTTTTTCTACGTTTTGGTAAAAAAAATGAATGTTTTTGTAAACTCTCACTTTTTTTCAATTTTTGATCATGCCTAGTTTTGAAAAAAAGATTGTTTCCCACAACCCTAATAACCTTCGTAGAAAATATTGAGAATTAATTGCATACATGTTCTCAGATCGACTATTAAATACAGCTTGAGAGTATCAACTTTAACTGATGCAATTAAAGATGAGTGAAATTAAAGTGCGCAAAGGCCGAATCGTGTAAAAAATGAGTCAGTATTGTTTCCTGAAATATTTTACAAATTAAAAAAAATGTTAATCTCTCGAATTTTTTGTCCTATATTTAACAAGCAACTAGTGCCAAGTTGTGAAAAAAATCGAAGAAAATTAGTATTTTTATTTTGATGATGATTGCAAGATGTTTAGGAATAATACACTTGTTCCTTTAATTGTTTTGTCAAACTTCGATTAACTTTTGATAGAAAACGGTTCGATGAATCAATTTGCTGACTAACAGGGGTATTGGGAGTAAATCGAGCTGAAAAAAAACGCTGCAACATTAGTCTTTGCATCAATATTTGTAACGTAATGGTAGATTTATTGAAAATCCAGAAAAAGTAATTTTTCGTCCTTCACCAAATAACGGTTAAGGGTGAAGAAAAAAATCACAAAAATCAACGGGAGGGGCTGGCAGAAAATTTATTCGACTTTTCAAAGCTGCACTCTAATTCCCGTTGCGATAATTGGTTGCTTAGATATCGATAATCAAAGACAAAAGGATCTTTTTTCATTCGAAGTCGGATATCTCAGCAGAAAAATTGACGTAGAGAGATAAAAAGCAAATTAAAGCTGAATAAACAAGCTAACTAACCTATACATTGAGTTAACTGAAACAAAATTCCTTAGTCCGATGACCCCTGAAAAATAAAAACAAATTTGGAATTTTTTTCTGCCGGTATTTCTTATGATTGCGCGATAGCCGTAAATCACAATTTTTTGCCAGAAGATCTTGAAACTATCATTTTGAAGCTTCAAAAGACTTTTTTCATCTCCATGCGACAGTTTTTCACATAGACACAGCGCTTAAAAAAACGCTAAAAAATAAAGAAATATTGTTCTTGTAATTTTTGGAGTCGTATATAAAAAGTATGGTTCAAAACACGACCTTTTTTTTAACTCATCTCTTTTCTTTAATTATTTTGAAGTTTCCCCTCATTTGATTGCTAAAACGAACGTAATAAACGAAAATATTTTACTCTTAGTTCCACGATTAAATTTACGATAGTTCTACTGCGTTCCACGGAGAGAGTATGAGGTTGAAGTTTGCAACGTTGGAACGAAATAAAAAAAAAAATTTGTAAAGTCCTTATTTATATTTCGGCAACCTTTACTTACAATAATACTCCAACCATTTTTCAAGATTGTTGGTCGCGCCTCGTTCAAAGAGACGCGACCAACAATCGTCACCGTGTACTCCGATCTAAGGGGTCACACTGTGGAAATAAAAAAAAATTGTTTTTATTTTACTTTACTTAAAAGATGCTTTGAACCATCTATAATAAGGGGAAAAAAGTTTGGTACCTGTAAAACAAGGTCCGCAGGCCAGTATGGGTCTGCGGTGGCAGTGGCTGGCCCGTGTGCGAGACATCGACCGTTTTTCTCAAAACACAATTTTTCAAAACGCAGCATAACTTCAACAATTTTCATCATTTTCACTCCCAATTTTCGGTACATGTTTAAAATAACATTCCGAAGAGAAATAAGTACGGGATTTTCTATGAGTTAGTTATAAAATTAGTTATTGCCAAATGATTGTCCTTTTTTCTGTCGAAAATAAAGTTTTGGGTTTAATGCTTGCCAATTACACAAAAAATAACATTGTCACAATTCTCTACGTATTTCTCTAGCTATACTCGTGTAAATTAATAGAAATTTTTTTATTTTATTCTAAAATCAAATTTGCATCAGCAGAGCGTCTCAAATTCAACATGCCTCGCCAGAATGGCTCCAGCGTCACCTTTTGGCATAATTTTTTAATATAAATTTCATTTTGTTCACTCAAAGATATGACTAACAACATCCTTGAATATTAATATTCTCTTATTTGTCCTTCTGCAAAAAAAAATCACGAAATAGCACTCAATTTTGGACGTTTACAGTGGTGGCTCTGCCCTTATGGTAAAACGAGCGTGCGCTCTTGATTTCTATCGATTTTGTTCAAATTTTAACCACACATTGTTCATATTATTATGCAAGTTTGAGTTAAATTTCAGAACAGTTGACCATTTAGATTGGGAGATAATGGATTTTTGAATAGCAACTTTTAACCCTGCAGGGTCTGCATTGGCCAAAAGTCAGGTCACTTTATTCGGCGTACCATTCTATTGTGTTTATGAATTTTGAAAAAAAAATATGATCAGATAGTAAACTAGTTATGGAACGCGTGAAAAAGTTTGAATTATTCTTTACTATTCAGTTTTGCTAAAGACGTTCAGTAACGACAGAATAACTCTTGGTTAAAAATATTTATCCCCTTTAATAAGAAGACATTATGCAACACCGCAGAACAGTATTGTTCAATATTTCGAGAAAAAAGTTAATTATTGTGTTCCTAAAGTTAAACACTTTTAACGTGAAGAAAAAGATTTGCGTTCTAAACATGAATATTTTACATTGTTTATGTTATTACCTTGTGTCTTTTTATAGACAAATATTTTTCACGGAAAGTTACTCTGTCTGAAGGCTATAGTCGGGTAAGTAAGGAAAAATTGGCCCCGCATTTTTTCCAGCGAAATTTGGAGTATATTCTGAGGTATAAAAAAAACAAATTTTCTGAAGATTTTATGCCCGTCAACGGAATGGTTTTAGAAAAATGAATTTTTTTTAAATAAAAAAAAAATCCGGAAACGGTACAGTGGATCGATTTGATTTTTTTTGGTACTTGTTCCGATCAAACGTGTTACGAAATAAAATTATAGAACATCTTGCGAAAGATTAAGGTTTGGAAAAAAAATAATGTTCCTTGTTTTATTATTTTTTACTATAATCCACTTGGGGTACAATAGCGAAAATTTTTTCATATTTTTTCACTGTGGGGTACCAAACCGATCATTTTGAAAAAAATATATAATCGAATAAGGTGCCCAAAGATTATATAAAAAAAAATTCGTTATTTTACCCCAAGTGGATTATAGTAAAAAAAATAAAACAGGGAACATTATTTTTTTTTAACTTTAATTTTTCGCAAGATGTTCTATAATTTTATTTCGTAACACGTTTGATCGTAACAAGTACCAAAAAAAATCGAATCGATCCGCTGAAGCGTTTCCGGAATTTTTATTATTTTTTATTAAAAAAAAAAAAAAAAAAATCCGAAACCATTGCGTTGACGAGGATGAAATTTTCAGAATTTTTTTTTTTTTTTTTTTATACCTCAGAATATACTCCTAATTTCGCTGGAGAAAATGCGGGGGCAATTTTTCCCTACTTACCCGGCTATGGCCTTTTCTGAAAATTTCATCCCTGTCAACGCAATGGTTTTGGAAAAATGAATTTTTTTTAATAAAAAAAAAATAAAAATTTCGAAACGCTTCAGTGGATCGATTCGATTTTTTTTTGGTACTTGTTACGATCAAACGTGTTACGAAATAAAATTATAGAATATCTGGCGAAAGATTAAGGTTTTAAAAAAAATGTTCCTTGTTCTATTTTTTTTACGATAATCCACTTGGGGTACAATAACGATTTTTTTTTCATATAATCTGTGGCACCTTATTAGATTATATATTTTTTTCAAAATGATCGGTTTGGTACGCCACAGTAAAAAAAAGAAACAGACTTTATTGATATATTTTAGTTATATATCTATATAATTAAAATATATCAATAAAGTGTGTTTCTTTTTTTTTCACTGTGGCGTACCAAACCGATCATCTTGAAAAAATTATATAATCTAATAAGGTGCCCAACGATTATATGAAAAAAATTTCCCTATTATACCGCAAGTGGACTATAGTAAAAAATAATAAAACAAGGAACATTATTTTTTTTCAAACCTTAATCTTTCGCAAGATGTTGTATAATTTTATTTCGTAACACGTTTGATCGGAACAAGTACCAAACAAAAATCAAATCGATCCACTGTACCGTTTCCGGAAAAAAATATTTTTTTTTGATATTTAAAAAAAAAAGTTTTTCTAAAATCATTGCGTTGACGGGCATGAAATTTTCAGAAAATTTGTTTTTTTTATACCTCAGAATATACTCCAAATTTCGCTGGAAAAAATGCGGAGGCAATTTTTGCCTACTTACCCGGCTATGGCCGTTCAATGCAGACCGTACAGTGTTAAATGTTGCAATTTTTAAATCAATCATCTCCGAATCTAAATAGTCGACTGATCTAACATTTCACTGAAACATGCATAATGACACGAACAATGTCTGGTTAAAATTTAAACAAAATCTATAAAAATGAAAAGCGCACGCTTGTTCTACCTTAACACGTTCAACCGTTGACCATTCAATGCTGTTGGGCTGGAGGTTTGGACCCGTCGACTCTGAGTATGAGATGATGGTAGCCGTAACCATTGAGATGCAATGGTCCTCGCCCTTTGTACTAAGACGTACATACGTAAGCAAAAGGCCTTGCACAGATTGGTGGTGCGATCCATGATGAGATATTGTTTCTGAGCCAAGCCGAAGAGTTCAACGAGTTCCTTGAGGTCAGCCTCACTGATGCTCTCGGAGAGATTGGAGATAGCGGTGATATCCTCGTGGACACTGGGACTCTATACCGTGGCTGCAACGAGTGACACGGTTTCTCATCCTCGGCAGTGCATTCTTGCTGCCCTTGATAAATCCGATGGTCCATCTAGATGGAAAATCCGACACTACATTAATTCTAGTTTCTACATGCTAGCCCAGGTACCGTACCTAGCATGTGTATGTGTACGTTATCTGTACGAGTATTAGTATGGTGAGGATACGGAACCAGTATATTTTACTAATGCACAGTATACCAGTACCATACTAGTAACACGTACATTTGCGTGTAGCGGTGTACTACCATACCGAGGGTCTTCTATCTTTATTCGCCATACCAATAGTACTCTCGGTCATCAGGGTGAAGCTGTCGAGGAATTGCCACAGGTCCACAAATCAACTGTGTTTGAGACGTGACAGTTTTGCGTTCGTAGGCAAAGGGTGTTTAACTTTCGTGCCTTATTTTGGTCGCACACTGATCAGGAAATCGAGGGTTTTGAGGGGTAATGGAAATGGCTACGGATCATCGGAAAATATGCTATCTGCAATTTTTTCACGAATAAATACCGTGGTATTTCTGCGAAGAGCAAATAAGCTTGAATTTCTTGCACCGGTGCCGTTGGCTGTTTGACACATAGGCGAGCGAGAAAACAATGCGAGGGAAGATCGTGGCAAATGACAAAGTACGTAAATTGAGGTTATGAGGTTATAGCACGTACGTATCTTGACTTCCGGCGTTTTCTCCTTCGGCTTCTCGCTGTCACTATGTTCCTCGATCTTCTTCGTGTAATCGGCCGCGGCGGTTTTCTTGTCGATTATGTCTTCGTCGGGATTTCTCGTCGGTGGTGTGCCGGCGTCCTGAGGCGCTCTTCACAGCAAAAAAAAACTCACCAAAACGCAACGAAAACAAACTCCACTCTATGATACACTATTCACATTCTATATCACACTCTATCACACACATCGTATGATGAAATATATTGCGAACGAATGTGCGAGGTTATAGGTCCAGCTTTCGACCTGTCAAAAAATAAATTGTTGCGAAAGGAGGCGAGCGCGGTCGGTACAAACAGAACGAAGCGAGCTGCGCGCCGCCAGTGAGAATACGGATGAACTGAGCGCTTGCTCCGGTAACTGATATTTTGAGCTTTGTTGGTACATTTTTGCTACATTTATGTAAAAATTTCAAAATGCTTTTTCTCAACCATTTGTTCATGAAAACAGGTGAAACAAAGCTTAAAATGTGTGCTTTTTCACGGTCCAGAGGATGACGCTCAGAAAATTACCGAAATGCGATGCAATGGTTAATAATTCACCATTTTTCGCAGGGTAACCACAAACTGTAATTTTTTTTTGGAAATTTTGGCTAACGGAGGGCGTCATCCCCTCGGAGCAAGTATCATGCATGCACACAACAAATTTCATACCAATCGGTTGTTCCGTTTGGGAGAATTCTTTTGTCAAAATTTCGAAGCGGTCGGAGGCATGTGGCACATCGCCTAGTCATGTTTTACCCACTTTCTCAGAATGTATCGTTGGAGAAAATGTTTCTCACACGCGAATTGCGAAGGCATGAGCTGAGAAATTCCTGGAATTGCAGTGATCCATTTTTGACGACGTTCGATATTCGACGGAACCCGAAATACCGAACGTTTTTCCTTTACTGACGTCCAGTGTCACACGTTGGAACCGCGCACGAATTACGACACGATTACGACATTAATTTATGTCGTAATTTATGTCGTAACGAATTACGACATTAATTTTATGACACCGTCATAAAAAAAACACGTGGTTTTATTAATGACTGTTATGTAACACTTTATAGTAGCCGATTAAGTGAGGTTGTGTTGCCACATGCGTCTTCCGCTGTTTCGGCTATGATTTGATTGAAGCGATGCGAGCGGCGGTCAAGGAAATCAAAGAGCCGACAGTAAGACGACCAACCCCACCACCAATATTTGATTCAGTTGCGAGACCTGTATGTAAGACCGTGCACTGGGTGTGCTCGACGATCTTAATGGAATAAAGTATAATATTTGGTAATAAGTGTTAATTTTATTACATGGTGCAGTCTGGACACGATAGTACTGGTGAATTTGAAGACGCCTTAGACAACACGATAGTGAGCGACAGTCAAAACGAGAATCTCGACAGTGACTAGTCATCGACAATCGTCAGGAAAGACGAAATGGCGCAGCATTCATTATACCTGAAGCCGCCTGAACCCTTGTCGTTCAGTGGGAACGTCTCGGAAAATTGGAGAAAATGGCACAAAAAGTTTGGCATATATCTGCAAGTCACAGAAGCCAAGGACAAATCAGCGGAAGTGAAGATCGCCATCCTACTTCATGCGATCGGAGAAGAGGCCCAAGAAAAATATGATACGTTCGAGCTCGGCGAAGCGGACGCCAAAAATTACGACGAAGTCGTGGAAGCCTTCGAGAACTTCTGTGTGCCGAAAAAGAACGAGAGTGTGATACGTGTTTTTTCAACGTGTTCAAAAACCGGACGAACCATTCGAGGATTTCTTAACAGACGTGAAGAAATTGAGTCAAGATTGTTCGTTTGGGGCCCTAAAAGACAGCCTGATCAAAGATCGCATAATTAGCGGCATAAGGAATACGCAGTTGAAGGATCGGCTTCTTCGTGAGGAGAATTTGAGTTTCGATCGGTGTGCACAGTTGTGTAGAACAACCGAATTAGCGAATCAGCGAATCGAAACGCTGAAAACGATCGAAAAGATAGATGTCGTGCATACAAAAATAAAAGAAGAATCGACTCAATCGCAGCAGTCACCCGGTAGAGGGCACAACCAGTTACGCAGCAACTGAGGCAGATGCTAACAGCGGCAACGGCAGTACCAACAGCAAAACAGCAGCGAAGGCCAGCCAACCAGACGACAGCCGAACCAACAACAGCAGAACCAATCGTCGTGCAGACGATGTGGATACCGACACCAGGCAAAGAGATGCCCAGCCTATAACAAGCAGTGTAAAGCGTGCAACGGCTATAATCATTTCGCACAGGGTTTTCGCAATCGTCAAACAATAGACGCGTCCAAGGCTTTTTGGCAGGTTGAGTTATCGGCGGCGAGCTCTAAGCTCACGACTTTTCAAACGCCCTTCGGTCGATACTGCTTCTTGCGAATGCCTTATGGTATAAAAACGACTCTCGAAATCTTTCAAAGGTTATACAAGCAGATCTTTAGCGATATTCCGAATGTCGAAGTTTATATCGACGATATAATAATCTGGGCACAGAACGAAGAAGAACATAGAAAAATCCTGCAACAAGTTTTCGCAAAAGCCCGAGAAAATGGAGTTAAGTTCAACCTGGTTTTTACGAGCGATGGAATAAAAATAGACGCAAAAAGAATCCAAGCCGTGACGAAAATGGAGTAACCAACTAACACCAAAGGGGTGGAAAGATTGTTGGGTATGATAACCTATGTAGCAAAATTCATCCCAAACTTATCCGACGTGACAGCCCCACTGAGAGAATTAATTAAAAAAAAGGAGCGACATTTCGATGGGAAGAGGTTCACGAGGTCGCGTTTAAAAAAATAAAAGAGAGATTGACTAGCAATCCTGTGCTACAATATTATGACCCAAACGTTGACTGTACACTGAGCGTAGACCCCAGTGGAACCAGGGTAGGAGCAGTCCTCTTACAAAATAATCTACCGATTGCTTATGCCTCAAAAGCGTTCACGACGTGCCAAAAAGCTTGGGCACAAATCGAGAAAGAGATGTACGCGATAGTGTATGGGTGCCGAGCTTTTCCGCCAATATATAGTAGGGAAGCCTATAGTCATAGAGAGCGATCATAAGCCTCTGGTACCTATCTCTAAGAAACCGAAGGCTGACATTCCGGTAAGGCTCCAAAAAATGCGCGCGCGCTTGCAACTGTACGATATTGAAATAATTTATAAACCCGGCAAAGACCTGCTAATCGCAGACAGCCTTTCACGTGCGCATCGCAGATGTGCGACACGTGAGATGAGAACGACGACGACGACATAAACACGCAAATCTTGATTACAGCACTGTCCGAATGTATGAGCGATAAGAAAAAGAAAGAGTTAGTGACAGAAACCGAAAACGATCACGAATTGCAAACAGTAATCAAACTGATTCGAACGAACTGGCCGGAAGAAATCAAAGACGTACCCGAGATTGCCAAGTCGTATCATACATACCACTCCGAGCTTTTTGAGTCAGAGGGCTTACTATTTAAGAATAACAACGTAGTAGTTCCTGGTAGATTACGTAAGGAAATTCTCGGCAAATTACATTATAATCATTTGGGCATTGAAAAGACCAAGAACAGAGCCCGCGATATCGTTTTCTGGCCGAAAATGAATAAACAAATACAAGAGATAATTACAGATTGTGCAGTATGCCAGAAATATAAAAAAAGTCACCAGAACGAAACACTAATTTCAAGCGAGGTACCGAAAAATATTTGGGAAAGTGTAGCGGTCGATCTCTTCTATTTCCAAGGCTCGGTGTATCTAATAATGGTCGATTATTACACTAAGTACGTGGAGATAGGACTGCTGCAAAACGAATCGAGTGAAACGACAATCGTAACGATGAAATCCCTGTTCGCGCGCCACGGAATACCGAAGATAGTAAGATCTGACAATGGACCGCAATTCAGTAGCCAACAATTCAGAGAATTAGCGAAAGTTTGGGATTTTGAGCACATGGCGTCGAGTCCCACATATCCGAGAAGTAACGGATTTGTCGAGAGATTTGTTCAGACAGTAAAAAACATGCTTAAAAAAGCAAAAGAGGACGGGAAGGATCCGTATTTAGCATTGCTAGAACTTCGTAATACGCCGATTTCTCATTATATCGAATCTCCTAACAGGTTAATGTTTAATAGGAATGTTCGCGGAGTATTACCGGATTTCCTAGAGAATGCCTGTCCCGAAAACGAAACGCTCAGAGATGAATTAGTCAAAAAGCAAAAGTCACAGAAATACTATCACGATAAACGAGCTAGAGATCTTCCGGAGCTAACGCCTGGCGAAAATGTGCGAATACAAAACAAAGACAAGACCTGGCAGCCTGGAATAGTAATTAGCAAAAGCGATGAACCGCGTGCGTACGAAGTTTTGAAGGAGTCAGGGACAATATTAACCCGAAATAGGAAGTTCCTCAATCGAGACAGAAACGGTAACTTTAAAGTTAAACATCCTCCAAACTGTTCCGACGATGTTATTCCCAACAACGAAACGTATCAGGAAATCGAGGAAAACGTCAGCGAAACGCGTGAAATCGAGCAGCAGCTTCCAACCGAGACTCCTTCTAGTCCGGAAGCTCCGAAAGCAAATGCTCCACCGCCTCGGGCAACCACTCGTAGTGGGCGTGCAATTATCCGACCCGGCTATTTTAAGGACTACGTTACTTAAACATTGTACCCGTATTTTATACTCAAAATTATTTTTATTGTTTTAAAAAAGAAAAGATGTCACGATCGAGCTCGTGGCCACCTAGCGGCGAGAACGAGAACAAAAAAACAAGGTGGCTACAGGGAGATACCGGGTGTGCTCGACGATTATAACGGAATAAAGTATAATATTTGGTAATAAGTGTCCATTTTATTACAGTCTATACGGCAAATGATCTCAAATAATAAACAATTCGAGCGTAGCAGGTTATATTTCTAGATGGGCTACCATTTACCTTGTTACAAAAAAATAACAATGCCGTGTTTATGTTCCATTGCATGCCGGAAACTCCAACATTGCCGTCGTCTAAATCAACAGGAGAGGCTAACGGCAGCCAAAGTACGCAAGTGGTTATTCATCGAATTAAAGAGCGAAAGATACCGAGCAAAGGTGCTAAGAACAAAGGACAGAGGCCAAAAAGAGACAAGAGGAAAAAGAAGTTCCGAGATGGAAACCGACTCAGACGATGAGGAGGAGGAGGAGGAAGAGGATGAGTATTAAATGGATACAAAAGTGTTATTGTTATTTGGTTTATTTCAAGATATAAAAAAAAACGTTCAAACTCACTGATGTTTTTGTGTACGAGTTTCGATTATTATATTTCCAATAGCGTTCCAGAAGGACCCTCTCTCTGCCCCATGCACTTCGGTTCGTCTTCGGTCACTACTACGGTCCGTGACTGAAACGCCCCAGTGACCGAAAAAAACCAGTCAAGTGACTAATCTCAAAAAAACGTTGTTCGGTCACTGCTCGGTCACTTTTTCCGGGTCAAAAAGGGCAGAAAATGACCGTGACCGATGACCGACGTTTTTTTCGGTCTCCCAATCCGCTAGGGCATGTACGATTAAACAGTCATAATGTGAATATTGCATACTGGATTTCCAAAAAAGATATTTTTTGTCGCTACAAAAAGAAAATAAAAGAATATATAATTTACATCAAACCAACAAACCAAACCGAATCTAAACCCCAGGCGGGGCAACAACTTAAATATTAGAAAACTACCTCTTCTAGTGATGGAAGGGACATGCGCCGTAAGCACAATATTTACCCATGGCGAAGCTGAAAACAAAAAAAATCCAATTAAATATTATAGGTAAATACGTTATAATGAAATAGAAGCGCAGGTTATTTATATTAAAGGATTTGCATATTTAACCTAAAAAACGTTTTTTTGTCCAAGCATCATGCATTACATTTTTGCTGTATGAAAGAAATCTCTAACAGTATTAAAATGAATGGCAATTATAATTAAATTTGGCTACGATAGCCTGCAATAAAAAAGAATACAAACAATTTGATAAAATGAATCAACATGTGGTTGCACATACCAGTGTCAATATTTGTCGGTATTTTCGCTAATTCGCGAATTAATTGCATAAACGTAATATTAAGGTTCAGTTCTTACCTTTATTGGATGGTCTTTATCTGTTTTGATTTTATAAATACTTTTAATACTGAAATATCACTCAACGATGCGTAATCGCGTAAACTGCATGTAACTGATATATATGTAATACTCACATATATAGTAACTGGCAGTAATACGTCACTGTGTGTATGTCACAAACACTGCTAAGCCGGTCCTCACGCACCTATCCTATCCGCCTATCCTATCCCCCACCTATCCTATTCCGTACCAAGCGCTGGTATCGCTTGTGGATATTTTCCGAACTACGAGATCTTTCATCACTATCACGATCCACGTTTCGACGACTCCGCCATATGCGTTCGGGCTCCTTTACTCTAGTCTCCATGGTCAGTACGAAAGGAGGAATGTCGTTCGGTTCTTCGTCGTCGACAGAATCACGGAGACTATACGCCTCAAGAAGACTATAGGGAAGGAGTCCAATCTCTGTATTCTAGTGCGTCCGTAAATGTGGGACAAAATTGGGCTCCGCATAAGCGGCGCTAGGGAAGTTAGTCATTATGTGCTATATATACATGTGTTTTGGGCATGCGTTGTTATCAGCTGTCTGTGTTATTAGCTGTCACATGAGCTGAAAATCTTAATTTTTTGTTAACCTTAATTAATTTTATAAATAAATTTCGTGTAGCTGTAGTAGTGCCTTAAGATGTTTCTATATTTAAGTCATAGGGCAATAACCCACCTAATTATGAAAAAATAACCCTAAAAAAATAACATAACAATTTATATCCGACGTAAATATACATTCCATTCAAATGTGGTCAAGTGGCCGAGATTATAGTGTGTAAAATATGTAAAAAAGTCAGGGACTGGGTCATGCGAGTGTCAATTGCAACCTCACATGCTACTGCGTCAAGTGTAGTGCTTCACACGAAAATGGAAAACGCACTTTAAATAACTCATCAGATAAACAGCTCCACCGCTGTCCAAATTGCAATAACCTAAATCAACCAGTGATCATAAGAGATGCCTATACTACAGGGTCATATACAAACGCTCATAGACAACGCTCATATACAAACGCTCATTAGACAACGACAACTCATTGAATGAATTGAAGTGATACGCCCGAAAGTCACATCGGACATATCCTTTGTATAGGCTCCCGAAGTAACCTTCGTGGTGGCGCCGCGCAACGGCTGCCGGTGGCAAAACTTAGATTGGCGCATGACGGTTAAGTCAAACTGGCACAAACACGAAAGAGCTAGGCTTGAGCAAGCATCATCGATTGTAGATCTCGCATTGTGAATGGAATGTGCTTGTAAATGAAATAAAATAGTGTGATGGAACTAATAACGATTACTTGCGGATTTCAATGTATCCTCAAGATTTCCTTTCGCCCTAAAAGCATATCTATAGGTATGTGACGAAGAGAATGTTAATGAAATTGCGTACATTGGCTGCACACAATTTTTTTTTCAGCCGTACAACAAAATTTTTGTTTAAGTTATTGTTTGCATCGGAAATTTATATAAAGGATGTTGTAATATAGGCAGAAAACTTTCGATAGTCATCAGGTATCGGAAGTTCACGAAATTATTGCTGGTGAGAAAAGGACTGCCATGGGAAAAGTTCTTCCTCAAACACGCGTCAATAATCCCAAATATGACGTGAAACGCTGTTTTGACAACGTAAACATCGCACGCGGTGCTGCCATTCACGCAAACACCTGATTTAAATGGCGACCGGCATACTGCACTAGCAGACGAAAACCGCTCCAAGTTTTGCCAAAACTCGCCGCAAGGGCTGCGCCACTAGAGTTACTTCGGAGGCCTATAAGCTATGGCACTACCCGCAGCGACAGTACCAACACAGACATTCGCTACGCAGTAGCGAGCATCATCCGCAGCACCATGGCTACCATCAGCCATCATTTAACATTTAACATTTATTAAAATAATATCAAGACTTAATGGTGCTGATAACAACAGTCCGAAGTCTCCAATCTAACTACTACTGAGATGCGTTTGTTTGTTAAGTTTAATTTTACGGCCAATATCAAAAAACTGTAGGGTACCACGCGAGGTACTGCTTTTGATTCTCTCCTTGTAAAGTATTCTTTATAACGGAATTTTTTTTTATTGACATGATTTGTTAAGCCTTTTATCGGTAAATGAGTTTGATTATTAATTACATTTGTTATAAGAATCATAGTAACGCAAATAAAAATAGTAACAATTCCTAGAAGCTATTAACTTTAATGTGTTTATTGATGGTTGATGGTTTTTCTAACCATCCACAAATGCATTATAAAAATTATTTACAAAGTCATAATACATTTTTCGTAATCAAACAAAAATGTAAGAACTTTGTAAAAATTGTCATGCCAATTATTGCATTAAACTAATTACACGAACTAGATCGCAAACAATCAATCGTAGTGCACGATAGGTGTGTTTTTTACAAGCGTCAACAATTAGCCGCCATGACAGTCAGTTTCACCCTGTGCACTGGCTGTATTACTATATTTTTGATACACTACGGACACGGGCGACGTCTACAGGCCATATTTAACACCACGCTCTTGCGTCAAATTTACGGACGTTTCTTATACCGTCACACCATACGAAGATTGGACTCCTTCCTTATAGTCTCCTTGGTCTCACCATACGAAGATTGAACTCCTTCCCTATAAGGTGCGGTCCACTTAACGTCCGCAACGCTCACTGCGCTCGCAACGGCGGTCCACTTAACGACCGCGGTCGATGTCTGGTCGCAATGGCTGCATTGATATGCGCGACCACGACGAGCTCACGATGACCCACCGTTCATCGTGGGTCGGCATCACGGTTTTATAAACAGGTCTGGGCACAGAGGCTAAAATCGTGTGACACTAAGTGAGGCCAATTGAGTTCCAAATTCCGCCACGTCGCTAGCGTCGGAGCGGCCGATTTGCTTATATCAGAGATTAGTAGGGAGATGTACAACGCGGCCCTTTTCGGCGTGCCTCGTAAATGGCGCAAAATCGCGGCGGCGAGTTCGGGAGTATGATTTCGTGATCATCGCCTCTGTCGAGGTTGCAGATTCCCTTGTAGCCGCGCGAGTCCGTGATCACCGTTCAAGTCGGTATCGCAGTCAGCGTGAACACGAATGGGTAGCTCGGAAGGGGAAAAGTCTCTGCCCCTCGCAAATCGCGCTCGCTCGACGGGCGAACGGAGCGAGGTTTTCCGTCCGATCGAGCTCGACATATATGTGTGGCCGTACTGCGGATTGGAATATGCATTAAATGAATTTCAATGTGAAAAACATGTATCGAGATCATTGTTTTCTCTCGGTTGTCCGTTTATGCCGAAAATGCGGGTTAAAAAATTAACGACGAACCGCGTTGAAAAATAAAACGCCGAAATGACCGTGGAAGGTTCAAAAATAAATCTTGAGCTTTTGCCGCGATTGTTTCGGCATTTTTTTCAACAGTAAACATTATGGATAAGGGTATATCATAAATGTTTCTTTATCTGCAATGAGCGTTGTGGCTGAGTTGGCAGCGTGGCGGATTCTTACGGTCCGAGTTCAATCCCCTGTGAATCAACTTTTTTTTTCATTTTATATTCAGAAAATTTTGAACTTACTCTCACTTTAGCTATTCTCGCCTGTTCAGGCATTATTTATGATATTTAATTCGCATATGCTTAATAAAAAAAAACGAGACATTGCTACCGGCGATCGAACCCGCGTCCAGTGCAGCCGGATCGCACGTAAAAGTTACCCCCTCTTTAGTCTCTTACGCGCCCATCACCCAATCATGGTAGCGCGTGACCGTGAGCGAGCGACGCTCGGATATCTTCGGAAAGAGCCGAGCACGGTTTAAGTTTCCCGACCGCGCCTTCGGCAGCTACATCACCATGGACGCTGAGCACATTCATGTGCGGCCAAGCCGAAACGAAGGCTTCGAGGGAAAAAGGAATCTCAGCACGACTCAGGCACGCGCGAGGCTCTTAGATGATTTCAATGCTTGTTTAGTTCTTTTTCCTATTGAATGAAAGGTGCGGAGATATTCGGAGAAAAGTTATAGATAAAAAAAGAGAATTTCGTAAAAAAAACTTATTACATTTTTTTATCCCTCATAATTCTGAGAAATAATGAATTTCCGAAATTTTTGCAAACATTATTTTCCTTAAAGGGTAACACCACTGTAACGGCCTGCCACAAAGGGTTTTAGACAAATAATACTTGGGGTAATTATTAAGCATATATTGAAGTATATTGCAAAAAAATGTATGGGAAAATATTACAAAATGGCGACACTGCAGCAAGTTCTTCCGAGGCATGTTGAACTTAAGGTGCTCTGCGGCACGGAGTATAACTTGTGCCAATTTTAATCTGGTCAAATAATTTTTTTAAAATTAAATCTAGATGAGTGTTGCAAGTAAACCACGTAGGGGATTTTAGAAATATTGATTTTTGAGTAATTGACGAGTATTTGACTAAAAATGTTCAATTTTTTAAAGACAGTTATTTTTTAATAAATATTGTTTTAATTAACTTATCGAAAATCCCCTACGTGTTTCAGTAGCTACACTCATGTAGACTTAATAAAAAAGAAAACTCTTTCTTATAGATTAAAAATGGCACAGTTATACTGCGTGCCACAGAGCTTCGACATGCTTCGGAAGAATTGCTGCAGTGTCGCCATTTTGTAATATTTTCGGATAAAAAATTTATAGCAATATACTTAAATATATGCTCAATAAATACCGCAAGTATTATTTGTTTATCACATTTTCTTCCGCCAAAAAAATATCAAAAAATACGCTTCCTGTAAGGCCGTTACAGTGGTGATACCCCTTAAAGAATGCATGTAATTTCCGAGATTTTTCTGTGATTGTAATAAAAATGATGAAATGTTCGGAAAAATTCGGAGAAACTCGGATGTTTGCGTAAAAACAATTGTCCGCAAAACTCAGAATTCTTCATATTTGTTCCAATTCATAGAAAAATTCGGGAAAAAATCGGAAAAATTTTCCGGAAAAATCGGAGATTTTTGGACAAAAATTGCAATTCCGCTCATATACTTTCATCAAGCGATAAAGCATTATGATAATGCTTTATCGCTTGATAAAAGTATATGAGCGGAAATATATTTATAAATATATTTCCGCTCATATACTTTCATCAAGCGATCAAGCATTATGATAATGCTTTATCGCTTGATGAAAGTATATGAGCGGAAATATTTTTATATTCGTATTATATTCATTCAATAATTAACCAAATACTTTCATATACTATATGCTCATAGACTTTCATCAAGCGATAAAGCATTATCATAATGCTTTATGGCTAAATAAATTTCCGCTTTCTTTTATGAATTACAATTTATTTGGCATAGGGACGGGTGTGAGTAAAGCGCAATTTTTTCGAAGATAAATAAGTTGTAATTTAGATTTATTATTATATTTAAATTAACGTACAAACTAATAAAATAAGCGGTCAGAGTCCGCGAAAAATTTTTCGACACTAAAAGATAACTAATTAAAATAATGATGATAACTGGTGTGTGTCATGTAAGTGTGACTGTAGTCTGTGAGTTATTTCTCGACGAAACGCGACTAGCTCCGAGACTGGGAAGCGAACTCGGGACCGGCTGTATTGGTATAGGTTTTCCGCAGTTTCCCTATACCCATGGCAGAAATGTCATGGTGAATGCAATACAGAGGGGGAAGTCGGCTGCGGCCGCAAGGTGGGGATATAAACTGGAATATGGGGTATGTATCAAGAGGGAAGAACCCTGTACAAGTGGAAGTTAAAAAAAATAAAAAAAGTGAATTATGATAACTAATAAAATCAACTAATCAAATAAGAATTAATAGCAATAATATAGGATTATAGAATAATAGGATCCCGCGCCCCTAGTGCAATTTTTTTTCCGAAAAACTCCGATTTCTTCCGAATTTTTCTATGAATTGGAACAAATATGAAGAATTCGGAGTTTTGCGGACAATTATTTTTACGCACACATCCAAGTTTCTCCGAATGTCTCCGAATATTTCATCACTTTAATTACGATCACGGGAAAATCTCGGAAATTATATGAAGACTGTAAGGGGTAACACCACTGTAGCGGCCTTACAGGAAGCGTAGTTTTTAATATTTTTTTCCGGAACAAAATGTGATAAACAAATAATACTTGCAGTATTTATTGAGCAGATACTTAAGTATATTGCTTGAAATTTTTATCCGAAAATATTACAAAATGGCGACACTGCAGCAATTCTTCCGAAGAATGACGAACCTTTGCGGCATGCAGTATAAGTAGGCCAATTTTAACCAAAAAAAAATAATTTTGTTTTATTAAGTCTAAATGAACATTTTTAGTCAAATACTCGGCAATTACTCAAAAATCAATATTTCTAAAATCCCCTACGTAGTTCACTAGCTACACTCATCTGGATTTAATTTAAAAAAAAATGATTTTGTCCAGATTAAAATTGACACAAGTTATACTACGTGCCGCAGAGCACCTTAAGTTCAACATGCCTCGGAAGAATTGGCTGCAGTGTCGCCATTTTGTAATATTTTCCCGTCTATTTTTTTTGCAATATACTTCAATATATGCTTAATAATTACCCCAAGTATTATTTGTCTAAAACACTTCGTGGCAGGCCGTTACAGTGGTGTTACCCCTTAAGGAAAACAATGTTTGCAAAAATTTCGGAAATTCATTATTTCGTAGAATTATGAGGGATAAAAAATGCAATAAGTTTTTTCTACGAAAATCTCATTTTTTTTCATCTATAACATTTCTCCGAATATCTCCGCAGCCTTTCACTCAATAGGAAGAAGAAAAAGTTCCGAAAAAAATAAGAACAAGTTTGTTTTACGAAAATCTCATTTTTTTAATCTTCAAATTTTCTCTTAAATTTATCTTTAAAAATCTCATTTCTTGTCATCTTTAACTTCACTCCGAATATCGCCGCAGCCGTTCACTCAGGTCATAGGAAAAAGAGAAATTTCCGGGAAAAAAAAATGAGAAATCATGAATTTTGAGTGAAAAAAAAATGTGTTTTTGGGAAATAGGCCAGAACTTGAATCGGTTTTAAATCATTTTTTCTCCGAAAATCTCAAATACGATTAAAATATGAAAAATTATGAAAAATTTGGAGAAAAATTTGCACCACGGGCCCCTGTGGGCCGAAGCCAGGAACGCTACCAACGTGACCATCTCATCGCTTGTAGAATATGTGCATTTTCTGGTACTTACGATTCGCGGCCGGATGGATGATTGGCTTGTTTTTGGGGATAATGCTTTATCGCTTGATGAAAGTATGAGAATTAATATAATAATACGAATATAAATATATTTCCGCTTACTTTTATGAATTATATTTTATTTGGCATAAGGACGGGTGTGAGTAATTTTATTATCATATTTAAATTAACGTATAAACTAAAAAAAAATAAGCAATCAGAGCGCGCGATACATTTTTTGTATACATTAATAACGCAGAAAATCAAGAGCTAAATAAGCATTGAAATCATCTAAAAGCCTCGCGCGTGCCGTCGGGTGACGTCACACGCGAGTCGTGCTCAGATTGCTTTTTCCCTCGAAGCCTTCGTTTCGGCTTGGCCGCACATGAACGTGCTCAGCGTCCATGGATTGGTGCAGCGGCCGAAGGCGCGGTCGGGATACTTCGACCGTGCTCGGCTCTTTCCGAAGTGTCCAAGCGTCGCTCGCTCACGGACACGCGCTACCATGATTGGGTGATGGCGCGTAAGAGACTAAAGAGGGGGTAACTTTTACGCGCGATCTGACTGCACTGATCCCCGGTAGCAATGTCTTGTTTTTTTTTATTAAGCATATGCGAATTAAAAATCATAAATAATGCCTGAACAGGCGAGAATAGCTAAAGCGAGAGTGAGTTCGACATTTTCTGAATATAAAATGAAGAAAAAAAATGTTGACTCACCGGGGATTGAACTCGGACTGTAGCATCGTTAATCCACCACGCTACCAATTCAGCCACAACACTCATTGCAGATGTAGAATCATTTATGATACACCCTTATCCATAATGTTTACTGTTGAAAAAAAAAATGTCGAAACGATCGCGGCAAAGGCTCAAGATTTCTTTGTGAACCTCCCACGGGTCGTTACGGCGTTTTATTTTTCAACGCGGTTCGTCGTTAATTTTTTTAACCCGCATTTTCGGCATAAACGGGCAACCGAGAGAAAACAATGATCTCGATACATGTTTTTCACATTGAAATTCATTTAATGCATATTCCAATCCGCAGTACGGCCACACATATATGTCGAGCTCGATCGGACGGAAAACCTCGCTCCGTTCGCCCGTCGAGCGAGCGCGATTTGCGAGGGGCAGAGACTTTTCCCCTTCCGAGCTACCCATTCGTGTTCACGCTGACTGCGATACCGACTTGAACGGTGATCACGGACTCGCGCGGCTACAAGGGAATCTGCAACCTCGACAGAGGCGATGATCACGAAATCATACTCCCGAACTCGCCGCCGCGATTTAGCGCCATTTACGAGGCACGCCGAAAAGGGCCGCGTTGTACATCTCCCTACTAATCTCTGCTTATATATACTAGTGTTGTTGTGTTTGCTAGTATATTGTGTATAACCTCGTCGCCACCTTACCACACCGTACACCGACGGCCAACAGAAGTGGAAATGTTTATTTTATTTGAAGTGTCTTTTATTGAAGTGAACCGATAATTCAAGTGAATTGATAATTGAAGTCAAAATTTTGCAATGCCTGAAAGATCCTATATTGCGTGAAAAATGAGTGAAGGCAGTATCGCCACTCATAAATGAATTAAAAACAACGCACAAAGTATGCGAGAAGCATTTTAATCAATCCGACATTGTGCGCCACTTCATCCATAAAGACGGAGATGGACAAATTATCGCACAAGTAAGTTTCTATGATAAATGCTATATGTAATTATGTAGAGGATGTATTCTTATTACAACCATGAAGACAGTACGCATGCGCTAGTATATCGCTCTCTTTCCCACAATCGGCCGCTCCGATACTAGTGCTCCAAGTAGAGTGGCCCGTTTCGGAACTTAAATGGCCTCACTTTTTGTCACACGACGGCCTATGCAAAGTATATGGGAGTGCCCAGACCTGTTTATAAGACCGTGGTCGGCATCACGAAGACCGTGGTCGGCATGCGCGCCTGCGGTCGCGCATGCGCAATACAAATAAATGACCGTGGGGGGGGGGGGTGACCTACGTTCAAAAACATCCGGTCGCTATAATGCTCCGGCAGCTATGTTGCAACTGTCACGTCTGGCCACTTCCGCTCCAGTCGCCCGCTTCGCCCAAAATGCGGTCCACTTGTATTTTTGCCCGTAGCGTCCGTGAGCGTGTGCCAGTTAGTGGACCGGAAAATCTTGCGGTCGCGGTTGTAGGCGTTGCGGGCGTTAAGTGGACCGCGCCTTTAGTCTCCTTAATACGCCTCTTGGATATCTCTAGTGGCGCGGCTTGGTGGTAGATTCAGGCAACTCGTGGACGTTCGACTGCAATCAGCTGTGCGGTTTACGTATCAAATTCGTTAAAAAGGGCTCTGTAAAATAGAGGGTTGAAGGTATTATTGTGTTGTGAAGTGCAAAGTTTCCCGAACTCGAAATCGGGCATAGACTTTTTATTTTTACCGGGAAAATTGTATGAATAGTGCAACCGTTTTTATATTTGTCAACTTATTTGTTCGAACTAGGCTGATTCCACCAACATTGCGGTTCATCGGTTTTTGATTATATGCATTCGTTATTTATAAAAAAAAATGCAGACCGCTACTACATGTTTGCATCCTCGAACCGATAAGCCGGCCGTGCAGGTACATTCTGTTCGTTGTATGGTACTATCTACGTTCATCTGTAAAACAATCAATTCCTATTGAAAATAAAGGATAAAGATCGAGGCAGCACACACAAAAAATGTACACAAACAGGAATTGCAAATCAAAATATACAGTTCCCAATATTCATTACAGTGTTAACGGTATGAAATGTTTTTAAGTAATACGTTAAATAATACGTGTAGCCAGCACAATAAAAAATAGAAACAAGCGTGCAGAATGTTAATCATGTTTCATTTTAAGTCTTGCATCAACATCTTCAGAGAATCGCGTGCAATATGTCTTTAATTTCATTGTTTTTTATCTGTGATATAAAGATTATTAATTCAACATTTCATACTCATTTTCAACGATGAAATAGTATTCGTCATATCATATTATTCATTTAACATTCCATACTTATCTTTAATAACGAAAGAAAATCTGTCATTTTCTAATGCTGTTATATACTGAAATAAAAAATACGGTTTACTAAATCAATTTCACTTATTCCTTCATTATTCATATTTCTTTGATAAGGAGATACATGTTCGTTATCCATTTATGTTTTATATGTATGGTTGAAAAGTTGCCGAAAATATAATTTTTTACATTATTGTTGAACTGTTAATTGAGCTCATAATTAATGTATACCTCTACTTTTACGTCATATGGTGGATTATTCACTCTAATCTGTGGTATTACTTTCCCATGTACATTTCGTTCTCCCCTAACTGAATCACGGATTTCGATGACCTTTTAATCATGGTGGCTTTGGAATAGTTCATGCCCTATACATTTTTAATTAATTGATCATCGTGTTATTAGTGATACGATAATCCTGAAAATAAATACGTAGTAAACATTACAGTGAATTTGAAAGAATATCTCATGTTTCGTGTATTTACTTACCTTTAGATACAGATTTTCGGCGAAAGAAATCTCCATAAATATTCTGGAAGTCACACTTGAAAACAGTGTGGCTCATAATTGGCTCACTTCAACATTTTCGTATTGCACCAAATAAATAAATAATCCAAAACGCGCAGTGATCTGCATGCGAACCATATGTTTACTGTTATGAGAAGATCGACCTGGAGTTACCGCCGTTAACTGACAGAAGGTGTTGCCACCGCTTCGCCATGATATCCAAGAGGGGTATAGGCAATGAATTCAGACGTTCGTTGAAATAGGGAAGCAGTCCAATCTCCGTATTCTGGCGCGTCTGTAAAAGTGGAGCAAAATTAGGTTCCGCATAAGCGGCGCTGCGCAACTTAGTCACTATGTCCTATTTATACATGTATGTTTTGCGCATGCATTATTATCAGCTGTCTGTGTTGTTATTAGCTGTCACATAAGTTGAAAATTTTTATTTTCTTAACCTTAATTCACTTTATAAATAAATTTTGTGTAGCTGTAGTAGTGCTTTAAGATATTTCTACATTTAAGCCGTAGTGCAATTACCCACCTAAAGACAAAAAATACCTAAAAATGCCATAACAATTTATATCAGACGTAAATATAAAGTCTATTTAAATGTGGTTAGGTGGCCGAGATTGCAGTGTGTAAAGTACATAGAAAATGTCAGCGACTGGAACATGTGAGTGTAAATTGCAACCTCACATACCACTGCGTCAAGTGCAGTGCTTCACACGAAAACGGAAAATGCACTTAAATAGCTCATCAGATAAACACCTCCGATGTGCAAATGGCAATAACCTAGATCACCCAGTGACAACGACAACTCATCGAAATAATTGAAATGATACATCCAAAAGTCACATTGGAAATGACCTTTGCATAAGCTATAGCACCACCCCCAGCGACAGTAGCAACACAGAGATTCGCTACGCAGCAGCGAGCATCATCCGCAGCATCACAAGGCTCGCGCGTGTTCTCGTTGTGCAAATTGTAATAACCTAGATCACCGAGTAAAATATAAGTGATGTCTATGCTACAAGTTTATATAGAAACGCTCATAAAGTGACAGACATTAGACAACGACAATTCATCGAAAGAATTGAAGCAATATATCCGAAAGTCACATTGGAAATATCTTTTGCATATAAGCTATGGTATCCTTTGCATATAAGCTATGGTATCCTTTGCATATAAGCTATAATATCCTTTGCATATAAGCCACCCGCAGCGACAGTAGCAAAACAGACATTTGCTACGCAGTAGCGAGCATCATCCGCACTATCACGAGACTCACCTCTACCATGAGCCATCATTTTACATTTTACATTTATTAAAATAATATAAAAAATTGCAGATGCTGATAACAACAGTCCAAAGTCTAAAATCTAATTACTACTGAGATGCGTTTGTTTGTTAAGTTTAATTTTACGCACAATATCAAAAAAATGGTATGGCACCGCGCGAGGTACTGCTTTCGATTCTCTCCTCGTAAAGTTTTTTTTCACAACTAAAATTATTTTTTATTAATATTATTCGTTGTGCTTTTTATTGGTAAATTAGTTTGCTTATCGATTACATTTGTTATAAGAATCATAATTACGCAAATAAAAATAGTAATAATTTCTTAAAGCTATTAACGTCAATGTGTTTATTGATGGTTGATGGTTCTTTGTGACTATCGAAAAATGCATTATAAAAATTATTTACAAAGTCATAATACATTTTTCGTAATTAAACAAAAATTTAAGAACTTTGTAAAAATTGTCATACCAATAATGGCATTAAAATAATTAGACGAACTAGATCGCAAACAAACAATGTTAGTGCACGATAGGTGTTCTTTGACAAGCGTCAACAATTAGCCGCCATGACAGTCAGTTTTGATACACTACGGACACGGGCGACGTCTACAGGCCATATTTAACACCACGCTCTTGCGTCGAATTTACGGACGTTCTTATACCGTCTCACCACACGAAGATTGAACGCCTGCCCTATAGCACGGTCTTACGTACAGGGCTTGAAACGAAGACCGTGGGGATGGCTCATTTCACGGGCGACAAATTATCTCATCTTGTGACCACCAGGGTAGCGCTGTGATCTAGGGATGGTGTATCAGCACATGCCCGATGCTACTCAACAGTGTCAAACGGTGCGAAAATCGTGGCTTGTGTGTCATACATTTAAAGGATTTGAAAATAACAAAAACCGAGGTAATTCCTTGTACCAAGCATGCCCTCATTGTAAATGCTATGCCTATTGCGGTCCATGACAAGGTAAGTGGTAATAATTATAGTAAATTATTTTTATATAATGCCTTAGCACAATCGGCATAGCATCAGTGAGGTTATCTGAAAAGACTGACGGATAAATAGGGACCGTGCGTGACGCTTACAGTGCCACCGAGCGGTCAATTCCAATATTAATGTGGTGACAATAACAACGCTTGTATATGGCAGTTATAATTTTTTTGTATTCGTTGACGGAATACGAGGATTTTTTTCGTAATGTCTTCATCAAAACGATATTGTTGTATTCGAGGCTGTTCTAATACGCCATTTCGACTTCGCGATGTTTACCCACCAGTGAAGTTTTACTCATTTCCCGAGAGCACAATACATGCCCCATGGAAAACTGAAAAAACGGACTAAATGGATAAAAGCAGTAAAAAACTACGTGTAAGTACTATTATGTTAATTATACTAACGTGATTCTTAAGTTGAAGCGTACATCATTTTACAATTGTGCCTGAAATATAAAATACAGCGATAAAACAATAGAATCTTCGGAATTTGAGTCGGAATTCAGCCATAACCTACAATTCATTTTTTATTTCAGTAAAAATCCAACGGATTGGGAACTAACGAAGAACACTAAAATATGTAGGGCTCATTTCATCAATAACGCGAAATCGGAACATCCATCACACCCATCCTATGTTCCCACGATTTTTCATGGGAAACCAACGACAAGAAAATCTGTCCAGGCCGTACAACGATTCGAGCGGCAAGAACGTCGTTCGTTAAATCGAAATGGACACGTCAAGGGACCAGAAGTACTCCGCGATTCCATTGGAATGGAGCAACAAACTCCATGCAAATCCAACAAACTGTGTGATGCAAATCTACCGATTTTGAAGGACGTTAAAGATTTTGGCTGTAATCCTATCGATCAAGATTTTGAAAAACTGCGATGTTCTGGGTTCCATGGAGTTTCTTCGATGAAAAATGATGAGGCTTTCAGTAGTTTGACTGGTGTTCATTTTACAATATTCTCTTTTCTTCTGAGTATACTTCCAGACTCTGACGGCTCAAAAATGAGTGGAAGCACGCAATTGTTAATTACTTTGATGAAATTAAAAACAGGGTTGAGTTATACGGCACTGGGTGTTTTGTTCGATATTCATCGAACTTCGGTACAGCGAACGGTCATAACAACGTTACAGTGTTTGAAAGTATTATTGAAAAACGTTGTATTTTGACCTTCAAAAGCAACTATAAAAGCGACTTTACCAGAAATATTCAAGAAACAGTACCCCGAAACCCGTGTCATTATTGACTGCACTGAAGTATATACCGAAGTACCTTCACAGGTGAGAGCGAAAGTTATGATGTACTCTGAATACAAACACCATCACACAGTGAAGTTTTTTGTGGGATGTACTCCAAATGGGTTTGTCAGCTTCGTATCCAAGGGTTACGGTGACAGAGCAGGTGATTGTTTCATTAGAAATGATTGTGGTTTGATAGATTTAATCGAACCCGGAGATGTTGTTCTTGCGGACAAAGGTTTTCCAACAATTCGTGCTCAAGTGGAAAATAAAAACGCAGTTTTTGTTATGCCTCCATTCCTGTACAATCCTCAATTTTCACATGAAGAAGTGGAGGAAATATATTCTATCGCTTCAGTGCGAATACATATAGAGCGGATTATGCAACGGATTAAAGATTTTCATATATTTTCAAAAGTGCCTATATCGCTGTTCCCTCACGTTGATGAAATCATTTTTGTCGTTTGTGCTTTAATTAACCTCGAAAAACCGATTATCAAAGAAAAAACGACGGGAATTGTACATAAAATTAACAAACAAGAAAAATCATGTACCCTATGGACCGAGATAAATAATCATTCGACAAAATAAATCAATTCTTTAAACTTTCGTCTTTATTTAACATGTTTTAAATACGTTGGGGATTATGTTATTGGTATTAACAACACAGTCTTAATTGGTTTTACAGCCAGCATTGTTATAAAGTTTCTTGTTTACCAACAGTCCTAACATATGATTATAATAATAGACAAAGATCAATGGTAAGTATTTGGGTTCATCAAACGATAATCTGCGTTTTTGCCGATGCTGAAATTTGCAGCTATAGAACGCAACAAAAATCTTTTTGGTTATATATTTTTTATTCCGTAACGTTTTCGATCTTCTCATTTTTTATAGCGTTTCAATTTCTTTGGTCCGTGCGAAAAAATCTATGACAATGTTCATAAGTCTGAACGATGCAACTTTCAACATCATAATCTTTGGAGATAATGATTAAAGTAAAATTGTTCCATAACCGGTATAACTCTAGCTAGGAACACGTTATCACGTTGACCTAATACTTAGGCATAGCCTTTTGGAGAATAAATAAAAAGATCACAGAGTTGGGTATTCGTTACACACATCTGGAGTTGAACCTGAGTATATATTGAATGATTTTCGTTCAACCGCAAACCGTTTTCGTCCATCTTCAAGAATTTCACATTGATTTTTGATGATTCTTGATCATAAATTGGCATATTTCTACTATTGTAAGGGCATTTGATTTCGACGAGACGTTTTTCCCATATGTTTGTTCCATGGACGACAATTCCGTCTGGAGAGCAGCACAGCCAAGGTTGCTTCAAAGAGACGATGAGACCAACTTTGACGACCGTGCATCCGGGACCCAATAGCTCCTGATATTCGCGCAGCGCAACTTCTTCATTTTTTGTCCCATACGATGTAGCAGACGTTGTGAATTTCTTTCCCAAGAGCAGATTTGTCATGACTTTGTCCACGTCGAATCGAGTACCTTTTACTCTGTGGCCTATACTCGCAGAGACCCGCAGTTTTCTTTCCTCAGACCACTCACAATTTTTGGATTGGTCGATGGTTCTCAGACCCAGCTGCAATGCAGCATCGATGTCGATGCACACTTTTTCGTTGTAAAATTTGAGGTTTTCCGAAGAGGAGGAAATGTGGGAGGAAAATATAGAACTGCCCAATTGGAGCATGAATATCTCCAATATCAGTGTTCTGGCCTCGGCTTCTGTGGCTTTCTTTTCGGCCAACTTTGTGATTTCGACCAGCGACTCTGCTGCGATGATTTCTGCTTGATTCTTTTCTTCAAATCGCAGCATTATTGCGAGCGGAGTGTGAGCCAAAGAAAGTCCAATGATGTCTCATGATATGAGACAGGGTTTCAATTTGGATGCCTTGGCGCATAAAGGTTTCGGTGAAAACAGACTTGCCATTGTTGCACCTTTATCATAACCTAATAGCTGACGATGCGAAGGTTTTCCCCATTCTTGTGCATGACTCGTTTTCGATGCGGCGCTCTCTGGAGAATTCACATAGTGAAGGAGCGCACAAATATGCTTGCATTTTCCAGATAGACCAGCTTTGCATGAACACTCAGCGGTCGTGATATTCCTATTAGTATCGAGCTGAAAGTTTGGAAGATATTTTATTATTCTTCATTTCAAACGTTTCTATATTTTAATAAACTATGCACAAGTTTTTAATACGCACCGTTATTTTGACATTGTAAAAAATTGACACACGAGTCTGAGCTACAACTTTACCGGTGATGATTACTTCATCCACCGTGTTTTCAATTTCAGTGACATCTAAAACGTGGCCCGAATCGAACAACTTTCTTCCCTTCGTATCATTTTGACCTCGAACACGATCATTCAGTACAGGCCGAAAACCATGTTTTATAACTTTTAACATTTATATTTGCAATGTTTGTTTTTTACCGTACTGTTCACAGCCAAAATTTCACCACACTAATTGCAAATTTAGACGCGAGAGAGCGCACTCATCGGCGGTGGTGCTGCTATCTACAGCTCACGCACGGTCCCTATTTTATTTAAAAAGAAAATACTTTCTCTATTATTATGGATTATTAATTGTTTCATGTTTTTGTTATTTACTTTTTGTTTGTTTTTAATTATCCTAACTACTTTCAATCATATTTATTTCATGACGCAGCCAGTTTTGTATTCGACATTTTATCTGTCCCGAATGAAAATGATAAATAGTTGTTCCAATAAGTTTCTCTATCACTTCTTGACATATTTATTTTTTATTCCCTGATGGAAATCCGCTTATTGGAATTCGTCAGATTTTTACAAAAAATGTCAGATTTGATAATATTCCATCAACTTTCAATGAGAAATAATGTCAGAATATGTCATTTATACGACAGAATCTGTCATATTATTTCGAGATTTGACATTTTCTGTGAGAAGTTCATGATTTCTGACCGGAAATTGGAACATGCTTTACATAATCTGTCATATTTTATCAGAAAAGTAATGTTATAATTCAGTAATTTCTGTCAGAATCTTACATAATATGTCATATAATGTCGTAAGAGTTTTCCATTTTATGTGAGATTTTCGTCATTAAATGTCATTTTTTATGGAATATAATGGAATTCTTCAACATTTATAAAATATTATGACCGAATATGTCAAATTATATCATTCTTTCTTATTTTTTGTGAGATTTTCGTCATTAAATGTCATTATTTAATGGAATGAAATGGAATTCTTTAACATTCATGAAATATTATGACCGAATCTGTCAAATTTTATCATTCTTTTTTATTTTTTGTCATATAATGACCGAACTTGTTAACTTTCGACATTTTGCATTATAAATATATGATATATTCTGATGAATTTTGACATTTAATTATCGATTCTGATAATAAATTGTCAGAATTCTGTCAAAATTCAATAAAAATGTGACAACAAATTATGATAAAAATTATCGTTTTCTATCATTTTTTGACATTTTCTGTCATTTTTTTCGATGCAACAATATGTCAAAAAATGGAAAACTGATTTATCATTTTTTGTTAAAAGATGACATTTTCCGACATAAAGATGACAAAAAGTATCAAACTCTGTAATTTAATGACAGCTGAAATCTGTCAGAATTCAACAAAAATGTGACAACAAATTATGATAAAAATTATCGTTTTCTATCATTTTTTGACATTTTCTGTCATTTTTTTCGATGCAACAATATGTCAAAAAATGGAAAACTTATTTATCATTTTTTGTTAAAAGATGACATATTCCGACATAAAGATGACAGAAAGTATCAAACTCTGTGATTTAATGACAGCTGAAATCTGTCAGAATTCAACAAAAATGTGACAACAAATTATGATAAAAATTATCGTTTTCTATCATTTTTTGTCATTTTCTGTCATTCTTTTCGATGCAACAATATGTCAAAAAATGGAAAATTAATTTTATCATTTTTTGTTAAAAGATGACATTTTCTGACAAAAAGATGACAGAAAGTATCGAATTCTGTGATTTTATGACATTCCGTAAAGTTAACATAATATGTGAGGTTCTGTCCGATTTTCATAGATTATTTCCGACAGAATCTATCAAAATATGTACGATTCCATCAAATTATGTTAGAATCTATTCATTTTCACAGTTTCTGACATTTTTTAACAGATTTCAACATTATTTGTCGAATTCCAATAAGCGGATTTCCATCAGAGATTGTTGCTTACTCTTTGTTTTTAATTTTTGTATAATACCTGAATGTTGTCAGTGCTGCGAGAGCGAGACGCACCGGAAACTGACATACAATTTATTTCAAGCAATTTTTTTCTTTATTATTATTTGTTTGATGTTTTTTTTTACTTAAATTAACTAGACTTGTTTTATACATATTTTATAACGTAAGCACACTTCGTGGACAATTATATATTCGAAATCTAATCTATGTCCCGAATGAAAATGGTAAATAGTTGTTTGGAACGAGTTTTCCGATTTTTGTTTACATATTTCGCATATTTTGTTTCTTTTTTTCTCTGTTCCATTTGAATATGATGGTTAACGCATTTCACGTATGTAAGACCGTGACGCAATTCCATCCCCACCTTTATCCATTCCTAGATCACAGCGCCGCGTCCCGGTATTAAAAACGCGGAAAACAAGCGAGCCAAACCACGCTGTAGGAAATTCGCTACGTTTCAAGACCTGTATGTAAGACCGTGCCCTATAGTCTCCTTGGTTCCAGCGGTTCATGAAGAATAGAGGTAAGGAGCCCGAACGCTGTACTGTGGACGCGGGCTATGGAATCAGCGAAAATTGTTACGGAAATATCCGCTGGCGCTGCTGTACTCAGGATAGGATACGACAGAGATGGAATGAGAAAAGAGAGAGCGATAGAAGAGAATATTCAAAGCGCAGTTATGCACGCAAGACAGATGGAAAAAACAATAAATTTATTCGTTCGTCGATTAATTCTGTCATCGTGCATTTGTTAATTAAATTATATACATAGGCAATTATTATATACCCCATTGAGCGGAACTCGCTCCAAACCCCATTTAACGCAACTCGCTCCAAACCCCATTTTTTTTTCATTGGAGGCCTATCGCGGCTTGTCAAGGACGCGCTCACATGTCCCGTAAAACACACACATACGTGAAATATTAAACGAAAAACGAATAATCCGCGAGTTCTCGCGTCGAGGGCGATGATCCGCAGGTGCGATTTTAAGGATATCTCGAAGGCTGTCCACACGTTTTTTCTCTCCCTCTCTCTCTTCCCCCTCCTCTCATTCTTATTCTGTCAGCCTCTTTCGCGATCTCTTTGCATGCCCGGAAATGAAAAATTCGCGGTCCAGTCGTGCGGCCGAAAATTGTGCCAGCGTAAATCACGTCGGAGCCTAAAGTAGCTCATACAACAATCCTGCTTTTTTTTTCAAACGAAACCCAAGGAAATCGAGAAAAATGTTCGAATTTATAAATTGAAGGATTTTTTATATTGAGAGATAAGAGAGTATTATCAATGAAAAATGAAGAATTAAATTAATGAAAAAATTGAAAGACATTTTCCCTTCATTTTCAATAAATACAACACTTACCTCCGTCGGAGTAAGAAAATCGTGACAGGTCGTAGGCACTTTATGTACGACAGCGTCGTTGCAAATAGCTACGGATCCATGAGAAGGTCCGGCTAACTGGTCGCAGGGAACATTCTGTTCCGGTTGACCACCGTTTTCCTGGCGAAATAAAAAATAATTGATTATTATATTTATCTCAATGTAATAATGGACAATCTATGTCCAATTGTTCGAGGGGATAGCAAAGTACGATATCAACGAATTGACTCAAGTAATAAAGAGTAAAGACAAGAGAGGAAATTGAAGAGGGGTAGGAGATAAGAATATTCCGCATATAAAAATTGAAGACCGCAAGAAAAAGATGAACTTTTGATAAATTATACTGCTGAACCGAGCTACAAACA
Organism: Ophion obscuratus; assembly: GCA_964007375.1. Taxonomy (NCBI): domain Eukaryota; kingdom Metazoa; phylum Arthropoda; class Insecta; order Hymenoptera; family Ichneumonidae; genus Ophion; species Ophion obscuratus. The sequence goes on from OZ023317.1 coordinate 57,328,667, forward strand.
ATTAGCAAACACAGGTGCAGGTTAGCTGAGTTCATTCGATGAAAAGAGGGTATTATAGAAAAGTCAAGCGGAGCAGGAAAAGAATAGAGAAAAAAGAAAAAAAAAGTTGAGAAGTGGCGGAGAAACTCATTCGGAAAGTCATGCCCCTGTAGCGCTGAATGTTTTTATGCATTTCACACAAAAAATTACTATAATTATTACAATCCTTACCTTGTTATGGACTGCGATGGGTATAGCATCAGCGATGAGGGTATGACGAAAATGAGGAATTACCTCGATCGTACCATCAGGCATTTTGATGCGGTCTTCTTTTATTATCGAGTCATTGGAAAAGTGAAGCTCGCACACAAAATCAGTGTGGGAGAGACACTCCCCGATGGCTCTGCTCCATCGTTGTACCATATTGCACAAGATACAGGAAAAAAACAAAGCGGGTTGAAATTTCATATACACGCTAAATCATTGAGCAAATTTTTTTCCTATAGGCAATAAGTGGCATGCAATTACTTCAGATTTCGTCAACAAATTACGCGCTCTATGCGTCATTTAACAAAAAGAAAACATTTTAACAAGCGATTTACCTTTGGAACCTCGAAGACGGACAACTGTCGTATTCCTAAGCGCTTGCACTTTGCTCTGCTGGCGTCTCGCCCAGTTTGACACCCTGGGTACGAACAGTATTTCGCCATTGTGCACTGCAACAAGAAAAGAACCCAAAATAAAATTTGTAATTACATATTATGACAATAATACGAATTCTAACCTCACTTTCATGCTCGAGAAATGTATTTAATCAACCGATGAATTACAATTATAATATAATACGGAAAATGGTTTCAAAATACCGTTTTCTTACCTGCTTTTATATAATGTGGGGCAATGACTCACTGCACTCCACAACACTGATTTTTACTGCAATTAAAAAATCCTTATTACAATTTCGCATTCACAGACGAACAGCCAAGAATGATATATAAATATTATAACCAAGAATTCTCCAGTTTATATATACGCTCACTTCATAGCGTCACCGATGCCATACTTCACATCCTCCCCTCTCGGCACTAGCGCTTGATGTGGCTGAATTTCGAACCACAACTTTTCGTCACTTTCAGGGTCCACGTTTGCAGGAAACAGTGGCACAGCCCTAGGGTCCACCTACAGCAGGAAACAGTGGCACAGCCCTATACCAATGAACCCGTCACTGCACCCGCGACGAAACGCAAATTCCTTCTCCTGTCTCCTACCTTACCAACCTTACAGAACCTGGACACGATCGCCCCTATACGGGAGTATAGAGCAGGAAGACTAGAGGTAAGGAGTACGAACGCCTGTGGCGAGCCCGATCCAAAAGCGTCCGTGAAACTGTGGATTTTAGTAGTTAGTGTTTTCACGGCGTGCGTCGCTTGTGCATGGCCGCACCGAAGTGAACTAAGCGACAAGAACACAACCGACGTCATGTGTCATCCATGATTCCCGCTCGTCGTCCGTGTTGGCATAAAGCGCGTTCGGGCTAACCAATTTTTCGAATTGTGTTAGATGTAAAAAAAATAATTGTCTCGGTATAAAATATATTTAGTGATCTGCGGCGAAAACAATCAATCGTAGGTAAGAAAAATAGTACTTACATTCATAAAAAGGGTGCGTGTGGGTTCGACACGCAAAAGAAGTGAATACGTATGCAGAGAGAGAGAGAGAGAGAGAGAGAGAGAGAGAGAGAGAGAGAGAGAGAGAGAGAGAGAGAGAGAGAAGGGGAGGAGAGGAGAGGTGAGGAAAAGTAAGTGATCGAATTATGAATTGGCAAGGAAATCAAAAGTAGCCTGAATGTTTATATTTGACTTTTTTTTATTTTATTTATCAATATGAAATGAAATATGTATGAAATGAAATATTTCGGCAATGGTGTCGTCATCCTTTAGTCTTCGGTGTGTTGACCCCGATTGAGATGGAACTGAAAAAAAAATTATTTTTTATTTTCAATTTTTGCCATCTCTGTGTGTGCCTCTGGAGACACAACGGAGAGGCTGAGGAAAGGCTTGCAGAGAGCCAGAAGAGAGTTAGCGGAAAAGCAATAGAGAGTCAGCGGAGTCAGCAATCTAGAGTCAGTGAACTCAGTGGAGAAGGAATAGAGAGTCAGTGGAGTCAGCGGAGTCAGCAATATAGAGTCAGCGAACTCAGCGGAGAAGGAATAGAGAGTCAGTGGAGTCAGCGGAGTCAGCAATATAGAGTCAGTGAACTCAGCGGAGAAGGAATAGAGAGTCAGTGGAGTCATCGGAGTCAGCAATGTAGAGTCAGTGAACTCAGCGGAGAAGGAATAGAGAGTCAGTGGAATCGGCGGAGTCAGCAATATAGAGTCAGTGAACTCAGCGGAGAAGGAATAGAGAGTCAGTGGAGTCAGCAATAGAAACTTGTAAAGGGGCAGCGGAGATTATATAAAAGTTTTTGTATTGTGCAAGTTATTTACGAGCCATGCTGACTCGTACGTAACCTCGCCTCGAACCCCTTGAATATTGTTTAAATATGTTATTATTTTATGTATATTATTTTTTCAATTTTTATTCATTTTTGAGTATTAATTTGCGAAATTTTATATATCTGTGTGTGTCTGGAGACACAACAGAGAGGCTGAAACTGAATGTATATAGAGAGGCATTCCGGGGCACGTGTATCATGCGAGGTTATGTACGAGCCATGCTACTCGTACATAACCTCGCTTCGAATGGCTCGAATATTTTTGTTTCTTAAAACGTTATTTAAAACGTTCAAATATATATCAAGAATACATACTTTCGTTCGCTGGGGGGTTTGTCGACGATTTATCCACTGCGGGATCCATTTTTTGGAATTGTCATTTATTCCCGCATTAAAATAATACACTACCGTAAAGAACTATCAAAAACAGCACCAACAAATAACAATAATATAATTCACTTTAAAAATTCGCACTGTTTAACGGATAGCACAAAATTTGCCACGAGGCACGACGACAAAGTACGAACTCGCACACAAACACAGAGCTGTGCCAGCTGTGGGCTCACACGTACACGGGCAACCGCTACTAATAGAACGGCGCGCATGCGTGCACGCGATCCTACCCCCTCTCTGCATTGACTCGCTCGCTCTCACTCGCACTCACACGGCTCATGCATCATTCTCTCTCTCTCCTCTCTTCTTCTATTCCTTCATTCTCTTGTCCGGTGCTACAACGCGGCTGAGGGCGGGGCCTAATACAGTCGCATTAGAAGTATTCACTTCAAAAGAATGATTTGGTTTTATCGTAACATTATCGTACCGAGTGAAATAAAAATTATCACAAACGCGAGATATGAAGCAAGTGTTCCGTCGATGAGACAAAACGCTTTTACTTATTAAGTAAAAGCTTATAATATTGTTTGAATTGTTGCTTTCAGTGCCAGAGCGCGAGAGAAACTTGGAATGCAGCGATCGATCGAGAACTGCCGTTAAAATCAACACTCTCCATCAAGTTCTCGACAAAGTTTCGGACATGAAAAATTTAGAGTACGTGGAATGCCAAGCACACAACGAAGAGCTCACGAAGAGAGTGATAAACTATTATCTCGTCATGAGAGGACATTTTCTAGCGAGATCGGTCAACGAAAATAATCACGCAAGGAAAATTAAAACGAAACACAATAGGAAAAAATCAAAACTGTAACATCGATTTATCTGTGCAGCGTGTCATAATGTGCAAATATGATGTGTGATAATTTGTAAATCTTTTGTTTGAATTCAAAATTCTTATGAATTTTCTTGTGTCTATGTTTTTACTGCTTCCGCAACGAAAAAAAAAAAACATTGACTCAATATCTGTATTTCGTTATTATTCTTTATCTGTACAGTGTATCATAATGTGTAAATATGAGATATGAGAATTTGAAAAACTTTGTCTGGATTAAAATTTCTCATGAATTTTCTTGTGTCTATAAATAAATTTTGTTTGTTACTCCTTCCGCAACAAAAAAACTGACTTAATTTCCGTATTTCAGTATTCTCCAAAACAATCTATATATAAGAATTCTGTCTATCTATATAGAAATTGCGTTCACCAACTGGTTGTACAACTAATTTGATGAAATGATCGTTCCATATGAAGTGGCAAAGGGTGCTTTTTGCATATCGTACGGCACTGCCTTTACAATTCATTTGATCAAATTATCGCTCCATATGAGGGAGCGTATCGTACGGCACTGGTTTGTTGCTGACTTTACTTCGGTGCGGTAGGAGAGCAGCGCCGCCCTTCTCGTCCTCACTTTTGCGGACGCTTCGACGACACGACGTTTGTACTCCTTACCTCTAGTCTTCCTGGTATAGAGCCTCCGGTCATCATTATATCACAACACCGAATCTCTTTGTTTTTTTTTATTGATAAAACAGGCGCACAGGGGCTGACACCGAATTTCGACAAACGCCATCTTACCGTGAGGTTGAAAGCTAATTATAACGCTGAGTTAACTTTTGCCTCGCTTGAGACTACGTGCGCGCTTCTGCCGTGAGACTCGATCCTCCTTGGCTCCGATGGCTTATCTCGTCGGTGACACGATACACGCTCGGACGGCTGACGAATAAACGAAAATATGGCTAGTTCGTCGAGGTGAATTTCATACATTTTTACATATAATACGAGCGTATTTTCACGTGTGTGCACATCTGTGACTCGTATGCAGAAGATACGACGCGATAATAATAATAATCCTACTGGAATAATTGCCGCTGTCGCAAACGCGACACCCCGCGAAGCTTTCTCGGAAAAAGACCAACAACAAATATTCATCCGAGTTTGTTATCGTCGTAGTAACGAGATGACGCTCTTCGTATTTACTTTTGCAACGTTTCGTCCAGACACCCTTCCTGTCACTGCACGCAGCCACGGCCGCCGCGCATATAACTTAACAATGATTCCTTCTATTTTTAGTCCCATTTTATAGGTTATATCGAGTTCCTTTTCAATCAATTATTATAATCTTGCGCAAAACAGCCGCGATCGGTAATTCGTTGTTCGCGATCGTGCGACTCCCTCCAACCACTCGATTCGAATAAATTTTCAAGCGCTATTTAAATCATACGTAACGACGACCGTACATTCAAGAGGCATATACAATTGATGCTCGTCTCGTTTGAACGAACGACGCCATCGTTTACTTGCGATTAAACAATTTTTTGAAAACACAGGCACGACACCAACAAAGTATGCTGCTACGCTCATCCGGACGCGTCTCTCATAGAGGATTACAGAGCCGGCGATCAAATTTGCTCAGAATGTGGTTTGGTAGTGGGCGACAGGTATTGCCAGAGGATTATCCCCTTTAACCATTGCAAAGCATTTTTTAAACCTGTGAAACGCCATTTACCGACTCGCCTATTCTCGGACAGAGTGATAGACGTTGGCTCGGAATGGCGAACGTTCAGCAACGAGAAGGCTGGCGTAGATCCATCTCGTGTAGGCGGTCCAGAAAACCCGCTACTCAACGGCTCAGACTTGTCCACCATGATCGGGCCTGGAACGGGTGCAGCTTCGTTCGATGCATTTGGCGCATCCAAGTACCAAAACAGACGCACGGTTTGTTCCGACTTTTACAGGCCCGAGAGGGAGAATTGGCCATTTACACTCGTAACACGTTTGTACAATTTTTCTTTCTCCAGATGAACAGCTCCGACAGGGCTCTCGTAAACGCGTTCCGCGAAATAACCGGAATGGCCGATCGTATAAATCTTCCCAAGACGATCGTCGACCGCGCAAACATACTCTTCAAACAGGTACACGACGGAAAAAACTTGAAGGGACGAGCCAACGACGCGATATCCTCGGCCTGTCTCTACATAGCGTGTCGCCAGGAGGGCGTACCGCGTACCTTCAAGGAAATTTGTGCAATCAGTAAAATCAGCAAAAAAGAAATAGGCAGATGCTTCAAGCTGATACTGAAGGCTCTCGAGACGAGCGTCGACCTAATAACGACCGGTGACTTTATGTCGCGTTTCTGCTCGAATTTGGGCTTGCCGAATATGGTACAGAGAGCGGCGACGCATATCGCGAGAAAAGCAGTCGAGATCGATATAGTCCCCGGCAGATCCCCGATTTCGGTCGCCGCGGCAGCTATATACATGGCCTCACAGGTTTCGTATATATTCTCATTTTTTTCCCTTCTCGAAATTACTCCGCAAACTCGACTAAACGCTTTCGGCTATTATTCAGGCTTCGGAGGACAAGAGATCGCAAAAAGAGATTGGCGATATCGCCGGAGTGGCGGACGTTACAATCAGGCAATCGTACAAACTCATGTACCCACACGCCGTCAAGCTTTTTCCCGAGGATTTTGCCTTCGCGACGCCTATCGACCAACTGCCGCAGATGTAAGACCAACCTTTTCTTTCCACATCCGCGAACCGTCCTTCCGGGCCCAAACACCCCGCCGAACAACGAGTACGCCTTGCGGACGATCGGTAAGAAGATGATACCCTTCGCGGACGCTCTCTTCTTACCCAACACATTCCTGCTGAATGCGCCACCTTCAAACTACTCTACCCGGATACATTTATTTTCTTTGTCCTTCTTCCTGCCTTCGCGCATCCCTTTCTCTTATTTTTTTCGCCACGTTAAACACTAACGTCGATTCCGTCAACAAGCCCTAGACTGAACGCAGCATTCATTCTCTTTCCTTCCTTGGTCCGACCTTTCACGAAGAAAGTATCTCATCGGTACGTTTTTTTTTTCTTCCATCTCTGATACTCATCTGACGCGCGCGAGAAAATACCAACAGTCAAGTAGAATCCAAAAAAAGAAAATAAAAAATACGGCCAATGGAGCTCGTCCCTGGTTTATTGTATTAACGACTTTGTTATCACCGTTTTCTAATTGGACCAATCAAACGATCGCTTTTGCAAATGTGTATTGCTGTATGGCAAATGTGATTAGTGTATGGCTTTTGTAAATTCGTAAAATATTCGTGGGATTCAATTTTTCAAAGCGTCAACACGTTTTTTTTTTTTTTTTTTTTTTTTTTTCCCTCGAAATCGACGCGTTTCTACTTGTTGTCTCACCCCCGTCGTCGAAATACAAGTCGTTTTCTCCATTTTATGTTTTTTACCGCGCCGGGGGTAGTACTATTTTTCTTTGCGACAGAATAAAACTAATCTTGTTGCAAACAACAAGAAAACCTTATGTGTATGATATATTTATAGTGTTTGCTAATATCTTGTAATAATATGTTACAATTATTACCTTTGCGGACAATAAATAATATTCCTAAATGTTTGCAATCGTTTCATTAATCCTGGACTTAGTTGAAGCGAAAAAGAAACAACGAAGGACATCCAAGCAAATCGCCGGCGTACAAGTTCAATTATATGTTCAAGAGCCCAATCGGGTCACCCGAGGTAAACGAAAAATCTACATCCTGCTCTGAAATGTTTTGGATACTCTACAAGGAATGCAACAGTCGGTCAAAAAAAACATACATACGGAGTGACAAAATGTGCGACAAATTTATTACACCGCAGTTGTATATGAAAAAAAATCAATCGGCATCCAAGTCGCAAGCTATGATATACCAAGTAAAATTCAATACATATTGTTTTTCTTCTGTTTATTGTAATAATGTAGTAATATACGATAGAACTCGCGATAAATAACTATGATAGAGTTGTATTTACACAAACGGTAACGAACGTAAACCAAGTCGTATAATCGCTCGTGACCCTGGCAGAGGGCTTCATCAAGCTTTCAACCGCCGCTTACATTTACACAATTATATATATATATATATATATATATATATGTGTGTATTTATTTCATTCATTGCACATTTCTAGCGTGACGAAAGCCCTTGCATTCTTCTTTATTTACAATGTATGCACTTTTTCCTTCTCATTCGCGACAGATCTTCGTAACAAGTTACCAAAAAATATCTACACGTAAAAATATAGATATATCCATATAAATACACAGCTGCGCGCGTGCTTCGTGTGCGCCCCGGTTGCAATATCAATCCTTTCATTCATACGCGCGTGTCTAAAAGTGTAATCTTAAACACAAACGAAATTCCTCCACCACTTGGACAGGTTTCAACTTTTTTTCGCAAATGTATACTTGTGTGTGTAAATATTTGTTTTTAAACTTATAACGCGTCGACATATACGTATTTACGCTCGCGCGTGTGTGTGTAAATATATTACACACGCACTCTTTTCACAAATCCCAATCGTCGAGACAAATGTGTCAGCGTAGATTTGACGCGCAAGGCTCACGTGTTGGCTCCAAATTCAATTCGATCGAAACGCGCGCGATTAGTCACCCTTATTGTTCGCAGATTTTTTCCATAGCCCAAACTTGAACAAAAGTTCCAAAGCTTATCTCTCGTAACTATATTTTGATTTGAAAGATAAAAGAAAAAGAAATTTTGTGTTAAAAATCGGTTAAAAATCGTGTTCAAATTGCCCACGCGTACATACCAACGTATGACATAATATACATATATACATATGTTACAAGTGGTATGTAACGAGCTCACTGCAACGCTAGATTATTACTCGTTTCAACATTTCGTCTATTTGATATTTGAACATTGAATTCTGACGCATATACACGTAAAGCATCGTTCAAAGAGGTGGATTATATATACAAAATTGCCTAGAGGTATCGAGACAAATACACGCGCACTAAGCATTTCTTATTCGCCCAAATACGTACGTGTGATATATTCAAATCGTTCCGAGACTTTCTCCTACAATCTAACGCGAGCGACCGTCGTATCTTATCTCGTGAAAAAATATATACTAAATGGTTGCGCATATTTTGTATGGTGTAGAAGAAATATTATCAATTGTCAGAGGAGGAGGATGAGGAGGCGCGGCGCAACGTTCTTGGCGTTACCATGATCGGAAGAGAGGGCAATTTCAAACGCATCGATGCGGACCAATTAATTCAATTGGAACAAAGAAAAAGCATTGCCGCGTATCAACTTGGATTCGTCATGTAACAAGACTCATCTTACTCGTAGCATACAGGGGGGGGGGGGGGCCGCAGGCCTGTAACGATAAACAAAAATGTACGACTAATCACTTGTGAAAATAAAATCATGAAGAAATGATTTTTTTCTCAATATTCAGGAGAAATAGCCGAGCCGGATAAACCATTGAATGGCGCCGAATTGCGATGCGTAATATTTGCGACGTGAATGACGGAGTGGTAATCAAATCTTACAATCTTCCACAGATTCGTTATACGCAACAACTTTTCAACATCTTTCTCGTTTTTTTTTAAATCAGCAATAATTTTCAAACAACGACCGACAAAATTTGGACCAAGTGGACCGGCGCTTATAGCCGTTTTAAGAAAGGTTGGGCTATTGTAACATATTAGCACTAGGCTCGCATTGTCGCGAGTCCTCTCACGGCAAGAGTCTTTTCTTTATCGGTTTATTTGAAGAAAAAAATACAAGTAGCGCGTACGAGGAAGAAAAGGACGTTCGACGATCCTCGTAGTTGTTTCACTACTCGAGGCTCGTCTTTGTACGTGCATGGCGAGAGATTCGTCAACCAATTCGAAATCCAATGAATCCTTCCTATCTAGCCCTCCTCGTTAACGCTTTCGACTCTTTCATCCGCATCCCTCTTTGAACGATTTATCGTAGCTTCTCGCGCGTCTATACTAGACCAACAGCCCTAGTTTTATTGATTTTTGTTGTTGGTTCGCTCCAATATAAATTGGTCCCGCAAAATTCCACGATCCAACGGTTTGATTCTAAATTTAGGGTAGGTTCAGTTCTTTCAGGCTCCTTTGTCCAAGACTCGATTTTCGTCGACAAGAGACTTGGCATCGGAGCGATCGAGGAAAATCTGCCGGGCAAAACTAAGGGTTTGTGTAAAAAGGCCTTGGCACGACTCGAGACACGCGTCATCATCACATCATTATCGCAGGGCCGGTTTACGAAAATTAGCGCCCTAGGCCTGAGAAAGTTAGCGCCCCCCCTCCCCCCCCGCCGGCCGTGCCGCTTGGCGATCATAAGGGGGCGAGATAAAAAGGGAGGCACGTACTTGCGAATTCCGCCGACGCGCGGCGCCCCCCTTGCCGCGGCGCCCTAGGCCCGGGCCTAGCGAGCCTAGTGTATAAACCGCCTCTGCATTATCGTGATGTTTTTCGAGACTAGTCCCTTTCATTATTTTTCTTCGGAATACAAGGTGCGTCGGCCACACCTCGAAAATATATATTTTTCTAGTCTCTGCGAAATTTCACTCAATCGTTTGAGTCCTCGCAAATATTATAACTGACCGACAATAAAGTTTTAACTACTTTGATACTTTTTCAAATGCGGATAAAAAGATAGATGATTGGGCGTAATGAGAGGAGTCGCCAGGTCCGCCGTTCCAATGCGAGAGCTGGAGAAAAAGCAAGGCGACTCGAATGAAACAGTCGAACAACAGTAAAAAAGATGCACACGTTGCAAAGCCGCTAACGGTGAGAATTCTACGCGTATCTTTTGTTTATCACGCACGGTCATCGTGTTATTTAAAGAAGGCTCTTTTATCAAACTTTTATCTCTCTCTCTCTCTCTCTCTCTCCTCTCTCTCTCTCTCTCTCTCTCTCTCTCTCTCTCTCTCTCCCTCTCTCTCTCTCTCTCTCTCTCTCCCAAGCCCCAAACTCTTGTTCGAATTGCCCACTGTTTCTCAACATTTGTACACGAGAAGAAAGTCAACGCGTCTACTACGCCAATGCTCGTCCAATCTCATTTTTCCAAAACGACCTAGTCTCAAATAGATACGGGGCAAAGAAAAACAAATCCAAGAGGGGTGGATTCGACGCGTCATTTGGAAGGGGGCGGCGAGTTATCCTTATCCTCCCTCTCTCTTGGTCGCACTCTCTCTCTCTCTCTCTCTCTCTCTCTCTCTCTCTCTCTCTCTCTCTCTCTCTCTCTCTCTCTCTCTCTCTCTCTCTCTCTCTCTCTCTCTCTCTCTCTCTCTCTCTCTCTCTCTCTCTCTCTCTCTCTCTCTCTCTCTCTCTCTCTCTCTCTCTCTCTCTCTCTCTCTCTCTCTCTCTCTCTCTCTCTCTCTCCCCACTGTTGCCGCTGTACTCCTTGCTATTACTTTTAATCCGTTCGTTTCGAGAACGTGCGCTCCGTTTTTTTGGTTTTCTTCTCCGTCTCGGTTCAAACTCGTTGACTCTTCTTTTATCAAAGACCTAAGTATAGTATGTACAAGAATCGAATATAATAATGTAAACATAGGCAGCAGCAGCAGCAGCACCTTTGCAAACTCAAGACCAGTATTAACTGTCTCGGTTTGGATGCTTGGCAAGAAATCTTCGAGGCCATGGCAAAGGCCAGTCGTATTGTCGAGGTACCGTACCACCCACGTTTTTCTCGAAATACTTGAATAACGGAAACCACCAGAGCCGTGCCAAAAAGTTGTTTGGTCCGTATTGCTGAAAGCAGAGTGTCGCGTTCGACCGATCCGTGAGCGACATTTTTTTTTTGTTGTTGACAATTCTCCGCCGCCCCAATCATATATGTATATTTACCTTGAGATGAGAATTATTAGCCAGTGTATGATAAATGTACCACAAGCGAGTCGTCACCCAGTAGGCTATGATAATATCGACGGTGTAATGACCGTGAGCGAGCTGAACCATAACGACCCCGACGAGGGCGCCAAGTCCAGCGAGCCAATGAACGGGCTGACATCTTCTCGGGGAGTCTGAAAACAACAACAACCACAACAGCGGGTTTTAATAGAGATGGCTCTTTTGATTGAAACGGGGCGAAAGTAGTCTACCCTCGATTTAAAGACTCACATTCTTTAATAATGAGGTAACAAAGTACGAGAATAACGGTGTGACCGCTGAATATGTAATCCCCGCAGTAGGTATGTTTGCCATTTATCGACAAACCAAAGCCGGACATTATCCGCAGTACCCTCTGGGCTATGATCAACGGGCTCGTATGATTGAGCTTTCGACTGCAGAAGTAAGTCTTGCTCGAGACCGGCAATACCGTTACGTAAAAGGTGACGCTTCTCATCATGTACAGCATACCCATCAGCAAGAATATTCGTCTCACCACGATGAACCTTTTCGAAAGAGAGAGAGCGAGAGAGAGAGAGAGAGAGAGAGAGAGAGAGAGAGAGAGAGAGAGAGAGAGAGAGAGAGAGAGATTGTTGAGTGATTACTCTATCCATTTATCCTCATAGAGATGCCCGATCTAGCTTACCTGTGTTTGTGGAAAACAATGAAAATCATGGCCGAGTTGGAGGCGATCATAATAAGAACCTCCGAGACATCGAGAGCCCAATCCTGAGCCGGAACATTGTCAAGTATGATATCGGGGAGGGGGCCATATGTCGCGCGATCCGGTACGCGCTCGTGTAACATCGCGAGGGACGTTGTCGTCAGTATTAAATTTATAACCATAAATAGGAATGCTGCAACCAAGAGACGGCTCATTGTGGCGGCGGCGGCGGTGGAACGACAGATTCCATCGATCAAAGATCATCATTAAACGAGAGTAAGCATCTTACCGAGAAGAGTTTTCCATTTTTCTTTGGGAAAGCGAGGTTCCTCTCTCAAGGGTGGGGGTATGTCCAGTTTGACAATTCCACTCCCCGAACCATTTTGCAATCCACCGTGCCTAATCTCGTCGATCTTGTCTCCTTCCTCGTCCTCGTAGTAATCGGAACTCGAAGCGATTCCAGCTCCTCCGCTCACTACACCTCCCCATCGGTCTTTTCCCTTGATCGGTAGGCCCGGAAGCAACGGTTGCCTCTGATAAACGTCACTCGACTGTGCCATTCCACCGCTACTCCCATCAACCGCCGCCGCCACCGCCGCCGCCGCCGCCGCAGCCGCAGCCGCCGCAGCCGCCTCCACGTCCCTCTCGTCTCCCTCGCCGCCGGCCAACGAACGATCGAAGCTCCCGTAATCGTTGTGAAGACTCGTTGCCTTGTGATCCAATACCATCCTGCTCCGTCACGGGGGCGAAGAACGCGCGACAAACCCAAACAAAACAAGCACATTTTAACAATCGGAACCGCCAATACCCCCCCATTCATATACATGTTTATACAAATAACACACGAGACGCAATGCCTGGTAGCATTCATGTCCAATTGACACCGAGAAGTTACCGTTTTCAGGTTATCTTTAAGACATTACCGTAACATAACTATTCGACATCTTTCAAACGACATCGCGTTTTATGTTCTCGTAGAGTTGTGAGTTTTTTTATTATATCTTTTGGCGGTGAAAACGAATTTCTTAAAGGTATCACAAGTCGTTATCCAATTGATGACTATTTCCAGGAATCAAAAAGTTATCTGTCTGCTGTTATCTATTGTATCTAATTGAACGTTTTCCGAAGGATATCCTAAACAATAATCACATAAGATGTCTTTTTCATGATATCTTTCGGCCATCGGTAATATCCTGTCTTTTTGACGTATTTTGATTTGATTTGATTTGGAGTTGGCGGGAGATAGCGAAAAGCCATACAAATGTTTTTCGAAAGATGACACTTAACGGATGACTGTTGTATTCTCAGCGGCTCGCCTACTGGGGCTTAGTGCAAAGTGTAAAAAAATAATAAATAAAAACGAGAAAGTGTCTCCACAAATTCACGCGAGTATGTGTGTGTGTGTGTGTGTTGTGTGTGTGCGTGTGTGTGTGTGCGTGCGTGTGCATGTGTGTGCGTGCGTGTGCATGTTTGTGTGTGTGTGTGTGTGTGTGTGCGTGCGCGCGTGTGCATGTGTGTGTGTGTGCGTGTGCGTGTGTGTGCGTGTGTGCGTGTGTGCGCGCGTGTGCATGTGTGTGTGTGTGTGTGTGTGTGTGTGTGTGTGTGTGAGTGTGTGTGTGTGTGTGTGTGCGCGTGCATGTGTGTGTGTATGTGTGTGCGTGTGCATGTGTGTGTGTGTATATTTAATGTACGTTTTTTGTATTCTAAAAGCGTACGTATGCTTTTTAGGTTATACAGAGAATTATTTACAGCGCCGGCAGTTTTCTTCGAAGAGTCGCAAAAATTTGAGCAAGTACGCTATCGGTGCGTATATATTAGACGTATAAATAAATATCTTATTGTTTCAATATTTTATAAAGTCATTCGTTGTAAAGATGTCATCGCACGTGTAATAAAATTCTATTCATAATATTTGTTCATCTACTTTTTCAGATGTCGTACGAAGCACATCCCGCAACACGACTAAAGTATATCGAAAATCACATCGCGGATTGTCTTCGCCGTGGTGGCGACCGGTTGAAGGCTAGGCAACTGGTGGCTCACACTGACTTTTGCTCACTATTTTTTTTTTTTTTCAATTTTCTTCTTCATTCTAGGTCAACTTATGCACAATATTCTACAAAGTAAACATGTTTGACTTTTTCTTCTTCAGATCACCTGTCCGGGACTTGGGACTTCCGCAAGCGAAGAATGTCATCGCCCGCACACCAACATACGTGGCTCCTCTGACTCCCACCATTATGTTTTGTCAAACTTAAAAAAATATTTTCATGTTCAATAAAGATCGCTCAGTCAACATACCAAATATCAACATTCTACAGGGTGTCCCAGAACTCAACGTCAAGCCGAAACGGGGTGACAGGATTGATTGTAACCATCATGAGAAAAATCAGAAAAAAAATCTATCCCATGCAGTTTGAAAATTATGGGCATTTAAGAAAAACCTAGAAATTTGGTCAAACTGTAACCATTTTTCAGTTATTGTGGTTAATTTTTATTATTTTTGTTCATTTAAACTTTGGAACCGTGACCCTAAATAACATTTCTAGAATCACAGTAAAAAATAATGACACAATTGCCCCAAGTTTTATTGAATTAAGACTATTTGTTAAACTATGAATTTAAATTTTTCAAAATTTGTCTACTTTGAAAGGCCCTGCTTTAAAAAAAAAAGTACTAGAGTGCTTTGGCAAGTGCCATTAAAAGTTGGCGCATTTAATCAGTATTGTAAAATGGTACAATACTTGTTAGTTTCATACTAAAAAAAACGAGTGAAAAAATTAAAACCTCAAGTAACCCGATTTTTGCTAACCCATTTTACTCAGTTAAAATGTTTTTTATTCGCACAAGCTCTTGGTAGGTTCTTAATTTTACGGCAAAATGATGAGAGAGATGGATAGTGGACATGTTTGCCATGAGTGAGAGAGACAGATAGTGACGCCACTTTTACCAAAGTCAACAAAAGTAAGTAAAATTAATAAAATAATGAAAAATCTTGACCTACACTTCGCACAAAAATTTAGGGAGCAAGAAAAAAATCCAAATTTTTGGGGGATTTTCAACAGGCTGTAACTCATATAAAAATGGTCGTACAGCAAAAAAAAAAGCAAATGTAGCTCTAAGTGTCTAGTTTTCGGATCTGAGTTTGAACATTTGTTTTTGAAAATATTTTTCGAGTAATCATAAGAAAACCACCGAAAAAAAAAATGTTCGAAATTTTTTTGGTTTTTTTTTAAATCTACGGACGTGGAAATTTTTTTTTCGACTTAACCTCTATATGGTCCGGATAGCTTGTTTATTCAGCTTTAATTTGGTTTTTTAAAAATCTCGATACGAGCATTTCTCGCTGAGATATCGGTGTTTGAATGGAAAAAGATCATTTTGTCTTTGATTACCAATATCTCAGCAACCAATGATCGCACAGAAATTTTGAGGTTGGTTTCAAAAACTTGAATAAATTCTCTACAAGGATTGGCAATTGAATTTTGAAAAAAAAATTTTTTTTCAATCATTACATGAATTTGAAAAAGCGACCAAAAAAGGGCTTATTGTGGTTTTTTGGAAAATCAAGCGCCCAATCAAAAATATTGCGGAAACCACTAATGTTAAGTGTGCCTTTTACTGTTCAATATACCCACAAAAACCCTACGAAGTTTCAATTTAATCCAGCCAACCGTTTTTTTTTCCCACTTGATCGAATTTTTGAAAAAATTAAAGGAGCAAGAATTTCGCTCTGAAAATGTCATAATTTTTATCAAAAATGAAAAAAAAAAAAAATTTCATTTTTCTCTCAATTCTGTATTAGTGACTTGGAAAATTTAAGAAAAAAAAAAAAAATCGAAATTTTTTGAAAAAAAAAAATCCAAAATTTTTGAAATTTTTTATTTTTTATTTTATTTTTTCAATTGGCTCTAAATTAAAGAAATGTAGCGACTCACTTTCTCACCGATTTTCCTCTTCCGCACTTTAATTTTCCTAGTCACAAATTAATTGAATAAATTAAAAGTTGATACCCCCAAGGCAAGTCGAATATTCGTTCTACGAATATTGGGACAATAATTTTTTTGTGCGAATTTAAACAGTGTCTAAAAAAAAACAGTTTTTCTTAAACCTAACCTGCTTTCTTGGTAATCGAGCCAATCAACAGTTTTTCTCAAAACTACCGTATTTTTTAATTTTTAGAAAAGCAAATTAACTGAGTTTTTGGAAGCTTTAGTTTTCTTTTTATTTTTTTTCATAATGCCTAGGCGGCATTTATCCGCGCCATAAGTCGCTCAGATAGTGACTCTAGTGGAAGAAGGGTACAATTACCGACAAGTCGGGGATCGTATGGACATTAGTTCATCTGTCGTATCTCGCGCATACAATCGGTATTTGGAAACCGGTGATTATGAACGACGAGTTGGCCAAGGTCGTCGTCGTGCAACAAATCCTCGTGATCCTTACAAAACTAAAGCTTGCAAAAACTCAGTTAATTTGCTTTTCTAAAAATTAAAAAATACGGTAGTTTTGAGAAAAACTGTTGATTGGCTCGATTACCAAGAAAGCAGGTTAGTTTTAAGAAAAACTGTTTTTTTTTAGACACTGTTTAAATTCGCACAAAAAAATTATTGTCCCAATATTCGTAGAACGAATATTCGACTTGCCTTGGGGGTATCAACTTTTAATTTATTCAATTAATTTGTGACTAGGAAAATTAAAGTGCGGAAGAGGAAAATCGGTGAGAAAGTGAGTCGCTACATTTCTTTAATTCAGGGCCAATTGAAAAAAAAATTAAAAAAAAATTTTTTTTTCAAAAATTTTGGAATTTTTTTTTCAAAAATTTTCGATTTTTTTTTTTCTTAAATTTTCCAAGTCACCAATACAGAATTGAGAGAAAAATGAATTTTTTTTTTTTTTCATTTTTGATAAAAATTATGACATTTTTAGATCGAAATTCTTGCTCCTTTAATTTTTTCAAAAATTCGATCAAGTGGGAAAAAAAAACGGTTGGCTGGATTAAATTGAAACTTCGTAGGGTTTTTGTGGGTATATTGAACAGTAAAAGGCACACTTAACATTAGTGGTTTCCGCAATATTTTTGATTGGGCGCTTGATTTTCCAAAAAACCACAAAAAGCCCTTTTTTGGTCGCTTTTTCAAATTCATGTAATGATTGAAAAAAAATTTCTTTTTCAAAATTCAATTGCCAATCCTTGTAGAGAATTTATTCAAGTTTTTGAAACCAACCTCAAAATTTCTGTGCGATCATTGGTTGCTGAGATATTGGTAATCAAAGACAAAATGATCTTTTTCCATTCAAACACCGATATCTCAGCGAGAAATGCTCGTATCGAGATTTTTAAAAAACCAAATTAAAGCTGAATAAACAAGCTATCCGGTCCATATAGAGGTTAAGTCGAAAAAAAAATTTCTACGTCCGTAGATTAAAAAAAAAACCAAAAAAATTTCGAACATTTTTTTCTTCGGTGGTTTTCTTATGATTACTCGGAAAATATTTTCAAAAAAAAATTTTCAAACTGAGATCCGAAAACTAGACACTTAGAGTTACAATTTGCTTTTTTTTTGCTGTACGACCATTTTTGTATGAGTTACAGCCTGTTGAAAATCCCCCAAAAATTTGGATTTTTTTCTTGCTCCCTAAATTTTTGTGCGAAGTGTAGTTTAGGTTTATTGGAATAAAAGTCAGATACATAGGGAAATAACATTTTTTATTACAGCAAATGTTCAAATTGTTTGCCATCAGCCTCAATACACGCCCTACATGTTCTTAAAAAAGATCTACTTATTAGCCGGGCATATCCTCGAGAGTTGATGTCCTCAGCAGCTTGAGAAATTCGTTCACGCAGCTCGGCTACGCTCTCAATGGGCTTTGAATAAACTTTTTCTTTGAGAACGCCCCAATAAAAAGAAAATCCAGGGGATTTAAATCTGGGGAACGGGCTGGCCACGAGATAGTGCCTGAACGTCCAATCCACCTTCCCGAATATTCCTGGTCAAGGAAATCTCTTACTTGCACTGCGTAATGCGCTGGGCAGTCATCTTGTTGATACCACATGTGGCGACGATCTGTTAGTGGTACGTCGTGTAACAAAGTTGGTAAATTTTCTCGTAAAAAATGTAGGTATTTCGTGCCATTGAAGTTCTCAGGCAGCTCAAAAGGCCCAACAATTTTGCCGCTTAAAATTCCGGTCCACAGGTTTACTTTAAAGCGATACTGGGATCTGTCTTCTCGCATTAAATGTGGATTCTCCACATGCCACTCGTGAAAATTGTGTAAGTTTATGTAACCATCTTTTTTAAATGTAGATTCATCTGACCAGAGAATTTTTTGGATAAATTGAGAATTTTCATTATGCCTCTGTAGCATTGTTCTACAAAATGAAATCCTTTCAGGATAATCTCGAGGGAGAAGACTTTGAACTCGTTGTACGTGAAACGGATGCATTTCGGCTCTTTGTAAAATACGATGTGCTGTGCTTTTGGGTATTCCCGTTCTTTCTTCCATTACACGAACGGAAATACTTGGGTCATCTGCGACCTCTTGCAACACTTCTTCCTCGTAAGGAAAGCGAGGTCTACCTCCAGCCCGTATTTGATTCGGGAAATGGCCGCCCTCCGTGAGTGAACGGTGCACATTAACAAACACGCGGTAATCCGGATAGCGCTCTAAATTTGGATATCTTTCACGATAAAGTCTAGCGGCGGCACTTGCGTTGCATTTGCATTCCCCATAAATGAGGTGCATGTTCGCATATTCTTGTGAAGTGTAGCGCATAGGCATGGTAGATAACAAGGATGCCAACACAAAAGTCCAATTCCAAAACAGAGAAGCCAAAGTTGCCGGTATGTAATCAACAAGTCCAATTCACAAAAATCCAAGTCCAATAAGAGAAGCCAAAGTTGTCAGTACTAAATCAACACAAGCATATACGGAAAGGTGCGCAGTAGACGAATGAGCGAAACGTACTAACTGGTGTCAGACTGGTAGCGTAGCCATTTGCTTGGTATGGCGTCTGTATCTGTTTCATTCGCACTAGTTTAAACGATGCATCTCCGTCTCACTGCGTGACGTCACTATCTGTCTCGCTCACTCATGGCAAACATGTCCACTATCCATCTCTCTCATCATTTTGTCGTAAAATTAAGAACCTACCAAGAGCTTGTGCGAATAAAAAACATTTTAACTGAGTAAAATGGGTTAGCAAAAATCGGGTTACTTGAGGTTTTAATTTTTTTACTCGTTTTTTTAGTATGAAACTAACAAGTATTGTACCATTTTACAATCCTGATAAAATGCGCCAACTTTAAATGGCACTTGCCAAGGCACTCTAGTACTTTTTTTTTAAAGCAGGGCCTTTCAAAGTAGACAAATTTTGAAAATTTTAAATTCATAGTTTAACAAATAGTCTTCATTCAAGGAAACTTGGGGCAATTGTGTCATTATTTTTTACTGTGATTCTAGAAATGTTATTTAGGGTTACGGTTCCAAAGTTTAAATGGACAAAAATAATAAAAATTAACCACAATAACCGAAAAATGGTTACAGTTTGACCAAATTTCTAGGTTTTTTTTAAATGCCCATAATTTTCAAACTGCATGGGATAGATTTTTTTGTTGATTTTTCTCATAATGGTTACAATCAATCCTGTCACCCCGTTTCGGCTTGACGTTGAGTTCTGGGACACCCTGTATATTTAATACTTTTCGCATAAAAAATTGGTGAAAAATCCAACTTTTTTTGGCCCAACAATAAGTTGATTCTGATAAAGAAATCGATATATATATATATATATATATATATATATATATATATATATATATATATATATATATATATATTGGGAATAAACAGATATCCATTCGATAGGACTTTTTGGTGCCGTTTGGATGTTGTTTTGTCAACTTTATGGATGCCTATGGTATCTTGGCATTCTCATGCCTTTAAGAGGATATCTTTTGGATATATCGATTTGATAATTTAACGCTAACGTACTGACGACCGACAAAAGTTAACCTCTGGTTGACAATTTGTCAACCATCAGAAGTTAACCTATTGGATACATATAAGTTATCCGCGAAACGGTCATTACTCATACTATTTGTAATCCAACAAACCGGCATCTTTTTGGACAACCAAAAAGTTATCCATATCCGTTTTGACAAATCTTTCGGATACCATATAGATAACATTTTGCTGCCTGGGATGTTGCCCGAAATGCAACATTCTCGAAAGCAACGAACTCATCAAGAGCGGCCTCAAAGACAACAAGAAGAAGAAAAAACCTGTTGCGCTTGGGTGCACGTGTAAGCCAAAGTGTACCGCCTAGTCGGTGCCTTTTAGCGCTATTCTCAACTTGCAAATACTCTCATATAAACAAACCAAACATCAATAGTCTCAAATGAACATTTCTTCATTGAACTGTGCTAACAACGTTTCAGCAAACGTGGAAAATTTTTTTGGGTTAGAAAGAAAGAAAAAAAAAGGATATTTATAATAGAAAGGGCAACTTTGTCGGTGCTCAGTGGCTCACGACTAACAGTCAGCCTCTTATGATCCTATACCGAGTCACCACGTATACGATCACTGTACTTTCGGCATGCAAAAGGTACATCGCCAGTTTTTTTCGAAAGGATTGTCGCCGACAAAAGTTGGTGCACTGTTAACGGAATGATGCGCGGCAACTATCGCAATCGATTTTTTTCAATTAATTTTCTATGCTATTTTTCAAGTCATCCTCCTTGTTTGGGTTTGTTTGGGTTGCCATTTAGGGTTCTTCGCAATCTCCATATCGTATTTTCATACACGTCCTTTTTTATTCTTTTCGTAGGTACTACTACTTTCGAAGACCCTTCGAATTTGTCAGTTTCGCGGCTTCCTTTTTTTCGTGAACCTAAGCTCTCTGCAATTTCCACACCAAAATATTCGCCGGTATAGCTAAAAAAAAACTTAAAAATTTTTTTACTGCTGTTTTTAACCGGAGACGGTTTTTTCGAAAGCTTTTTCGATGATGGTGAGATTTTTCCGGACTCAATCGAGACTTTGGATGAAACGTCGGTATTGTTTATTTCACCGATACTATTTTTACATTCCTTCTCTTCGTCCTCTTCTCCCTCTTGAATGAAAGCTTGCTCAATGATCTTTTTTTTGTTTGCTTATATTCGTCCGACCTTATTCGAGATCTTGAATGATTCCCCTCGTAGCCTCATGCCATTCGGCCATTGCTCGTGTAAGTTGATCTTTCCTTTATATTTGAAGATCGGTCTAAAGCGGAATACCTCGCACGGCCGACTACCGGAGTTTTCCCGACTCAAAAGCGAGCCGCCTTATCCGGTTATATACGTTTGCTTTGATCAGCCGATTATTGGCGAAAACCATTATTATTAGTGTTTATTTTATGTGCAGAGTGTGTTGAAGTATATATTTTGCTTTCTTTCCAGTATAAATTCCAGTAAAATAAGAAAATTCGAGTAGTCAAAAATAATTAATTTTCATTGCATTTCGACGATGCGAGCTTTAACGTCTAGAGTCGGCGGCGGTGGAGACTTTGTGGTCCATTGCGGCTTTAAAATATTGGAGCATATACCCAGTAGTCGGGCCAACGTAAAAAGTATAGATATATATATGTTTATTCGTTTAGAGAATTTTACCCAATATAAAGATCGGTAGATCAGCCTACCAAAGTTTAGCGCCTTATCTGTTAACAATTTCGTTCTATATTTTCATTTTTAGCATAAAAAGTATTAGGTTTTCCATAATCTAATACGACTTTATCCACAAACTCCGTAAAAATGACAAAGAACGTCTTCTTTCTTGTGGGAATGGCTTTGAAATTTGCATCGTTCAAATGCAACGAGATATTTTTGTTTTTAATTTTCGTTTCTTCATTTTTCTTACAATTTTTAATGTGTTCTTCTTTTCTTTAGATTGAGATTGCGGATCTCTCGAGAGGTGAAAAAAAATCGTTTCAATGAGCCGAAATGAACGCGAGCGGTTGACGAAAAATGCATATTTCGTTGCATTCCAACCATGCAAACTCCAACATTATTTGTGGAAATGAACCCACAAATAAACACAATCAATCGAAAAACTATAAAATACCTAACTGTCGTGAAAATGACGTGCGAATGAGAAAAAAGAATGTTACGCAGATACATGCGCATCGATCGCCCAGTTGCGAATCAAGTTGTTTAATTGTTCGTTTTTTTTGAACGTTTGATAAATTAAAACTTTGCGTACCGACCAATCGAATATCAGGGATTTCGTTAAACACATTTTTTTGGCACAAATGCATATGCACACTATACCGACGCGCACAAAGTTGCAAAAAGCTGTCACTACTGGAGAAGGCCTGGGTGCCTTATCCTGTATACATATACATGTATACAGAGGCGTGGCGCGTCTAAACCGTTCCGAGCCGCGATTGCTTGTTTTTCGCGCGTCGAGATTCAACCGGGATCAAACGCGACGAAAATTCTACTCTTCCGAGTATATTTTCGTTTAGTCGATACGTCTGGCCATCTCGAGTGCCTCGACGCTGAGAGAACGCGGATAGCGTAATGGTTTTATCGGTGAGTCGCGCCGTACAAATAGTCGGCTTTCTCAGGCTTGCACCAAATACAGGCTGACGCGCGTATGCCACCACGCCTACGCGTTCCAGCTTTGCAGCGACATTTTTCAACTCGTTCGACAACAACGACAATATCCCGTCGTCTGGTGAGATCTACCCGTTTTCCCGTTCCACGAAAAAGACAAACAAAAAATGACTTTTTGTTTGCGCCCTCACGAAACAATATCCATTATATTCCAAGCGGATAAGTATCGCATGACTCATTTTTATTTCTCGTCTCGGTGAATCAATCGAGAGATATACACTCTAATTCGCACTCCGACACGAATTGCCATTGTCAACGTTTCTTTTTCTTATTTTTATTACCATTCTTGACACTCGCGCATCGTGCTCGAAAACGAAACTTTCGATCAGAGCGCGTCGCTCAACGGGAAGAATGTGTATCTTAGATTCCTCGAAATATTTCGGCAAGAAAAACAAACGCGAGAAAGCATGGATCGCATTGGGAGCACGAATTTTTTTTCTCCATCCAAGAGTAAAAAATTCCTTTTTCTCAAATCAAAACAGCGTTTCATAAGCAACACACAGGGCTGGTTTTTTTCAAGAGCTTTTCAGGGAGAGAGGGGGGGGGGGGGGGGCGGCGGTTGGGCGAGGCGAATTACCAAGTATGCGGACAGGAGCACGTCGTAAAAAGACAAAAATGACACGCGAGTGTGGAGAACGGTACCGCCGAGGCATCGAGACGAATTCGCGGAGGCGGGCGTCGATGAACAGCGGCCACTATTGGAACGAAAGGTTTCCACGCGCCAACGCGACCCATTGTACTCGACTGATGCCTAATTTTGGTCGGAAAGAGTCGCGCACGTTCGTATGGGAAAATAAGTAAGCGGTGGCTATACGTCGAGCCATCAATTTTCCATATCTACAGGCGCAAGGACACGACGGTATCCCCCCGCCCCTCTCGCGTTAGGCTTATCGCTTCACAATCATCCAACGACTTTCCGTAACAATAATTTTGGATTGCCGTCTCGACGGAAGCCCCGTTTTGTACGGGCGTTTGCCCGTTTGTATCGCGGTCGTTTGTATCGCGCCCACGCAATGCTTGGCAATTCCCTTGAAGCTTTTTACGCTCGTTTCTCACCGTCGCGCACCGAATATTTCTCACATCGCGAATAAAACGAGTTAAGAGACGTTTAAACCATACGCGCGCCCTTCTCTCTCTCTCTCCTCTCTCTCTCTCTCTGCTATCTTTCGCTGCGTCGCTCTAGTTTCGCGGTACATCGACGCGTAGTCTCGACGATTGTCCGGTTGAGGCCGCGATCAACGGCCGGATAGAAGCGATCGGATATAATTTTCAGCGAAATATATCATTTTCAAGCTCAACCACTATAGTTGAGGTTCAAGTTTGCATCATTCGAATGTAATGAAAATTACTTTTTTTTTAATGCCGCAATTTTCGACTCAAGCTCCGAAAATTGCCGAAACATTTTTTAGACTGCTCATTTGGAGATATAAAATGTTTATGTGCAAAACCGGGTTTCGCATGATTATGAAAATAGGGAAATAAAAGTATGAAAAAGAGATGTTGGGGGTGCGTTTGACCGATGCGAACTTGAATCCCGTTCCAATGGTATGTTTCAATTGAAAATTTCGGCAGATACGAGAAAGAAGCTCTCACGTGGTGCGGGGTTCAATTCGTACACTCGAGTTTCTTTTTGCCGATACAATAACAACATTTAATCGTTGATACTTGGTTGCGCGAGTCGCGCATACTCGACGTCAAACTCTCAGGGCCGTATATTTGCCGACAGAGTTACGAGGCGTAGCTCCCGTCAAGGCATTTCTCCCTCCCCCATAGATCCTCGAGAGCGCGGAATAAACACTTGCGCGCGAATCAAGGATAAATTCGTGTAATTTGCCGGGAATATGTTTTTTCCGCAATATGAGTTGCGCAATTGCTCGGTTCGCGCGGTGACGCGGTCTACCGTGCATCGCAAGACACTGCGTCTTTTTCTTTTTTCAATAACCTGCTAAACATTATCCATTGGGATATTTTTGAAACATTCGATATGCGAGGTAACATCGAATACAATTGATGATGCATAAGAATAAGGGTCGCGAAAGAGGGATGCGATTTCGGGCGACAGCGAGAGCAATGTCTAGATGAGGCCCGATCGAGTGATTCGTGAAGAAAATTCGTTAAAACGCGATATCGGATGGTCGGTAGCTGCGAGAGACGATACAAAAGACGAGATAAACTGACGAATACCGCCGAGTACATTGAATACCTCTTAACCAATAGACACGTCTCTCCCTCGCGTGTTTATATCGCAAGAGGAAGTACCAACTGACCGCACCGATCAAACGACTAGCGACTTTGTTGGCAAAAATCATTGAAAACATGTACAGCTGGGCCGAATCGGTAAACAAATCTTGTCACCCACTTTCTTCCTATCATCGCTTTTGGCCAGGTATTTTCTTCCGCTCAACGTTCCCGTCCATTCCCATTTTGACTCATCGATTGATACTTCGCCCCCCCCCCCTCGAAAAGCTTCGCCGCTCGAGTGACACGGTCTCTGACTCACTACTTCTCGGCATTCTATTCCAACAAGTTTTTTATGCATAAAAAATCTCGACTCACGCGTCGGTTACGGTTTGAACTGGGTGCACATTCGGAGAAATGGCGCGCTGATCGTAACAGCGGACCGAGACGCCTCCTCGTTCGTCAGCTGCAGAGCTGCAGCGCGTCCATACCGCTCTGTGACCGACACGAGTTCGGCACTCGCGGCAAACTCGAGAGGCAACAAAGAGCGAAGCGCCGAGAGGACGAGAAGACGATCGGAAGGGGCCGCCCCGTCCGCCGCCGCTCTACTCAAGACCAATAAAGCGGGATCGCGCCAAAGTCAGGAGGGATACGGTGGCAGTTGCCGCCTCTGCCGCGTACTTTCCAAACTACGATCCTCTTTGCTCCATGCCCAAAAATAAGATTCGTGTTTTTCTTTTGTTTTTTTTTCTTTCGTTACGAATGAAAATTGGAAATATCGAGAGTTGGAAAGAAAGAGGCGAGAGAAAGGTGGTCGTCGCGTGTACAGCAGCAGCAGCGGCGGTGGCGGCGGTCCGTAGCTACGGAAGAACGCGCGAGAGCGTCCGTTCTTAGAATGTTAATTGGTTTTTAACGATGATGACGAACCGTCCTCGGTCACTGCGCGCGTCTCCCGATGATTCATCGTGAAATTTGATAAGAAACGCGCCAAAGTCTCGGGGACCCGTGACCAAACGAATATCGTAAAGGTACAATGACGGGCGGGGGCGACACATCAACGGTTCGATATACCTGATTGTCCGGAGAGTTCCAGCTGATTTTCGCTAGATGGCACGTGGAAAAATCGACGCCAACTTTTCGAACAACCGATACTCGAAACTCGTTGCAACCGAACAAGCCCGTTAGGTGTATTTAGTTGAGAAGGTTTCAAGGTAGACTCGCCGTTGAGCGTCGGCCACCTCGGGCCGTACCATTGATATATCTCTGAGCCGTACGACATCTTGTACTTTAGAGACGAGCAAAGCGACAACGCGTGCCAATGCGACGTCATTTACAATTATACATTGCAACGCGCAGTTGCAACGCGTATACTCGTTGCTCCTCCAAAACGGCAACGTCCGATGCGCGCGTTAAACGGGGTAACTTGTACGATCGACCGGTATACGAAACGTCTTGTGCATTTTGGCATATTGTAACGCCTGCTGTATCCTGTGTACAATAAAAAATGTGACGCATCCACGAGCTGTTGAAAAAAAAGATAAGCTAGGTTAGGTCACGATGAATTTGCCAAATTAAGGCGATGCAAGATTGGGCGGGACAGGCGGGTGGCGGCGGTAGCGGCAGGCGTTCGAGCGAGCGATAGGGGACAGAAAGAGAGAATAAGAAAAATTGTATTACGAATACCTGCGTTTTTGGGCTTGCCCATACCTTGTCAACGCGGTTGGCAATTCGATCTTGACGGACAGTCTTAGCTTGTGCATTTTTTCTGACACGTACATGCACTGCTATCGCGTATTTTGTCGTACTCGTTGTATTTTACGCTCTTTTCGCACTAAAAAGAACTTTGAGGCGCGCGCGCGCAATCCATTGCGTCGCGTATGCGGATCAAAGTATGGAACGAGAGAAGAGACGCGTGTGCATATGGCCGATGAGCGAATGAGAAAGTACTAATCCGGTCGCGAAGATGAAAAGAAAAAAAGGCTTTGCAACGTCGCGGAGACACACGGAGGCAGCCGCCGTACGCCGATAATAATAATACACGCGTCAAACTATCTCTCGCACGACTGTACCCTCGCCCCCTCGCTCCTTCATCAAGAGAGAGAGAGAGAGAGAGAGAGAGAGAGAGAGAGGGAGCAAGATGTAGCACTCGACTTGAAAACAAACAGCACAAAAACTAACCAACTGTAAGGGCGCGTGCGCTCAACGCATTGGGTTACATGGAGACTCGAGGACGGCGACGACGACGACGACGACGACGGCGACAACAACAGCGGGACGACGACGGCGACGCCAATTCCGTTTTTCGTTTCCTCCCGAGATTTTCCGAATCCGTCTCGATGATGACAGCCACAATGTTGTTCCGATACCAAAGTCCGATCTATGACGCAAACTCATAGCACACGACGCACGCTCACACCGAGTGCGTCGACATTATCGATAGGAATACAGCGTGCGCGTGTGTCTATATACACGTAGAGACACGGCAGCGTATGCGTCGTAACAGATCCGAGAATCGGCGAGTAACCACAGCCTCTTTCTTTTCCTTCGACTCGCGAGTACGCGCTCACGGCTATCACCGACAAACTCTTCCTCCTTTGTACTCTCCGTAGCGCGCGACTTGGCACTGTTTATTGGTTATATTACGGTCGAACGTGCGCGCGCGCACGCTTGCCTCGAATGGGCCGAGTAAAGTGGAATAAGGCGGGGGTGTTAAAGCCAGCTTCACGCGGCAGCAAAGATGGCGATAAAATGACGCGCGTTACTCAACGCCAACGATAGATGGCGCGAACAACCGATCCAATAATTATACTTTGGTCATTTTTTTCGATACGTTGCCGCGCAATTCAGTCCATTGAGAAAAGAAAAGGTTCAAGTTATACGTGGACTGTACGATGTTTCCGGTATAGTCGCGCTACACCGTGTCAGCGGAAAAAATAAATCGTGGATAGTGTACGTTGTGATCTCAGTCGAGCTGTGCTCCTGCTGTCGGAATCGCTATGCGTACCGTGCCTATCTTCTCTTTAAATTATTTTCAATATTCTCCCACCAATCTCGCAGCTTGTCAAAATTTGAAGAAACTTTCCGAATACCCGAAGGACAAAAGGGTACGATTGTCATTAACTTGGTAATCAGCGAGCTATCAATTGCAACGTAGAATTAACAAATTACAAGGCAAACGGTACATGCATCAAAACAGCGCGTTTTCACGCCACATTTTTTCGGAATAATATCCGTCATTTCCGAGAGAGCGAATAGAAGGGTATCGATTGCGAATAGAACGGAAAAAGAGAGTCCGAAAGTTATATGGGAACGAAAAGACCCTAGAACCACCAATCTTTTCATCACCGGAGTGCGAAAAAAAGCGTTGGAACGCCATTTTATTCTTTTTTGTTCTTCTTTCTTTCACAGACCCCTTCGTGTCTTTGTATTCGAAAGACTCGACGCAAATTCACCATCTATTTTGTCAAAAATGGATCGTTATTCGTAATCGCTTGATGACAATGATCGACTCTTTACTCGACACAAGTACTCGCGTTACGATGGACGGAGCCAACAATTTAACGGCGAAACGTTTCGTTTTTTTTTCTTTCTTAAAATCAAATCATTTTAACGCCGACGATAAATCATTTGACCACTTTTATTGTTTCGAGTTGTCTCTGGTAGGAGTAAAGTGGTTTAACGTTTTTTGTTTTCCATACAGATCGCGGCGTTCTTGTCTAAAAACGTTAAATATTTTAGTGAGATAAATTGATATTTCGCGTAGAAACGAAGCACGGAATGGAAGACGATTTAACCACACGGATATATACCAAAATATTGCTCGCTAGTATACTCTACTATTAAATAACGCAATCTTTCTCTCTATCTCGTATTTATTATTCCTTGAAAAGATACAACTTGAGGTTTTTCACCCGACTGTTTTTCCTTTTTCGTCGCTGTACACACCCCTCGCGCGGTCAGAGCTTGTTGCTGTAATTTAAACGTATTATATCTCAATGTTTGCAAAAAAGGGACCGTAGCCTTAATTGTGTCAATTTTGCCATGAATGTTTGTTCATCGTTGCATCAGGAGCGACAACGTGTGTACGTGTGTGTGTATAAACGTGAAGGAATCGCGTTGCACCAACGATGCGCAAAATCCGCCTCCTTGAGACTTGGACGCGAAACGAGGGATATATCGGGAAGCTGCGTAGCCCTCTCTCGCTGAAAGAAGAAACAAAAACACAACTTGCGGCGCATACGTGCGTCGCACAATCGAAACTCCCGCCACCCGAATCTCCGGAAAGAATATCCTTTTCTCTCCAAAACACGACCAAACGGGAGAATGTTTGCTGTTATGTTGTTTCGTTTAACTCATATAACCCACGCGGTACCGGAAATAATACACGTGGAAAAGAGCTGCGCGCGCGCGCGCGCGCGCTCACCTCAGCAACGCCTTCCTCCAACGGTAATCCGTCTCGATGACGAGCAGCTGCAATTTCATCATACAAGTCGACGTAGCCCGATAAGTCATGGAAAAATAATGTCTTCTCTTCGTGGGCTATCGAATCCAACACAGCAGCAGTGGCCGCAGCAGCTATGTACGTAGAATTATTTGGCCGCACGGAATCACGCTCTACGCGTGTACGTCGCCGCCCCACCCGACACTATGCCCCATTTCATTATTGATTCATTCTTCTTTTATTTTTTTTTCGTTTTTTTCTTCTCTCAAAGACCCGTCGAGACAGAGAGAGAGAGAGAGAGTGCGTGGATTGTCCCGCATCCGCCGCTATCTACTTCCAATCGTGTCTCTTCCGGACCGAAATTCTTACGCTCGACGCAATTGCCCTAGAACGCGGATAACTTGTTCCTCGAAATGTTGAATGAAACGTGCGTGCGTGGATATTTCGCGAAACACGCACCAGCCCGGAAAGAAAGCGACAAACGAAAAACAATTGGGCGCGTCGCTAAAACGGGAGCGTTCGGTTCAAGGATAGGCGGACGGCCACGCGCGCGTGTTGCAGCGCTCCGATGAGCGGCCAGTGAAAGGAGCTAGCCGCTTCTCGCTACTGAATCAAAGACGCGACGAGGAGCCCGAGCGAAGGAGCCCCCCCCCCCCCCCCCCGCCCCGCCCCGCCCCGCCTGTCGCGCGGCGACGCTTACGAGGGGAAGATGGAGCGCGTGCGTCCCCTCGCGTACCGATCGCACGGGGCTTTTGGAAAGGGATTGCGCGTGGGACGAATTACGTCATGTCCGAGCTTTTCATTCACGCGAACGCGTGGGAGGTCAATCCAGCACGGGGTTTCTTTGGTAATCTTGTTTGATTGTGCTCCCTCGATGGCGATTGAATCAACGTCGCGCAATTGCACGGGAACGGCGATTTCTCCAAGTACGAAAAACTGGGCCTTTTTGTCTTCGACGAGAGTGAATGAGAGGAAGATAGAGAGAGATAGAGTGCCATATTCGTGTGGGCCGTAGCATAAATTATTGTACGCGATTGTTACGAAAGAGATAGAGAGAGAGAGCGTGATCGATACATCAGTGCGGGGCTAGGCGGTGGATGAGACACAACGCCAGGCTACAATCGTAGGTACCGAAAGAATATAAATATATATGAGAGGGTCACGCCTTGACGCCACCACCGCTGCCTCGTTGTCTCGTTTCGAGCTTGACCTTGAAGCCCTCGGCCCTCTTAAGAATGATATCAGCTTGAAGCCTAAAGTCGTTCTCATTGACGCACGAACGAACCCGATAATTTCTCAATATCGTTGAGAGAAGAATCTTTAACTTGAGCATAGCGTATTTTCGGCCGACGCAGGAACGCGGTCCAGCCGAGAACGGAACGAAAGCGTAGTAGTGACGACTGGCCGTTTTCTCCGGTAGGAAATTGTCCGGATCGAAAACGTCCGGATTCGGATAGATGTGAGGTTGACGATGCATCTTGAAGGTACCGATGACTACGGTACATCCGGCCGGTACGACGTAATCCCCGGAAGCTGGAAATAACAGGTGGGGGGAGAAGGTGAGACAAGAAAGAGACTGAGGCGGCCGCCGCTGCCGCCCGCAGATGCGTGCTACCCGCGTACGCGACTCACCGAGCTTGAGATCGGTATTTATCTGACGACCGATTATGGGCACTGGTGGGTACATGCGAAGAGTCTCCATGAGACAACGCTCCAGATACTTCATCTCGAGGGTGTCCTGGAAGGTCGCCGGTCGATCGCTGTCTCCGAATATACCGTCCAATTCTTGGATAACCTTTTCCTGAATCTCCGGATGACATCCCATCATCGAGAGGAAGAAGCTCGATCCTGCGGCTGTCGTGTCGTGACCCTGCGAGCGCAAAAACTTGGCTTTTTCTTTTTATTTTTCTTTTTTTTTTCCCCCTTTTTCCTTTTTTCCCCTTTCCCACGCCTCCCCGCGCACCTCGAACATGATTGTGTCGACCTGCTCCTTGACCTCGTTGTCGGTGAGGACGACACCGTCCTGACTCGCCTCGACGAGAAGATCGAGAAAAGCGAGCCTCTTCTTTTCGCCCACGTCGTTGTTGTCGTCAACGTCGAGATCGTCCTTGAGACCGGCCGACTGGCCGAACGAGAGACCCTCGACCGTGTTGGCGTTCTTAGCTTCGGCGGTGCTCGTGCTTATGAAGTTTCTCTTTCCCGTCTTGTAGTCCTCCTTCTTGCGCTTTATCACCTTCTTCGTCAGTCCGTGAATTATTTCGAGCAGTTGGATCTGTTCCTTGCCGTATTTCGTCAGGTTGAAGAGCCAGTCGGGCCTCAACCAGGGCTTCGTGTGACGCAGATGGAGAATTCCGGACATTCTGAAAGAACGTTACCCGTTAGCCGCCGCCGCCGCCGCTCCCTACTTTTCTACTTTCGCAGCGGCTGTGTACTCGCTTCATAACTGCCATCGCGTATTCGAGTCCGCTGCGATCCTGAGTTGTTTTCGATACGCCCATAGCCGTCTCGAGAAGAATCTCGACGGTGCACTCGGACATGTAGTCGTGGCAGTCGAATTCTTTGGCTCCCTCCTTGCGCATACGCTCAACGACCGCCCGCGAATTGGCGTTGAACAGATCGATGAAACTTTTCAAGACGTTCAAGTGGAATGTCGGGGCGATCAGTTTCCTGTGGGCTCGCCACTTTGGACCTGCGCGATATTTCGATCGTGTACGGAAGAACGATGGGCGGGGGGGGGGGGGGGGGGGGGTCGCTCGAGAGAGTATGCGGGCGAGAGACCTTTAAACGCCGCGTTCAACCTACCGGATGAAATGAGAAGACCGTTGCCCAACCACGGTTCGAAGAATCGATACTCGTTCGATTTGTCGAGATAGACGTGGCTCGAGAGGACGACCTCGACGTCCCGAGGATCAACCAGGAAGACGACCAGCTTCGGTCCGATCCACATCTTTATCACCTGATCGAACTCGAACGAGCGTTTGTAGATATTTCGGAAGATACCTGCACGAGTCAACGTTTGTTTTGTCTCGTCTTTGTTGTATGTGTTGTTGTTTGAATTGTTGAATGGCGGCTCTGTGTATAAACTCACTGTCGGCGCTCCCGAGGAATTCGGTCACGTTTCCGATGAGCGGGTAACCCGCGGGTCCGGGAATTTTTTCCGCCAGTTCGAGCATGTGGCGTCTCGAGATTCTAAAGTATATAAAGTACAAAACCAGGGCGGGAACTAGAAGAGTAAAGAAAACGGTGCTTGCCGAGAGACCACCGCCGCCGGTTGCCGCAGCAGCTGCCGCTCCAGCCATCGCACCGGACATCGTTTCCGGTCCCGCTGCCGACATGTCCTCACAGTTTAGTCGTCGATGTGTATATTTCACTGCGTCATCCAACCAACAAATTTTCCATTATTTTGCTTTTATTTTTTACCTCAAACCATTAAATCCAATTTTTGCGAGAAGCTTTATAAATACTCGTTGCGATTCTTCTCAAGCTCGCGAGAGAAGCGCGACGCACCCACCTGTTCGTTTGTGTATGGAATAAGCTCTGTCAACGTGTTCTACCCGATGAGCAACCACCAAACTGTTTTAACAACGGACTCGATCGGAGCCTTTTATAAGCCGAGCGCGATTCTCCCTTCCACTCATTTCCGCATTGTAATTTTCATGCGTATACGTTCGACGGCTGTGGATATTAGAATCGCTAATGGACAACATAATTTTTTTTCAACAGCCGAGCAACTCGAATGACGCGGTACAAAAGTCTGCATTTTTTTGAGATCACGTTCGAAAAATTGACTCAAAATTTCTCGCCGCCGCCGCCGCCGCCGCCGCCGCCTACTTTTTCGTCGCGCATTCAAACGACACAATGTATCGTTCTTTCGTTAGGATAAAAAAATATCGGCCAATGATACTTTTGTCCAACTCGTGGGTCGCGAGTAGCTCGTAAGCGACGCATTGCCATCGCAACAATAGGCGGATGTCCAGGTTAAGCCGCGATGTGACCCCGCAAACGTCATCGTCCTTTATACCACCTCGTTCGCCCGTCTCGCTTTTCGTTTTAACTCGCGAGGCAAGTCGTGCTTCGCGGCTCTCTATGTATATGTGTGTTGCATCGAGACCCAGCGGCACGGACAAATTGTAATACGGAGCGGGTGGTAGGGAGAGCAGAAAAACACGTATACAGCGAGGTGTTTGACGAACAAGATTGAAGGAGGAAAAAAAAGAAAGCTCAACCTATTGATCTTTGGCCGTTCGGTATTTAACAATATTAATCAAATTCCCACGATCAAAGTCCGCGCCGGCTCGGCACGCGCGCCCATTTTTACCAGCATAGCCCGCCTGCCCGCTCGCACAGGGGATGAATTTTTAACATTGGCGGCGCTGCTTTCCTTCTCACAGCTGACGATAGCCCGTCATGGCCGCCGCCGCCGCCGCCGCCGCGACCTCGTCCCCCCTGTGCCGCGCTTCGATCGTTCGTAAGACACACGAGTACTCTGCTCTACACCCGATTATTCCTCAAATAGTGTCCTTGCCGGGCGGCGGTCCCTATATTTTTCCAACGTTTTTCAATATTTTTCCCAGCGTCCTCGTTGCGACGCCAAACAAACTCGTTACGTGAGCAATCTTTTAACCTTCCTCGGTAAACACTCTGCGTTTATCGAAAATTCTTGCCGCTCTCCGTGGATCATCGGTTGCAACGCAACGTCTTTTCTTCTCTCTTTTAACGAGAGAGAGAGAGAGAGAGAGAAAGAGAACAAGTAGCGATTCCCCCGAGAGTGGGATCGCGCGTGGTCCCTCCCTCCGGAACGAGCGCTTTCGGCCTGGATTTGCGTAAGAAAGGCTCCACACCGCTGACATCAATGCAAATGTCCAATTTTCGTTGCCGTTTTTGAAACGCTCATAAAAAATCGGTTGGACTTTGGGCTCATTGGTGAAAGGGGGCGCGCGGCCGTACAACACGCTCCGTCCCAATTTTCCTTCTTTCCCGAGAGACCCGCGCTCTCCCTCTCTCTCTCTCTCTCTATTCCGGCCTAGCCCAACGATGGAGAGCGACGACGCGTCTTTCCCGACGTCGATCGGCATACGTTTGTCCGATACAATCGGTTCGCTGTCCCAAGGCGAAAACGTTCCTACCGCCATGGACGTCCAATGTTTGCCCCTCTCGACGGAGGTATCGCCGGACCGACGAGTCGCGTTTGCTTCGATTTCGCCGGCCGCGGATGGCGCAATTTTTAGCGACGATCTCAGGCAGTTTGACGTTCTGGACGACCTGGAGCGTCACGACCTGCGAGAGGACAACGGCGATGGCAATGGAGACGGCGACGACGACGACGACGACGACGACGACGATGACGACGAGGAAGATCGCGAGGACGGCTCGGACGACGAGTCCAACAGTAACGGAAGCCTCGATTCGGATGTACCGGACGACGAGATTGAGGCTATGCTGGAAGAGGGTAAAAAGGCCATCTTTC
Source organism: Ophion obscuratus (assembly GCA_964007375.1). Classification (NCBI taxonomy): domain Eukaryota; kingdom Metazoa; phylum Arthropoda; class Insecta; order Hymenoptera; family Ichneumonidae; genus Ophion; species Ophion obscuratus. The sequence continues at coordinate 57,363,644 of OZ023317.1, forward strand.
GTCGCACCGCCACCTGCGCCCTGTTTATTAGCCTACTTTGCCCATATTTCAGGTCTCCCGGCGGAGCTTCGCGGCAAGAGAAAGGACCGAGGAGACTGCATGCCCTACGAAGAGAAGGAAAAACTCGTTTTGGATGGTAATCGTAGGACGGATCGCTCGACGGAGCGACAACGAGCGCGCTCTTTTTTTATTGGCTTTTCCTTGTTTCCTGTTGTTTATTTCTCGCAGAAATCGGACACAATCATTTCGACGTTTTGCCCGAAGGTTGGGTACAAGTGACGCACAACAGTGGTATGCCGCTCTATTTGCACAAACAGAGCAGAGTATGTACCCTCGCGAAACCGTACTTTCTCGGTCCTGGTAGCGTGAGAAAGCACGAGGTGCCGGTGAGCGCGGTACCCTGTCTTCAGTACAGGCGAGCCTTGCGGGAAGAAGAGGAGGAACGAAAGAGAGAAAAGGAGCGGGAACCAACGGCAGAGGCGTGCACCTTGCCCAGCGCGAAAATCGAAACGATTCAGGAAAATCGCGCCGCTCACTCTCTCGACAGTCAACACCTGAGAACTTATTGCCAAACGCTCTTTCGCTTCAAAGCTATCAAGGTCATGAGATTTCAGTGAGTAAGCCTCTCTCTCTTTTTTTTTTTTTATCTTTTCTTCTCATTCTTCTTCTTATTCTTGTTCGTCTTGTTCTCCTCGTGTCGTCGTACGCGCACAGGTCGTGGTCGGCACGGAGAAAATTTACGAAAAACAAGAAACACAGGAAGCAACTGGAGAGGCCCACCTTGCCCGACGGAACGAAATTGATAACTTTCCCGATCGGCGGGGGAAGCGTCGCGAGCAACGGTAGTCCCGGCGGAGGTGGTGAAGAAACGGCCGGTCAGAGACCTCCCAAACACTGGATCATGAATCCTTCGGGCAAGAGCTACGTCTGCATTCTTCACGAATACGTTCAACACGCCCTCAAGAAACAACCGACTTACAAGTTCAAGGAATTGGGTATTTTTGTCATATTTGCACCTTTCGAATAGGGGGCGCTATTCCCCGCGAGACTCGCAATGCTTGAAACGATGCGTGTGTTGTTGTTGTTGTTGTTGTTCGGGTTGTTTGGCTCGTTCAGAGAACGCCGCGACCCCCTATTCGGCCGTCGTCTGTATCAACGATATGGAATACGGGAGTGGATTCGGGAGCAGCAAGAAACAAGCGAAAGCCAACGCCGCGAGAAAAACTCTCGAAATATTGATACCTCAGATGAGAGACAAGATATCGGGAGGGGAAACGAGCGCCGATGGCGTTTCCGCCAATACCGGACGAACGATCAAGGCTTCGAGGGCCAACTCCGACGCCGATTTGTCATTTTTCGACGAGATATCGATAACCGATCCCAGAGTCGCCGAATTTTGTGCTAAAACTACCGAGCCTTCGCCCCACGCTATACTCATTACCTGTTTGCAACGAAATTTCGGCCTGGGCGATATGCACATCAATTACTCCGTCAATACCTTGAAGCATCAGCGCAACGAGTTTACGATGCGCGTTGCCAAACACGAAGCTACCGTGGTCAGCCCTCTTTTCTCTCTCTCTCTCTCTCTCTCTCTCTCTCTCCTTTTAACGATTAGTTAAACTAGTTTTATAACGCTTGGATATTTCATTCAAGGTATGTCGAAACAAAAAGGACGGGAAACAACGGGCGGCTCAAGCGATACTTCAATTGTTGCACCCTCACATACAATCTTGGGGCTCGCTTCTTCGGCTGTACGGTTCTCGCAGCGTTAAATCCTTCAAAGAGAAGAAACAATTGGAGCAAGAAATAACCCTTTTACAGGGCAAAGCAGCCGTCAACCAGCCGAATCACGCGATACTGGGAAAATTGAGGCAAGAGATGCGCAAATTGGCCGAACAACGCCAGGCGATACAGCCCATCGGTAAATTCGTACCCCCCGATTTGCCCAAAGGCTCCGCGGCTAATTTAAACAATGTTGACTTGTAATCCAAACAATTTGATTTTGCCATTTTTTTTTATCGCAACAGTGCCGAACGCAAGAATAATCGAGGCATCAAAAGTTGTACCTATATTTTATTCGTGTAACAGTTTCCATTACAATTTCAATATTCACCCACGAGTCTATTTCGCGGTACTTGACTAATGTACGACACATTGTTAATTGTTCAATTGCGCGCGCGCGCGCGCGCGCGCGTGTGTGTGTGTGTGTGTGTGTGTGTACAAATGTCCGTGTCGCATTGGAAACGAAACAAACGAGAATCATCACTGCCCTTATTATTCGTATTGTTGATATATTGGATTTTTTTCTTTCTCTCTTTCGGAAAATGAACGTTCTTGAAAGAAAAAAAAACAGACCACGAGAATACTTTGCTCCGAATTTGAATTTTATCTCGTCGATAATTTACCAATGGATATGTACGCTTTACCACAAAAATGTTCATTTCTACCACGAGTAGATACCTCGCCTCTACTCCTGTGTAAATGTTTGTGTTTTTTCTCATCATCGTTACAAGTTGCTCTTTTTATTTCTTTGGAATGTCGATTTAGCACACGTGCTCTATGTCACAGATATATACGTTATACTTTGTGGATGCTAAATATTAGCATACCCGAAGAAATTCGACCAATCTGGAAGAACTCTTTGCGAGATTTCAGCGACAAAACGGAGCCGCTCTCTCTCTCTCTCTCTCTCTCTCTCTCTCTCTATCTCTACCGATGATCCTTTCTCTCGCCCTCTCTCTCTCTCTCTCTCTCAATAGACTAGTCGTAAACTGGAGTTAATACCGTAATTAAGTTTGATCAATGGAGCACTCGTTGGTTTGGTTTTGCAGCAGCGTCGGCGGATAGCATCGATAAACGCAATGTGAAAATGTATAAAATAAAAGAAGAAATGTGATCGAAAGTACGGTGACAAGGAAATACGCGTTGAGGCTAAAATTGACCCATCTCCAGTTTAAAATATATGCCTTTGTATAATTATAGATCTACGATGGCTAGTGTTTTTGGCAACAAATATATCATCGTTATAAAATACTTGTACTACCTCCTCACGGGAATAGTCGACGCTCGATCGATACGAAAAAGATCCTCGATTTGGGTTGTCGTTGTCGCTGCCGCTGCCGCTGCCGCCGCCGCCGCCGCCGCCGCCGCCGCCGCCGCCGCCGCCGCCGCCGCCGCCGCCGCGACAAAGATGATAATATTATTAGAAAAAGGAGCAAATGCTTTCCGTCATTGGTCGTTGAAAGGTTTGTTCAGATGGACGTGTCACTGGCACCGTTACCGGAAAGTGCCATCTTCGAGAGACTGGAAAGACTTCGCCGCGGACTGCTCCCACCGAGAAAGCCACCGCTGTTTTCGGAAAAGATTTTCCGAAAGCTGAAATGTTTAAGTTGCGCCCCATTAGTCTCAATGGTTAAAAGTCTCAAGCTTGAGAATAGGAAAGATGAAAATTACAATTTTCGAATGCCAGATTCCGAGGACTTTTTCCACGGTGCATCGTCGGGCTCGTACGGAAGTGGACCCTGAACCGGTGCTTCCCTCTCATCCTCGGGTCTGACAAAGAGACGATAGATTCAACAACCAACGAGATAATACGCCGTAACAAATTTAGCGAATTAATTTCGTCGCAAATGCGTTGGAAACGTCATTCGCAATGTAAGAAAAAAAAACAAAAAAAGCGTATTCGGGGATGGAGGGGAGGTGGGAGCGATGTGTTCTTACGCATAAACATTAGTCGGGATTGCCGGTAGCCCACTGCCTGATCTCAAAGCCCACGCGGAAGGAAATTTTGTGTTTTATGTGGCAAGATACACAGGGCGCGAATCGATCGACCATGGAAAATGGAAAAAATAAAAAAATCATGCAAAATCAAGTTACAAAAGATAGGCGAAAACTAGCCGAGCGATCGCCATTATTTTTTTCGGGCTCGGGAGAAAAAAAAAACAAAGAAAAAACACGTCCCTCGTACGGAGGCGAAAAAATATATGGCCGAATGATACGTACGTTTCGGGTTTTGGACGATAAAGCTCGAGCTCGTCCTCGAGGTCGGAAACTCGCGCCTTGAGCTCGTTTCTCTCGTGCAAAATTTCCTTGAGTTCGGCAGTCGTGAATCTAGGCCTGTCCGGATCATCCAAATCGTAGACGACTTTGTTGCTCAAATCCGGATTCCCGTGACATTTCGTCAGATCCTCGTTCTCCTTTCGCGCCAGTCCCAATCGAGCTCGTAGATTGATGAGCTCGCGATTTTGGTCCTGCAGCTGAGCGAGGAAATCAGCCCTCTCCTCGACGAGGCCGCGAGACTGCATCTGCGCTTGACGCTGCTTTCGCTTCAATTCTCGGCCGAGCGCCCCCAATTTTTCCACTTGTACGGTCAGCTAGTCCGGCAAAAGAGACAGCAAGATCTCGTGACAAATAGAGCCGGCGGGAGGCGGACGAGCGAAATTTTCTCAATTATTTACATTTTCGATCTCCATATTTTTCTGGGATAATTCACGATCCCTCGCTCGAATCTGGTCTCTCTGCTTGTCCACGGCGCTTCTGAGATGCTGCAAAACGGCGACGTCTACCTCCCGACTAGCTGTAAAGGCTAACCAGAGAGCGCGTTAACCGTACGTACCGTCGAAAGAAGGAGATGCGCGCTCGTGCGTGCGCTACAGGGGCAAAGACGCTCTTTAGTACTTTGTTTACCGCTGTCTCGGGTATCGGTACGCGACTCGTGCAACGCCTCCGACAGACGACGATTTTCATCCTGCAGTCGAGTGACCATGCCCAAGAGGTCGCGAGACTCTTGTCTCCAGTGTTCCTCCGTCTGTTCTACCTCCTGTACCGAGAAAAACGTTAAAGCTTGAGCGCAAATGGAGAGCGAGAGGGAGGGAGGAAGGGAGCGAAAGGCCCGTCTGTCCGCTCACCTTCTCGAATCTCTGCCTATCCTCCGCCTTTCCTATCTTGTCCGTCTCCAATTGCGATATCTTGGCGTTGAGTTCCTGCACCGTCGTTATTTCTCTTTCGTTCTTCGTCGCCAAACTCTCCAGCAATTCCAGGGCGTTTATAACTTTGGGCATGAGACCCGTAACCGCGTCTGCTCCAAAGACGTCTATCAACTTTTCGCACTCCTTGCCGATCTCGGACGCAATGTCATACACGTCGACGACGGAAACGTCCGAGGCGGCTGTATATTCCTCCATTTCTGGGATTGAACTTCTTCTCAGGTGGAAAGGCATTAAATACCGATTGCGATTCTTGCCCGCGATCCTTTCCCTCCTCTCATCGATCTTCAAGCGACTCGCTCTTTTCTCTTTTTTTTTTCTTTCTTTTTCTTCAATTTGTCAATTTTTCACCCGTCGCCGCCGACGAGAAAGCCGTTCAAGAGCTACGAATGAATATTGTTGTGACAGAGGGGGAAATTGACTCAATGAATCATCGCCGCGAGAACGATTCCCTACCAACTCGTTGACAATTGAAATATTCTACACCTAAATACGCAACGAGTGGTCATGTATCTATCCGTTTGCAAACTTGACACGGCTCGGTGGAAGCGCAACTTTGTCAACCGCCCATAGTACACCGAGAGTACTTGGCAACTTTCAATCGTCAAGTACAGTGCGAACGAGTAATGCGCGACGGCGGCGGGTTGAGCCGAGACTACGACAATCATCTCCGAGCGGCGGTGAATCTGCCAATTCCAAAACAAGCCACTTACGCCACGAACGAACGTCCGCGAAGCTCGCGATCGAGCGTGCAACGACAGAAAGAATACGAAAAAAAAAAAAAAAAAAAAAAAAAAAAGTCTCACGGCTGCTGCTTTATCGATGAGCGGTTCATCCGTCGGAATGGAAAAAGAAAACGTTTATCGTACCAACGGCGATTATACTTTCTCCTACTTTCGAAGCGCTGCGGATAGTTCGCCGTTACGCTCTAGCCTCGCGACAATACTGTAAGACACACAGTTGCGGGTGACGAAAGTGACAAACGGCGATACCGATAGTGTTCAACAATTTTTATTTCCTACAGCTTGCTGTAGATCGCTACGAGATACAGTCTCGCTAATGAATTTCGCATTTTCAAAAGCATTTCGAGTTTCATTGGATCGGTTTGCTCGCGGCGAGTTACGTACGCGCCAATCGAGGGAAAATCTTGTGTCCCGCGATGAGAAATATCGCTCGCAGAATTTGGAGAAGAAAAAACTCACTCTCTCTCTCTCTCTCTCTCTGTCGTGCCGACGACGTGTCTCCCCCCGGACGACTCAATTGGTCGCATCAGAGCGAAAATATACGCAACTCGCACAATTGGTTATTCCAACTAGTAAAACGGTTGATCGGAGCCTTTGCAAAATTGGTGAGAGACGATTGGGTAATTGGATTGGCTGAATCACGGAGAGCGAGAGAGCGACGCGCACCATCGCCGGTACATACCACGCGAGAATAATAACCTTTCAAATTTTATTCGCTACGCCAAATAACACGTAACATCGTTGTCATTTTTAACGTATACGGGGGCGCATCTGCTCCGAAGCGGCGAGACGGTCTAGCCAAACGAAAACATTCCATACCTGTGAAACCAGAAAATAGTCTTGTTATTCGATACAACGCGGCGGATGGTTTTTTTCTACACAAAACAAAGCCAAATCGCTGCTACTCCGAAGACTTGCGTAGATCAAAATTGCAGTACCGACGCCCCCGGCTTCGTCCCCAGAAATGAGCGACGAAGACGACGTTTCGAGCGGTCGTGCGTCCCGACCCATTGATAAGCACTTGAGCAGCAGGAGACGCGGTAATTTCTAGTCCAGTCTAGTCACTCCTGCGGCACTAGTACTTAAGAACAGGAGAGGATACGAAATTACTGCTCTTACTCGCCCTTGGTGGCCGGATGTGCCTCGTTGACGCGTGCTCCACCATGAGATAGCCCCCCAAAACTCGTCGAGTAACATACGACGCCGAGATCTGTACCACCTCCGCCAATCCAAACGACGCGCGATATATTGGATAATTGACTGGTGGAGAAACGTCGGCGGAGTACGGTAGATGAAAGGATCTCGTCTCGGGCGTAACCGGGGCTCCCTTGCGCGCGATAAGACAAACAATAATATAACGCAGCAAACACCACCTTCAAACGGAAAGAGTTACAATTACACTTATATATATATTCGAATATAAATTATGCGCACTTACCCAGCAGCAGGTTGGCGCTCTTTCTCTCTCCTCTCTCTGGTCGCAGTCGGCAACGCCGGAACGAGACGGTTGCAGGGGCGGAGGGGGCAGATTCGGTGAAAATATTCGTCGGTCGTGGATCGCGCGGGCGTTGCTGCGGATCGACCCGTATTATTTTCGCCAAGGGGATAGTCGACGATTAGTTCCGCAAAGAAATATCGCGTCTGTCACGGGGAACGCGTGAGAATCGGAGAAACGTCGAGCGATCGAGGCGTAGGAGGTCGCGCGTAGAGGGGCGGGGGGGAGGGCGGAAGCTGCGGAACGATGAGCTCGATTAACGCTAATTCGAGTTAATCCGCGGTTAGTCGGGCTGGCAAAAATGCGACGTCCTCTGCTGCTTGTGTTCGCTTGCGATTCATCTTACGACGCAGCGGCGGCAAAAAACGGGCAATGTCTTGAGAGTTCGAGAGGTCGCGAGCGACGATAAGAGCTACTCGAGCGTGTGTTGTAAAATATGCGCGCGCGCGCGCGAAAGATTGTTTGCAACTCTTCGAAACGCGCGTACACAATCGGCGTGAGCTTCGCGAGGCGACCGAAACAAAAATGAAAGAGAGAGATCCTCACGAGAATGGAGCGCATCCTCGACTGAACGATCGAGCAGCCTCGATTGGGTTGATATAGTCGGGCGAGAAGCGTAATTGGCCGCTCCTCGCTGCGCGCGGGAAACGATTGGTCAATTTAATCCTAAAACTGCTCGACATTAAGCATTCGAGCGACGTTCGCTACCTATTAAGAGAGCTCGCGGTGGGACGGGAATCCGCTCGGTCTCGGGTAGAGGAGGCGATCTTCCCGGACGAAGCCCGCGACGATCGTCGAGTAGAACGCACCGTGCCGATTTGTACTCGCGCGCGCACGCCGAGGCCTCGGCGGCGACGAATCGCGTTTATCTTCTCTGGCGCGCGCGATTCATTCTTCGAAGTATTCGTACAAGCACCCTCGATGTTGCTGCTTCCACCTTTATCATCGCAACGAAACGTACGCGTACCAATTTCTCGCATCCGCACGTATATGCGGGCTCGCACAGTATACCCTTTGTCCTGTTGCCCCTCCCCCAACGCTACTACCAAGAGCCCGCTTGTTCTTTCGGCGAACGAGCGCGTCGTGCTGCTGCTGCTGCTTTTGCTCCTCGTATATGCGGATGTAGCTCGTCAAACCCGCCTTACCGGATACGCTCGCGTATCTAGCTGAATGACCAAGAGTACGACCGCTACCGTTTCCCCTCGTAGCCCCCGCCCCCCGCTCCAATGCCGATAATACTAAGATGAAAAAAAATGGAACGTCGCAACGTGCACAGATGTTTTCCAACCTGTGTGCGAGCTATATATATCTCATTGTTGATTGTGATAGTTTTCCGCTTGGACCGCGGCGCGGTGAAACTACCCGTATACGCGCGCGCATGATCGATTTCTCACTTCTCAACGCGTGTAGTCACATTTTCTATTTATTTTGTAGACAAATGATGTCTTTATGTAGGAGAGTAAATGTCGTTGATTGAAAAATAATAGAAACGAGAAGAGCGATGCAGCTCGAGCTCGCGACGCTTCGCCGGCCCCCTCGTAGAATGCCTGCGGGCGCGCGGGACCGCCGTCAATCGACGATGCAGCCGCAAGGCGTCTTTATTAATGTTAAAAGACTGTATTAAATTGGGTATAATATGCGGTGCGTAGGCCCGCGGGTACGCCGGATACGCCAAGAATCAATCTCGTCCACCGTTGAGCAGCGGGCAGCAGCAGGGAGGAAGTTTGAATTAACGTCGTGACGTTCTCGCTTGCGAGGGATACACACGAGGACGCGCGCACCCGCCTCCCTCCCTTCGAGCAGCGGTCTTACCTGCTGCCGCTCCCGGCGGCGACAAGCCAAACGTGAGATTCGCGAGTCGACCGTCGGTGGTAGCAGGAGTGTCCAGCCTCCCGAGCCTCGTTAAAATCGTTTGACCCCGCGCCTCTCTCTCTCGTATAGCCGTGTCTTTCGATTTTAACGGGCGGGGCGGGGGGGGGGCGGGGAGAGGGGGTACACGCCTGTGGGTCGTTTCGAAGGCGGTGGCACCCATGGATCGTTGTACTTTGACACTGCTCGCGTGGGCGTACTCCTCGCGTTCCGCGACCAGGCCGACGATGCCTTCATTCGTTCGAGAAAAAGAAAAAATAATACTCTATGACACGGACAGGCGAAAAGAATTACGAAAACAACGAAATTTTGACAATTTTTACGGGACGAGCTTTATTATCTAGCGTACAAAATACGATAAATAATATTTCTAATATATAGGATTGCACGCGTGTACGAGATGTATCGTCATCGGTAGTCGATTCAGCCTCTCTCGCAAATAATGTCGACGACGCTCGGCTCCATGAGTACGGGTTCGAGGCAACGATGCACCGCGCTGCCCAGTATCTCGTCCAGTAGAAAATGTACGAGACTGCGAAGCAAACGAAAGACACGGCGCTACGGATCAACCGTTATCGACTGAAAGAGCGACGGGGGGGGGGGGGGGGGGGGGGGTTATCCAATAAAACTCACTTTTCGTCGGTGACGAATCTCCACAGATACAATTGAAGATAATGCGTGTCAACTTGGATCTGTTGAAGACCGTATTTGCTAAAAGTGCGAAGTCTCACGCACTCGAGGAACGTCTGCGCGAAAATAGAAGAAACATTAAGGATATATCGCATGGTCGTGTGCGTTAGCTCGTTTCGCTCTTCATTACCTTTAAACTTATTTTGATGACACCCGTTAGTATGGAGGCCTTGTTAAATTGAACGGAGGAAAAAATTTCTATTCGTTCGGAGAAGAGCTTGTGAATGTTGGTAACGAGAGAAGAGTCCAAATGACTGGAAGCGTACGACGACCAGTTGGATCTGTAGCGATGTCGCGACACGCTAACGCTGAAATCGCAAAGACGCGTTGAATTTTTCGTTTTTTTTTTCGCTCAACCCCTCTACACCCTCTCTGCTATTCTATTCGAATGTTCAACCTGTGGGTCTTTCTGCTGCTGTCACTGCTTCGGTCGGCAAGAGTTTCGGAGGTATCATCATAGAGGGCCGTAACCTGTGCCTCGATCGCTGTAACGTCCTCGACGACTCGTTTCATTACCGCTCTGACGGTTCTCGGTTCGATCGTGTGCAGCCAATCTCGCGTCTCGACCGACTTGCGAAGCATTCGCGAAACCGCCAATCCCTGAAGCCTCACGTAACGATTCAACAAGTGACGAGCGGCTTTTTGAAAATTATCGCACATCTCGAGCTCGGACGTGACGCGCTCGGGCGGACTGATGCCGTCGCTGCCGAGGGTATACTCTCGAACGTTGAACGTCTCGTCGCTCGTTGTCAGCTGAACGTGACGACAGTGGGGTCGAAAGAGGAATTGCCGCTCAAATGACATCGTTGATGGGGGGGGGGGGGGGGGAGGGAGAGCGAGAGAGAGAAAAGACAAATACGGTCAGTCGCGGTACTCACAAGATAACGGACGCCGCTCTCCTTGAATTCCAAGCACATTTTCCCAAGCAACAGCAACAACGTGGGTGGAAATTTGGGTACGTCCGATCCAGTGGCGAATCCGGATACGGTCTCTATCAAATGATTGAGAAAAGCTACAACGAGGCCTTCTCGAACTTGCCTCACCCCGAAGCTTTGAAGAAATTCTTTATTCAGGCTGAAGGAAAGATCCGGTTGAAGGAAAGCCTGAAACGTAAGATTCGTTGCATCGCCTCCTCCGTTCGAGATTAGCCGCGACGAGGATTTTCACTCTTACCGATAAATCGTGCAGGACTCCTTTGACCCTTTCAATCGTTGGTACAACCAAAAGAGCCTCGAGCTCCGCGAGACCACCGTCGGCGGCGTTGTTGCCACTCTCAGCCGCCACCGCCGCCGCCGCCGCCGCCGCCACCGCCATCGTTCCTCTCTCACCAGCCTCTTGGCTCGCTCTCGTCGCCAAACTCTGACGGACTTTGGCCAAAGTCTCGCCGAGATGTTGCTTCAACGAGTCCAAGTGTGCGTGACACTGTTTCTTTCCGGCGTTTATCGCGACTATTGTTGCTCTTCTGAAATACAACGAGAATCAACTTGGTTGCGAGACTAGGGGTGTTTGCAGGACGTCGCAGCTGCCCACCTGGAGAAGTCCGTCTCGGTGCAGAGTCCGTTGATCGTTTTTAGCTTCTTGTAAAATCTGTCCAAAGCGCGAACCAGTAGAGCCGTGTCGGCGACTCGATCGATTCTCTTGGTTACGAGATCGAAATACTTGTTGACGTTACCGAGGACAAATGAATCGAGACGAGCGAGCGCTTTGGCGTTCGAGTCGTCGTCGTCGTCGTCGTCCGACGATTGCGGCAGTGCCCGGTCGACAAACATGGTTTCGCAAGAGGCAACTGCGCGACACAAATCACCAAGAAATCCCGAGCTGGTCGCATCCATGAATTCAAGAATATCATTGTCGCGCGTGTTTGCAAGCAGATCCAGTTGATCGGAGAGTCGATCGTCGACGTAGCTTAGAAATTCGGCACACAACGAATCGGCTGGTTCCTTCAGTCGCAACAGCAATTCCACCTTTTTGGCGAGAGAGTCCGCGTCGGTGTCGCGTTTGCGAAACTCTACTCTCAGTTTGGCTCTGAGCTCATCCGCGGCAGCCTCGCAGTCTCTGCGTATCCCGTCGAAGGAGGGCACGTTTTCATATTTTTCCAGTACTCTTTGAGCGCGTGCATAATCATCCACAGCCTGTTAATAAAATAGATACGGCGTGTCTTTTTTACCAGCGCGGCGGCCTCTTTCGGACTCTTGCTCGACTTTACCTTTGCGTAATTGGCACCATCGGTCAGAGTCCTCAGGTTCGTCGGTAGCTCAAAGAGGAATTCCAATCTTTCTAGGAGGGTGTGCACCGACGCCAGCCTCGATATCTTTTGTCTCGTTCTATGCAGAGTCGAAGATATCCCTTCCGAAAATGAAGTAATACTCTCCATGTTGGTCTCCAACGAGTCCAGGGTATCCTCCATTTGCCTAAAGTCGCTCTTCATCTGTTCTCGTTGCGGGTGTGTACAACATTTACTCATTTTCTCTGTGTATCATTTGAAATTTCCTCGCTACCACCTACCTTTCTCACGGTGTCGGTCGCCGATATAAATTTATTGTAGTTCTCGTAGACGAGGGTCTGTAGTTCCGACTCCAGTATCGCTCTCGTCGCCGCTATTTCCTCCATATTGTCCATTATCTCACGAAGACGATACTCCTGTCAAAACAACCCCGAGTGGCCACGTAAACGTGCTTGGAAAAAAGCTTATTTTTGTTTTTTTCTTTTTTTCTATATTTACCGTAGCGACTTTGTAACAGTACATGTCCGGATTGAAGTTTGAACTATCGATATCGAGTTGATCATCTCCCTCGTTCGCCGACATTTTATTTACACCTTGTCGATTCAATTATCTTCCCCGTAAATGATTGAACCCAAACGACGAGGTCGTCGTCGCGTCGTCGTCGTCGTCGTCGTCGTTGTTGTTGTCAACGAGGCCGAGTCACCGAATTCCCACCTTATCGACAAGTTCGCGGCGCGAATATGGGTACAAGCGCGTGCCAGAGGATAAAACAGTTGGCCCCGATTTCAGAGGTATATATGGTCGAGTGTGTGTCGCGAGACGGCTTTGCCGCTTATGTCACCGCAAAAGCGCGACAATGAGTCGAACGGTATCACACACACACATACTGGTGCGCGCGCGCGCGCACACACACACACACACAGACCGTGTGTCCCAGTCCACGCGATTGATCATCGCTCGCGCATCTACGAGTTTGTTAAGTGTCGTGTACGTAGGTTTGCGTGTAACACATGCAACAACCGCGCATCGAATCCCGGTTTTGATACAATTAACGTAGAAGCGCGAAACCTTGAGGGCGGCAATACTGCGCGCTGTATATTTCCAATTGCATACGTGTATACACGTTAAAAGGTGGTCGTGCGCGCGCGCGCGCGTGCGTCCGTCCGACACTGCTACGTCGAAAAGTAGTCTCGTTGCGCGTATATTTGGCCAGCTTTGCAAAATGACACGAGGATAGAGGGAGAGAGGGATATTTGGTGAGTGCAGCGCGTTTACTCGCTGCAATCGAATCTAGAATACAAGTATATGTGAATATAATTTGATAAAATGTGAGCTATTCGTATAGATGGCGATATTATAATTAGTGCGCTCGGCGAGGACGACGACAGCTGATGAATCCGATGCATAGCGCCGCCGCCGCCGCCGCCGCCGCCGCCGCAACTGCCGCGTCGCGTTTAAACGATCGCAACGTTTGTGCAAAATTGTCTTACCTCTCTTGTCTTTCTTGTCGTATACGCGCGTCAAAGAAAAAACTTGACGTACGTCGTGCGCGGTCCATCCTTGGCAGTGCAACAGACCTCGCGCGATTCACATCATCAGCTCGACATTAGTCGCCCAAACTGGTGTTCCCTGCTGCTGGTGTTGGTGGTGGTGGTGGTGGTGGTGGTGGTGGTCGTGGTGTTTCTCGTCGACGTCTCTCGGTTGTCCTACCGATGATAGCCAGTCCGAGTAGATATTTGAGACGGACAAATTGCCGAGGCTAACCTAAAATGCGAGGGCTCGTGCGAAATGCCGACGCGATCCTGCTGTTTGGTCTTCGGCTGCTGTGCTGGTACTGTTGCGTTATGGAAGTATCCGCCGGCGGTGGAGCCCTTGATACCGGTCAATCCAATTTTCCAACTCGATCGAGCTCGAGCGGCGCAACGACGGATGGCTCGACGACCGCTCCTCCGCCTGTTAAAATGACAGCCTTCTCTGGCAGCTACACTGACGGATTGGCCAAAGCGGTCGCCAGAGATGCCGCTCAATCCAGTGAGTTTGTCAAAGTTTTTCTTCCCGTCGGAAGACGAGTCTCCTTTTGTCCTTGCTCCGTATCGCCCGCCCCCCCTGCCCCCTGGCCCCCTACCCTTACCCCCGACGAGTAATTAGTCTTTGGTCGATGATTTTTATTATAGGCGTGGAAACTTGTAACGACGACCTAGCTTGTATCACAATGGCATCTCACGATCGTCTAGGTTTGGAGGCCATCGAGTCACTGCACAGCCAATTGGACGACGACGCGGACGGCGATGTCGATCTTTCCGAATCGGACGACGTAAGACGAGCGCCTCCGGGAAGGAGCGTCATTTCTATTCCATCTGTATCGACGTCCGAGACTCTTCTCTCCTTGTTTACAGTTTTTGAGGGAAGAACTTCAGTACGAGGCCGGCTACGAACGAAGACAGCGAGCCTTTCATCACAACGACGACATGCACATAAGCGTCAGAGAATTGTGGGAAGCTTGGCTACGTTCCGAGGTACGAACAAAGTCTCGTCGCTCCTTCTCGTATCGCCGACTTTCGGCTACCAAATTTATCTTACTTACGCGTGTTCCGCCTTGTCCCCCTGGCTCGCCCGTGTACAGGTACACAATTGGACGATCGAACAAACATCCGAGTGGCTCACCAGCAACGTCGAACTTCCTCAATACGTTTCCAATTTTATACAGCATCGTGTTACCGGTGCCACTCTTCCCAGGTAACATCCGTAGCGAGGATTCCCCCCTCCCCCCATCCCCGTTGGTTCCTTTCGCTTTACAAATTGGCGGGCGATCGTTTTTTAGGCTAGCCGTCAACAACATGCACTACCTGAGCAACGTTCTCGGCATCAAAGATCCTATTCACAAACAAAAAATAGCTCTCAAAGCGATGGACGTTGTTCTGTTCGGACCGCCCAAAGGTATCGAACCCTGACTCTTTAAACTCGAATACATCCCTTCTCTGTATCGTACGATCGAACGTGTGTGCGTGTGTGTGTGTGTTTCCCGGCGCTTCCGTAGATACCGGACACAGCCTCAAGGATCTCGTACTGATAACGCTCTTGTTCGGAGCTCTGATCGCCTGTTGGTACGCCTATCAGCAGAAGAAGCGTTCCGAGAAACACGTTCGAAGATTGGTCAAGGACATGGAAGGCCTGCACAACGCCGAAGTCGCGCTCGAGGATTTGCAGGTGCGTATCGAATCCGACCTCGTCTCGAACCTACTTGTTCATTTTTCCCAACACCCCCTTTCTCTTTGCAGAAGGAACTCGAGAGAGCTAGACTCGAGCAGGAGAGCGCCGCGACCGAGAAGGAAAATCTGGTGAAACGACTGCAAGACGAGAGCCTGGGACTGCACACTTCTTGCTCGGATCTCGAGGTATCTCAACTGAAGGCGGAAATAGAGGTAGTTGCCCCCCCCCCTCATCCCCCTTTTCATGCATCTCGGCGACTGTTTGCCTCGCGATTCAACCCCTTACGTCTCTCATAGATGCTCAAGATGGAGCTGCAACGCGCCGAGGGTGAACTCGAGGATCGTTGCTGGTCCCCTCCCGTCGGACTTCAACACTGGCTTCAACTCACTCACGAGATCGAGAACAAGGCTTATACGAAGAAGAGAATATCTGCCGAAAAGCAGTTGCAACAGGCTCGCGAGGCGGTAAGTCGTCGATTGATTTCAGGAGTATCGCGCCTAGTTTCGTCGCAACCTTATTTGAGCTTATTCTTTCCATCTTCGCCTCGGGCGGGGCATGCCAACAGTGCGAAAAATTGCGAAAGAAGCGTTCGAGTCTGGTCGGAGCGTTCGTATCGACTCACGGTAAATCTATCGACGAGGTCGACAGGAGCATCGTCGAAGCGAGAACATCCTTGAACGAAGTTACCGTCGAACTGCAGGAACGCGTGCATCGTTGGAAACAGATCGAACTCTTGTGCGGTTTCAACATAATCAACAACAATGGCTTGAACTATCTGGAAACGATATTGTACCGGGGTGCACCAAACGGTCGGAGCTTCGCTCTCCGCGGTAACGACGACGTCCTCCTCCTCCTCCTCCTTCTCCTCCTCTTCCTTTACATATCTCTCAAAGTTTCTTTTTAATTTTTTTTTTTCGATTTCAGGACGAATGAGTAGTAGCCAGGACGATTTGGACGACGATTCGAGCTCTGTCTACTCGCCATCTACGAGCGGCGGCGGCGGCGGCGGCGGCGGCAGCGGCGGCGGAGCTGCCACCAACATCATCACCACCTCCACCTCCGCTGCAGGTAAGCTTGAAACGGATGTCCATGAGCACTCGGATTGATTCACTTTGGGACTCGTCGGGTATGTACTCGTCGTCAGCGTGTGTCACCGCGACACACGAAAAAATGTTAAGATTTTTAATTTTTTTTCGCGCTAACCGTTATTCTCTGCTATTCCGTTCGATACTTTTCCAATAGTTACTCGTGAAATTAACTTTGGCTAATTTCGCGAGATAAATTATCTTCCACCTTCTAGTGTCTCTGGCTTTTGGCTCTTTCTCTTTCGTTTCGTTGTTTTCTCCGGTTTGAATCCAGTCTTCCAGTGGCTCTCTCGTTTCGCTCAATATCAAAGAGTGCCTTTTTAATATCTCGTACGTACGTACGTACGTACCGAAACAAATCTTGTATACACGATAAGAGTATCGCTCGACGTGACGGGTCGCTCCAGCCTCCGCCGCTGTTGCTACTGCCGCCGCCGCCGCCGCCGCTGCCGCTGACGCCGCCGCCGCCGCCACCGCTTCCGTCGTCGCTACCGACTCTTCTCAATCTCGAGCATCGTTCTTCCATCGGATAAAATTGTATTTTGTACATTCTCGAATAGAGGCTCCTTGGCCATCAAATTTGGCCAAGGCACTGCGTATATTATTATCGTTGTTAATATTAATATTAATATTAATATTATTGTTTCGACGAGCGTTATCGTTGGTATCGTTGCTGTTGTTAAAACCACGCCTTATTGTACGATTGTATTATAATACGAACAAGTTTGACTAACATTGTGCTCTTGATAGTTTATTATATATCGAATAAAGCTCGGGGCGATGAATCTTTACGAAAACAAAAAGAAGAAAAAAATCGTTAAATTGTTTCTGGAAGAAAGGAAAGAGAAAAAAATGCCTCTGTGTGAGGGATGGTGGGTTAGAGAGGTATTTATTCTTGTTATTGACACGATGATGATCAATGGTTGTGTGTGCGTGTGTGCGCAGGTGGATCGGAGCAGAGTTTCGGGTGGAAGGAGTCGTCGGTGCCGCCGGATTCCGCCTCAAGCAGCGAAACTGGCAAGGAGACACCTCCGGAACCGATTAAATTTATCGTCGGCGGCGGCGGCGGCGGCTGTGGTGACGAAACAAGCGAGCAGGCTACGCCGAACGAGAACAAAACTTGGCGGAGAGAAGCAACGAGCTTCGGTAGCGTTGTTACGAGAGGTCGGGGTATGGTCAGATCCTGCAGTCAGGATGCGAATGTACTCGCGAGCGAGGAGAGAGCGGCGTTTACGAGTGGAGGCGGCGGCGGCGGCGGCCCATCATTCCTATCGAAGACTTGCTCGTCGGAAAACAGTCTAGGGGATATCGCTGAAAGAGCATCGAGTCGTTTCGCGAGTCTCCGCAAGCAGCCTACTCTGCGAGAGCCGCTTCCGAGTGTTCAGCAGTCAATGGACGACGAGGCGCTCTCGACCGATTCCAATTCGACCGCCGACAACGACGAGATGAAACGACGACGAAAAAGAAAGCTTCATTTTCCAGCTTTTCGAAAGACCAAGACGAAACCAACGTGATGCAACATCCGTTTTCTCTCGTCAATTCACTAAGATATCTTTCTCTCTATCTGTAAATAGCTTTACCATCGTTTAAACATTTCGGCCTTCTTCTCTTTTATCTTGGCGCGCTCCGTACGCACGGGTGCACGTTTCGATGTATCGTCGTCGTCGTCGTCGTCGTCGTCGTCGAAAGATGGGGGGTAGAAGGCGGCAGACACGACGTAGCCTCGCAGGTTACGCGGATTAAAATCAAGTGTACTTTGGTACATAGGATAATGTCCAATGTACCAAATCCAATGTTGTTAAAATCAAGTGTACTTTGGTACAAAGCATTTGGATAATAGGCGAATGTACAGAAACAACATCGTGAAAAGGACAACGCCCGTGACGCGCGCTCCGACCGCGAGAATGATATTTGATATTGTTAGCAAACGATAGTCGGATGAGTTTCCGCGCTTCTGTGCGCCTTTTCATACACCCGTAACGAACATTGTACTTGGGTGTTTGACGATTGAGCGTTGAATCCTTACTACCGAATACGCGTCTAATATATGTACATATGTCAAAGTGGGCTGGAGGGGGGGGGGGGGGGGTGGGGCACATTGTGGAATAAGGGAGAAGCGACTGCTTCGCTATCGCTCTTTCTCATCGCACCTACGATTTACCATTAGTTACTAGAAATAATAATTACAATAATAACAATGCACGTCTGTGAAAAACCCGACTTTATCGTGTCAAATAATTATTGAGTTTTACACATCCGCGCGAACCCTCCGTTTATACGTACAACGTGCATGAAGGTCATCCATTATAGACGCTATTCAACGTACATAACAATAATGAAGGAAAAAAAGTAAGGCGCGTCTACAATGTAGGCAGAGATTTGTTGCTTTTCTCATCACGACACGGACGAATAGACAAACGGCAGTTTGCGGCTGTCGTCGTCCTTTTCTCACGTAATCAGTCTTTGCGTTAGAAAATTTTTATTCCGTCTAATATTATCGAGGTACACACGGCGAACGAGGCATTATTCTTTCGCGGATAAATACTTTTTCGCTCTGCGTACGCGTGTTTATCGGCAGTTGCTAGAAATACACGCACGCACACAAATATTTGTTTATATTCTCCAAAAGCGGCTTGCAGATGCTCGAGTTCGCAGCTTGAGCGTCCGCACTATGTATTTATTCATTATTTTGACGCGCGCACAAAACACCGCGATACGTATACGAATAAAAAAAAATACCTCCGACGTTCGCATAAACGTATAAAAAAAATGTATATATCCGTAAAAAAAAGACCCTGGCGTTATCGGTAACGTTAGCCTCGTAATCGTAACACGAATCTAATATACATATAATATATATATAGTAGAAAAAGTTTGCGTCGAAGGTGAATGTACAACGATGCGTTTATCCTTAATAAATATAAATAGCACATAGGAAGACGCGGCGGCGGTGAACGCAAATAACAAGCCCGGCGCCACCACCGTTTACGATTCGCGATGAACGCATAAACAAAAACAACAACAACATTCAAATTCAATCGGGCGTAATTACTGAGGTTGTTACATAATAAATCGTTTGGCGGTAGATTCGTTTCTTTCACGAACGTTAAAAATAATATAGAAACAAAGAAAAAAACGTTTGAGCCGTCTCACGAAAAAAAAAAAAGATCGAGAGTGGTCGTCGCGCGGGGTATATTTGTTTTTGGAATGGTGAAAAAAAAAAACAGGCTCGGTCACCTCGCATCACTGACGAAGAACGGCGGAGCTGCTGCAGGCGGTTTCGTCGTCCCGCTGTTCGCTCATCTCAGTAGCGGAGGGTATAGTCGCGAGGAGTCTGACGGCCGCGAGTCGGGAAGGGGAACAGCAAGAAGAGGCAGTGGCGGCGGCAGCGGCAGCAGCAACTCCGCCACTGCCCGGTGGTTCGGTCAGCTCGTCCCGAATAGCGAGCTGTCGGGTCAGTCGCGGCTTGGGTCTAACGGCGGCGGCGGCGGCGGCGGCAGTGGGTCTCGGTTGTACCGCGGTACGGGCAATCGCCGTTGCCGTTGCCGCATCGATAGACGCGCTCGATCTCGATATACGCCAAGTGCTCGTACTCGCGGTAGTCGCCGAGCCCGACGAGTCGTTGCGCGAAGAACTCAGATTTGAGTCTTGAGAAGGTTTTCTCGTGACGAGCCAGGAGGAGGCGGCGCGCCTCTTGGCGGCCGGCTCGACGGGTCTCAGGGGTATACCGCAGTGATGTCGACGCCACGAGTCGGAACGCGACGAGGAAAAGTTGTCGCTCGAGGATACGGAGGACGAGGCGCGCTTACGTTGTTTTTGCTGAATTTCGGCGATCCGATAGGCGTATCGATCGTCACGTTCGCGTCTCTCTCTCCGGGGTTGAGCGTTACCACCGTCACCGTTGCGGCCGATGCCACCGCCACCACTACTGCAAGGACAACCGAGACTTTCCCACCAAACAATCGTCTTCGCGATCGCTCGATTATTACATCGCTTCTCTGCATTCGCGACTTCCTCCATCTCCGCCTCCTCCTCGTCACCGCCATCGTCTTCGACGTCATCATCGTCGTCGTCGTTGTCGTCGTCGTCGTCGTCGTCGTCGTCATCGCCGTCGTCGTCGTTATCATCGGCACAGCCGCACTCGTTCCTCCGTTGAGCGGAACGACGAGACGTTGTCGTCGTCGCCGCCGTCGTCGTCGCTGCTGCTGCTGCCGCCGCCGCCGTCGTCGTCGTCGTCGTCACTGGGTTGCCGCTTCGAACGAGCTTCGCGTTACAGCCACATCCTCCGCCTTCAAAGTGATTGGCCTCCTCCGTTGGAGGAGGATTGTTGTCGCGTGAGGATCTATCGACGAGACTGTTGGTATTTGCGGGAGTCTGTCGATTGCTAAAATTCGAACTGTGACGACATCTACCGATACCGCGAGTAACTCGGGACTCCTCGATCGCTTTGCATATGAGGACGCAGTCCTTTTTGAATTGTTTGGTCAGTATGGCGTAGAGAAAGGGATTGCAGCACGAATTGAGGGGAAGAACGAATACTGCAAAGACCTTTGCCTGCTCGAGGGATACCAGACGAAGACCAAAGGTCGCCGTTAAGGAGAAAAAGGCTATCGGGGACCAGCAGAGAAAGTCCGTAAATACGAGAAGGGCCATTCGCTTGGCTATCCTAGAGTCGTTCGAGTTCCATGCCTGCGAACCCCTTATAGCGCAATACATCTTGAGATAACATCCCATTAGTATGAGAAAGGCGAGACCGTTGATGAGCATGAGAAAAACTACGTAGCCAAGGGCGGCCGAGCCGCTCGTCTCGAACGGCAAGCATATGGCGAATTTTCTGTAATCCGATGCACCGAGAAGGGGCAAACTCGCCATCGTAACCGCGAATATCCAACCGATGCTCATTATGTAACCGGCGTGTCTCAGCGAGAGCCTCTTGTTCAGATGCATCGCGTGGGTTATCGCGTAATTTCTCTCGAGCGTTATAACCGCGAGAGTGTAGACGCTCAGCTCGGAGCTGAGAACCCCGAGGAACCCGGCGAGTTGACAACCGACCGACATCTGCCAGGGTATCGCGTACTTTCGAAATTCACCGAGAGTCGAGGCGTCCACCACGGCCAGCAACCCTGTGTGTAATCGACGGGCGCGCGCGCGCGCGAGCACAGTCTTCTTTATTTTCCTCTTATATTCTTTGACCTCGGCGATTCGACTTACCGAGATAAATGCCCATGAAAAAGTCAGCCGCGGCCAAGTTGCACACGAGAAATCGCGGCACGTCCATCTTGCTCCGAGAGAAGACTATGACAAAGACGACTGTTCCGTTACCGAGCATCGCCAGAAGAAAGACAACCCAGACTCCGCATCTCAAAGTCCACCAGTCAAAGAGATCTCGACAGGGCAGAAAAGGTCCTGCCGAAGGGACACACCTTCTTGTGAGCCGGCAAACGAGACACGTTGGAGGGGGGTGGGGAGGCGGGCGGATACGTACCTGGTTGCGGTAGACACTGGATCGACGATGGAGGCAGCGGCGGCGGCGGCGGCGGCGGCGGAGGCGGCAGCGCGTTAGCTTTGGACGTTACCATTCCCGCCGAAGTTGCTTGAGTCATATCGTCCTGCTCCCGCTGCTGCTCGTCGATCTCGTCCAAATATTCTTCTTCCGTGTAGGAAGGATTCCCGGGATACGTAAAATCTCCGCCAAACTTGTCCCAAAGTTCGTCGAGCCGTGAATCGGATTTGCCGCTTGAATTATCTAAAAGGACACGAGAGAAAGAGACCGCGAGCGTTTTATCTTGATATCATCTTGATGAAAGAAATAGGTTGAAAAATATGTACACGGGAGAGGAGCGAGTATGCGATTCCGCGTGTACTCACGCGATCGGGGCCAAACGTCGATAAAGCTCGAGTTCCAAAGATTCATGTCGAACTCGTCGTCGTTGGGAAAGAGAACGGATTCGCGAATCGGTACCGCCCCTGCTGATGTTGACGTTGTCGCCGCCGCCGCCGCCGCCGCCGCCGCCCCCCCACCTAGAACAGTTACCGCCGACGAGCCGCTCGGCCGTCGACGCCGCCGTCGTTCTTCCTCATCGGCCTCGTTCCTCACGAACGAACAACAGTGATAGGCGTAGGAGAGAAGCATCGTTCTCACCCTCGGGAAACTGTCGGCCGGAGGAAATTCTCGCAACGCCGGGTTGTTGAAAGTTTTCAGATGCAGCACGCCCGAGAGTCCCTCCACCGGTAAGTCAGGAAACACGTTGTTGCCGAGATTTCTGCAAATACGTTTACATTGAGGGAGGAGAGAGTGGGAGTGGGGGGGGGGGGGGCGGACTCGCCGTACTCACAGATCCTCGAGACGGCGAAATTCTCGAAAGGCCTCCGGATCGATGTAGCCGATCTCGTTGTTTTCCAAATCACTGCAACAAGGCGAACGCGCTTTGTTTAGGCCTGCAAGAGTGGGAGAAGGGGCTAGGCGCGAGGGGGGTGGGGTCAGGACTCACAGTATCTGAAGACGAGAGAGTCCGACAAAGGCGTCGCGGGGAATCTCCCGTAGATTGTTGTTCGAGAGAAGAAGGTCGTGAAGCGAGCCGAGATCGGCAAATGGTCGTCCGGACAGCGAGGTTATTCGGTTGCTCGCGAGATCTCTGTGTGGGCGCGAGAGCAGCCGCGAAGGGTGTCAGTCAACGACGCGAAGCCTGTTACGAGCTTACGGGGAACGAGCAACGAACAAAAAACAAAAGTATATAACGTACTCACAGAACGCGAAGATCCGCGCATCCTCCGAGATTCGGCACGCTCCTCAAACGATTCGATTTTACGTCTCTGAAATCGATCAATTACACGGGGAAATATTAGAGTCGGAGTTTGTTCGGGTGGTCGTTTTTCCGTTTATACGCACAGGCTCCTTATCCTCGGACATCGTAGGCAGAAATCATCTGGAAGGAGCTCGAGAGAGGCTCGATCGATCCTCAATATCTGAAGCGACTCGGTCCCGCTTAGGTTTGGAAATTCGACAAGTCCCTTGAGATCCGAGAGAATTCTAACGACAAAAAGACCAATCGTCAGTCGTACGATTCAAGGAGCGCGCGCGCGTCCTTGCTAATCCGCCGACTCACAGTTTTCGAAGCTTTCGTAGATTGTCAAAGGTCCCCCCCGCAATCTTCCGTATGGGATTCCCTCGAAGATCGAGCGAGACGAGTTTCGCGCAACTCGCGAATGCTCCCTCCTCGAGTCTCGTTATCCCATTATTCGATATCGATCTGTACGTACAATATCGTTACGTTTTGCACCCTCCTCTCTTATCGCATGATTCTCCATACACTTACAGATCCTCCAGGTTGACCAGGCTCGCGAGAGCCGCCGCGGGAACATCCGAAAGATCGTTGTCGTCCAGTTCCCTTGTGAGGAAAATTTAAAAAAATTATCGACACGTCGCGCCGCTTTTGTCTCGCTCCGAAACCGAGTACCGCGTCACACCACCACCGCATCACCCTCACTCTACTCACAATACTCGCAAATTGGACAAATTTTCGAAAGCCCGCTCATCTATCCGGTTGAGACGATTTTTTCGTAGCAAGCTGCGATCGGGCGTAATTCCCGCGCAAACATCGGATCCCCGAAAATAAGGAGAAAAAGAGCCCATGAATAATGTATACCTACGCAAATATACACCTATCGATCGGACTCACAGAATTTCGAGATTTACGAGGCGCCGAAAGATCCCCGCTGGAATGTCGGTTGCATTGTTGCTCGTCAAGTCGCTGCAATTGATACGCGATATATTCGTCGAAAATAAATTTCTCGGATCGCTGCGTGTTTGTTTCTTTTCTTTTTTTTCTCTTCCATATCTCGTTTTGAGAGCAAACCCGCGCGCGCGCGCAACCTCGAATATAGAACGGGCGGCAATGCACCGGCGCGTACGAATATAGAGCCCGCGGGTGCAACAACGAGGTTATTTATTCCTCGGGGCCGTGCGTGCGCGCGCTACCTCGCCAGCACCGACGCGATTCCACATATTTTTCGAACGTGACGTACCGTTTGAATTTAAAAAAAAGCATTGGCATCACGCGCGCGCGCGCGCGTTAAGTTTAGAGAGAAAGGAAAAAGTTTGGACACGGTCGCGCGCGAGTTTACGATCCGGAGCACGTACGCTCGCGCGCGTGCAATTACACTTACAGTTTAGTCAGATTCGAGATGTACGGTTGGAGCGACGAAGAATCGAGGGACTGATGAACGGTGAGGAAACCGGCGGCCCTACACGTAAGCACGCTCGGAGAATCCGTCCCTCCGAACACGCTCAGATTACATCCGTTCTCGATAACCCGCCGGAATGTACCGAGTCTGCTTCGCTCGCTTCCGCCCGCTACCGCTGCTTCCCCGCCCTTCAAAAGTGTCACCGTCCCGGCGAGCAGCAGCAGCAGCAGCAGAATTACCGGCCTTAACGTACTACACATGCCGCTTATTCTTGTTTCTTCCGCGTTTTTTTTTCCCCGCGTGCTGTCGACTTGTTTCGAATAGTTTGCGGGGGAGATTACACGATTATTGTCGTATTCGCGCATCCACTCGGATTATATTTGCCAACCGCAGCAAGATCAACGCGGGGATGCGTCAGGCACACCTCGTTCCATCAGCCCATTCTCACTAGCCAATTCTTTTTTCTTCTTTTCACATCCGTCGCTCTTCTCTTTCTTCTGCTCCTCATGATACACGGTGCGTCGCCCGGATTCGATCGTTGCCCTCGCGACGCGTAATCGCACTTCCCCTCTCTCTCTCTCCCGCAGCTGTCAACGAGACGATGCGGCGACGGTGACGGCGGCGGCGGCGGCGGCGGCGGCGCTTTCACGACGCATCCTCCGAACGAAAAAAAACGTCTTTTCGATCAGGGTTAGACGCGATCCCTGCGGACAAGAACAAAATTACGCCCGCAACTTGGCAGTGCCGCGTACACCGAGCTACTGCCCTCCCGTATTCCGTATCTCACGCCCGCCCCGACCGTGGTGGGCGTCCCCGCCGAACGGGCGACAACTTTCTCTCCCTCTCTCGCTCTCTCTCTACTGCCGTATGACGTCATCGATTTCCCTCGTTCTTCGCGATAGAACGACACGGTGTGTATAGTAGCGGTAGCGCCAAGGTACATTCGCGCGAAAGGAGCGTTGGGCCAAAAAAAAAAACGCAAGCGCGCGCACACGCATCTACACTTGTTCGGCGAATGTGCGACTCTTTTATTTTTTCACAACGGAAAAATAAGGCGCGGCGAGGTTGTACGGCCGTATACACGTATGTGCGTATGGTGGAAAATGGTAAGAAAAATCTAAACGAAATAAGCGTCCAGTTGGGCCATCCTGTCCTTCGGGGGTCGAGGTTTACCGCGAGATTTCGCGTGAGCCCTTCCTCCGCGGGTCGTTGCAACCGGTTTCGAGGCGACGGCTCGATGTTTTTCCACCAGTCGTACAAAAGCCGGTGTACAAAATACACAGCCGACCATCTCGGTCGTCTCGTTGGGCAATTTGCTCTTGTCCTGTAAGATGAACGAGATTGGTGGGTGGGTATTGTTGCGTTGCCTTGCCTATCTTACGGAAAAAGACACGCTCCCTACTCACCGCTTTGTATTCAACGGCGACGAGCTGGGCACCGCACTCGCAAATGTCCCTCTCGACGCTCAATTTGTGAGCGTTCTCGAACAAATGTATTATCACGTCGCATCGGTTGCACACCAATTTCCACTTTGGCCCGGACGAAAGGTCCAGAACCAATATTCCAGTCTCGCATTCGGGACAGTTGCACAATCCGTTCGAATTCAAACCGTGAGGGCAGCTCGGATGAGTGCACGAGTTGCAACCGGTATTTCCCTTCTTCATGTCTCTGTCGAACGCAAAGACAGAGATAGAGAGAGAGAGATAGAGAGAGAGAGAGAGAGAATCGTCGCGATGAGTCTCGGTAAAGAGAAGATTCTACGGCGTCTACCAACCTGAAGGGTGGATTGTTGAAGCAGTACGGGCAGAATACGTAACTCTTGCCGCGAGTTCCGCTCGACCACGACAGCAACTCAAACTCGTCCAAGGGACACTTTAGTTCCTTGTAGATTCTGATATTGCCGTTTTGGGGCAAATTGTAAGTCTCGTTGCAATGGGTGCAATGGAGCCTCGACGGTTTCGGCTGTATGTATTTCATGTAACGTCTGCACTTGCCGCATCTGCGCGATAACGGAAGGAAAAAAAACCGTTAGCGAAAAGTCGAGCGAAAAATGAGAGTGCAACAAGAACGCGTGCGTACCTCGAGTGAGCCTTGCCCGACGCCGATAACGGCGAAAACGTCACCTCGAAAAGTTGATCCATCGCCTCGATGTTTTGAACGAAATAATGAAACTTTTGTTTAAATATTTCGATAGCGTGACGAAGAACCGCGTCAAAGTCCGCGCGTCCCTGGGCTATCAGATTGAGCTGCTCCTCGAGGGCGGATCGCATCGTCGGCAGAACCAATTCGGGATCTATCTGTGCGAGGGAAGGAACCGAACAAATTATCGACCATCCAACGAGATTTGCGACACCCCCCCCCCCCCCCCCCCCCCCCACGCAGGGCCTACCTTTTGATATCCGTGAACGAGAACTATTCCGAGTGAGGTGGGCACCAATTTTCTACCGGAAACTACGCTCACGTAGTTGCGCGTTCCTATATTATTTATGTGGACGGGTATCGAGGCGTCAGTCCCGATACCGTGTTTCTCCATCAGGGTTATGAGTTCCGATTCCGTCAGATAGTCGGGCGGTTGAGTCATACACTCGAGTAATTTCGCCTGCAACGCGCACAATTATTTATTTGCCTGTTTATTTTTGTTTCTTCCGTCCTACATCATTCCGCCTCCCGGTGATAGCCCCTTACAGACCTCGCGCACGGGCACTCTGTCACCCGTATTGAAATTTGGGAGGGAATCGTTGGCTCCCAAAGCTTGCCACGTCAGCAGACTGGTGTAACCCGCGTCCGTTAGAATTTTGCCGGTTATCGTGAACGACTCTGTGCCGATTTCAAACTTTACCGTTGTACTCTGATATTTGCAGTCCTTGGCGATCTATGCACAGAGGAAAAAGTACACAGGGTCACAATGACTATACAGGGAGGAAGTTATCGAGGAAAAAACTTGCCGTTGCGATAAAATGTCGCGTTATGTAGTCGTAGATTCTCCACGAATCACCGTCCAATTCGTCTCTCGAGGCCTGCCTCATCGGCGTTATCGGGGGATGATCACCGGCGTCGTGACCGCTTCTTGGTTTGTTTGGACCACCGTTGAGAATTTTCCGTACCTCCTCACCCCATTCCCGACTGTTTTGTTGCTGTCGCAAAACTGCCCTACAACGAGAAACACATTATTCTTTCATCGAGGCTCGTGTCACGGCTTTCCGATCGCCGATCTCCTCTGTCTCGAAACACAAGCTATACATACTGTAGATCAAAGTTTTGAGGATAGGAGGTAGTTTCCGTTCGAGGATAACTTATGTAGCCCTGGGTGTAGAGCCGTTCGGCAACCTGCATCGCATGGTGAGGTCCCATTCCGAGCCCTGAACTAGCGACCCTCATAAGTTCTATCGTGTTGAGGGCTATCGGTCTGGGCTTGGTCTTTTCCGTGCTCGTGACACTCGTCACCCTGTCCTCGGAGATGACAACGACACGGCGGGGGGGGGAGGCCTTGATCGATTATTATCGCTTCGGAATAGTCGGTCGAACGAGATATATACGCACCTCGCTCGGTCGTGTTCCTTGACCCGGCTTAAAAATACATTGGCGACTTCCTTGTCGAACGAGCGAGAGCGCGTCCAATCGGTCACGAGCTCCTGACCGTCGGAGCTCTCGATCGTCACCTGTAAGACCCAGTAAGGATCCGGTTTGAACGTTTGTATCTCGTCGTGTCGTTGAACGCAGAAACCCAGCGTAGGCGTCTGGCAGGGGCCGTACGATATGAGCGACGCGTCCAAATCCCCGTACTTTCCCTGAAGAATAGCATAGGCGTTTGCGTTACGACGGAGCCAGGCCTTTTCCACTAACAACCACCAACCTGGAAGAACTTTGTTTGAAATCGTGTAAAGGCGCATCCTATGCGCAAGTCGAGTTCCTGTCGCGCATCCACGCTCGCCGCCTCATTTTCGTTGGGCTTTCCCAGACTCGCCATAGCCGCCTTGACGTCCTTTTCCGTTATCGACGAGAACTTGGCTCTCCAAATGTCCTGTAAATTTTTGTTCGTTTAGTCGGTACGACGTCCGTGTGGCTCTACTCTCGGAGAAGTTTGGGGCAGGGGTTCGTCGAAAGAAGCAATACTTTTGGATCGAGGCGCCGAGTCGTGCCCTGCTCGAGCGCGCGAATCACCTCGAAGCATATATTTTCACCCTCCTTGTCGCAATCGAGCCAGAGAACAAGATAGTCGCAGCGAGCTCCCTCTTTGGCGAGAAACGCGGGTATTTTGAGCTTCGGAGTAGCCTCTTTCTTCTCCGTTGGGCAAGAGAAGAGCTCTGCCTGCGCCGTGCGAAAAGCATTGGCAATGAAAAAATGTCGGTTATCCGGTCGCAACTTGTCGATAGCCAAAATATACAGTTCGCGCCTACCTACCGGATCGACTTTGTCCCAGTTGTTATATTTTCCGATAAAATCCAGGCTCATTACGTGCCCGCATACCGAAGTCATCTTGAAATTCACCGCCTCCGACATAAAGTGGCCGATCCATTCGTGGACCGAACACGATCCGTTGAAACCTGTTTTCCCGCGTTTTTTTTCCCATCATAGCATGAATTTTGTTTCGCCGCCCCGCACAACCGGGAGTGTTAACCCTACCTTTCCTTGTTGTACATTGCCCGTTGCTCAATATATTGGCGAGGGAAGCAGCCAGCGAAGGCTTCTCCGCTACCATAAAAGTCGTCTTCATTCTCTCTCTCGCTAAATGATACTGATGCTGCTGCTCCTCTGCCGCCGTACAAGCTTATCGGCATTATTGCCAATTCGTATTTATCCTTTGCTGCTTCGCCATCGTCGTCATGAATTCAGAGACGTACACAGAAGAGCAGTTCTTAAGGATATTATGTGCCGATTTTATTGGGGGAATAACCCCCAAGCTTAGTTCTCGATTAGCGGCGCTCACGACGGCACTTTTCATTCTCGCTCTCGCTTTCACTGGTAGGCTTAAATGCTGGGGTCATAACGGCGTCCTGCTTACTCTTATCAAGAGACGCGGCAACGTCTTGACGCCAAGTAATAAAAAACGAAAATTTGACGCCACTGATCGAGGCCACCGATCTCGACGCCACTGACCGACTGTACTGTACTGACCAGTAAGATGGGCTTTAGCAGACAACGTTTTAACTTTGTTCCGATATTACGCGAAAACGCGGCAACAAATCGAAAATTTAATGACAGTTTACCAATGTAATGTGATTTTTTCGTATCGATTTTGTTCGGGCTATTTTTCGATTTGTCCACTCAATCTCGGGATCTCATAATTTACGGCCGAATTTTCGGGTGACTTTTTACCCCAAAAATTCTTCCACACTCGTCCATTGTCTTTCATTGTATAAAATAAAGTCGTTGGCTCATGTCGTAAACATAAGGCATACGCCGTTTTGTGAATTAACACTCTAGCGCAACAGGCACAGCAACGCCACCGCTTTCTCGAACGGCACGACTCGAACTACATCGTGCTTGCAATATTCTAACCAATCGCTTTGACAGCTCGAGTAACCGAACACGGTTAGTCGAGCGTGGATGTGAAAAAAGAAAACAAACGGCTCTTATTAGAGCCAAAAATTTATTTAACAAAGGTTCACGTCGTTTTAAACTTAGGTGTGGATTATTTATTTTGATCCTAACACGCGTACTTTTAGCATTAGCCGTGGCGCTCGCGCGAAAACCGTCGGAGAAAGAGCGAGGACGATACGCAAATAGATACAGAATAAGTTAAACATTCAATAATATGCTCATTTCTTTCACTTGCTTATATAAAATGAAGAAATTTGGAGACAGACGTGCATGTGTAGCTTTTGTGTGCCCTGAGAGCATAACCTAGCTTCTATATGTCATTATCAATTTGTGTATTCATAACCTCGTTCCATTAACATTTTATGAAGCATATATCTTCAAAATTTTCTGAAGAGAATCTTATCGTAGACGGTGAAGTTTTTTTTTGTAGAGAATGCATTCGGCTCTGTAGGATTTATTGACATAGAGCTTGACAATTATTTTGCCTAAAATATTATTCATCGCTGAAAAATCTATCATGAGAAATAAAAGCTTTGTACAACACGACATATAATTCTAGATCCCCTACGGCGTCTACTAGAACATGTAAAATAGAACGCCATTACACGACCATCCCAAGTTCTTGCAAATTTTGTTCATACGACCCCGTGATCAAACATACAGGTATCGAATAGGAGGCCTAATTAACATTCGTGCGACGCAATCAACACGTGTATATTTGATCAAGGGTTCGTACGAATAAAATTCGTGCAAACCTGTGATTGTTGCGCAATCGTGTTCTATTAGGACAACACCTAATGTTCGGCTGGATCTCACAGATCTCAAGCCTGACCATATGCCTCGCATATGCGAGGCATATGGCTCGTGACTTCATATGCCTCGCAATTCTTTTCATACTGTGGTGATCATTGTATTTGATTGTTGCCGCTGCACAATCTACGTCTACATTGAACGACGATAGTCCGCCGTCTCTAAGAAATCTTCGAGTGCCACACCTGCATACTGCATCCTAATTAATAAATGCCGTAGACGGATCATTTAATTTTTGGGTGACAATTTTGATAATGTACTGAATGATTTGACATTTTTTCATAACATCCTTAACATTTTTCACACTATTCCGTGTGTAAAACTGCCGATCGCCATGAGTCTAGGCATCTTCTTATGTAAAAACTGTTTGTTCAATTCAAATTTAAAATGAAATTATTAAATTAAAAATTCAATTCAAAATTATTAAAATCAAATATTAAAATTTGAAGGGTGCATTCGGTATATGATAACGAATCCACTATATAAATTTGAACAAATGGTCACATTTGATCACTTGACCCGAAGCTTCTTAACGATATAAGGAAAGACGTGTATTCTTGAGCAGCCTCCAGCATGGTAAATGTGACGCGTTATCCGAGTGCATCCGGTTTTTGTTTAGAATGAACAAATCGATTCGCATTCCACTCGCTGAACACGAAAATAAAATAACGCAATCAAGTTGGATTATCGTAAAATATTTTTATTTATCTCTAGTATTTTTCAATTGAGAGTTTTCTCCTGCTGCAACAAACAAAGCGCTATTCATGAAACATGGAGACGGTATATCAAAAAGTAAAACATTAATAGGTACAGAGTTGGGCGTAATTCTATATATAAATATGAATACGAATTTATTCACATAGTAAATATAAATGTAAATATAAATTTATATGTTCATGTAAATATAAATACGTTCATGTAAATATAAATACAAATGTATTCATACTTCACTTTTTGTATTCACATGCATGCATACAAATACAATTGTATTCACAAATATTCTGAAGAAACAAATCAATTCACAGAAAAAATGTGAATATTCACAAAAAAGTGAATAATTACAAAAAATCCTGTGAATTAAAAAAAATTCACATAAAAATCTGTGAATGCAAATGTATTCACAGAAAATTGTATATACAAAAAAATTCACAAAATAAGTTGTGAATTTTTTCATATTTACGATAAATTAGAATCAAATTCACAATTATTAGATTAAAATTTACACCATTAGTGAGTTCGTACGCATTTTGAGAGAAAACATTGCCTCAAGGCAAAGAAATTTTTGCACAAAACTTTTTGTGCGAAAATTCCTTTGCCTCAACACAGTGTTATCTCTCAAAATACATAAGAACTCACTTGTGGTGTAAATTTTAATATAATTGTCGTGAGTTCGATTTTAATTTTCTTCAACTTGAGGAAATTCACAACTCATTTTGTGAATTTTTTCATATTTATGATGTAATATTTAAAACTCACTTTTTTTGCAAAACTTTCTTCGCCTCGACGCAATGTTTTCTCTCAAAATACGTAAGAACTCACGTTTGGTGTAAATTTTAATCTAATCATTGTGAGTTTGATTTTAATTTGTCTTAAATACGAAAAAATTCTCAACTTATTTTGTGAATTTTTTTGTATTTACAATTTTTTGTGAATACATTTGCATTCACAGATTTTGATGTGAATTTTTTTTAATTCACAGGATTTCTTGTAAATATTCACATTTTTTGCGAATACAGTAGATCCAGTGTGATACAGTTATCCGAACCAATTGGCACCGAGACTAGTTCGGATAATCAAAAGTTCGGATAATCGAAACGTGGGTTATTTGGGACGGGATCATAAACAACACCTTTTTACATAAAAACAGTACATACATATATGCATGTACTGTTTATATATATATATATATATATATATATGTATGTACCTTTAGGGTACATACAAAAAACCCACGTTTCGATTATCCGAACTTTTTATCCGAACGATTTTATAAAAAAAATATTTAAAAAGGCATTCGACTTTTGGATTTTTTGGGACGAGATCATAAACAACAACCTTTTACATGAAAACAGTACAGTACATGTCAAATTTTAATATATATGTATGTACTGTTTTTATGTACCAACATATATCAGGTGTTAATACACACACACACGCGCGCGCGCGCACACACACACACACACACACACACGCACGCACGCACGCACGCGCGCACGCACGCACGCACGCACATTAAACACCTGAAAAAAATCGAATGCCTTTTTTAATATTTTTTTTATAAAATCTTCCATTTTTAATTGACGAACGGCCGTAACGCGTTTTTGCGCGGCTAAGTCTCGCAGTCGTTTGAGAAGGAGAAGTTGCGTTGGGTTGCTCATTGTTGCTCACGGTAGTGGCAGCGAGCAACAATGTACCTTTCGCGCCAACGTTCGGACAATTGAGCGTTCGGATAAACTAAGCCATCGTTCGGATAATTGAGGGTTCGGATAATCGAGGTTCGGATAATCGAGGTTCTACTGTATTCCCAATTTTTTGCTGTGAATTTATTTGTACACGTTCAGAATATTTGTGAATACAATTGTATTTGTATGCATGCATGTGAATATAAATAAGCGAATTATGAATAAATATTTCACCAATTGGCGTTTGTAAATCACCCTGCAAATAAGTCGATTTAATAGTGGAAGGGACTGAAGACTTAAAAAAAAATATTTATAGCATTTGGTAATATACAAGGTTTCAGAAACGACGTGTCCTGTTTTTTAACTATCTGTTTAAATCTTACCCTTTTAGAATCTTTGAAAAAGTAAAAAAAAATAATGCCAAGTAATGAAAAGATATTTGAATTCACTCCTCTTTGAACTGGCGCAGAACGAAAAAAAGATTTCTCCCCTTTCAAAAAGATATGAAATCCCCTTTAAAAACTTTTAAAAAGTAAAAAAAGAACGCGAAGTAACAAAATACCCCCGAAAACATTATTGCTTGTTTGACCATATACAAAATTCTGATTTATCTTGAAATATTTTTTAATTTCATTTAACGAATGCTTTTATTATATTTTTTCAATTAAAATGTACAAAAAAAGTGAAATAACTTTTTATAAAATAGCCAAGCAAGTTTACTAAAAACGTAAACAAAATTGTTAAACCTTAGAACTAATGTTTTCCTAAATATTTCATTTTTATTTTAAAAATCATATTACTATTATAACAAAAAATTGGTATTGCCATTATATAAAAATACAACGTATTTACCACATAAGTACACTGGAAATGCTGTGCAACGACTTGGCGTGCATTCCCTCTTAAGAGGGAATGATACCTCATCGCGGTCGGTATGGTAGAACAATTATAGATTCCCAAAAATCTCGAAAACGGCTCTTCAGATCCCGTCGAAACTTTGCCAAACGACGTCAAATAGATAGACGAACAGCTGTCTTACCCTCAAATTTTTTGAATTTGAGAAAAAAAATGTAGATTGGCTTATCATAAGCCAATCTAGTTTTTTTTTCTCAATTCTCAATCAACGCAGAACGCTGCGACGGAATCGCGGGCCACTTTGCGTCGAGGCTTACATTGTATTGTTATGCCTCGACGCAACGTGCGTGTGTGCTTGTGAGTCTGTGGCATTCGCTACCTCGGACGCACGCGGTTGAAGATTGTTTTCTTCCCGCATGCTGTCCCTTCGCAGCGAGTACACACTTCGTGTGGGTATATACACGTATATACCCACGCGCTGACCCACGGTCAGTGCAGCAAAGAATTTCGTTTTCTTTGTCATCGCCGACTTCGCACGAAATTCGAGATCATGGAGAATCTCTATTTCGTAGCAAGAGTTCTTGCTGGCGGCTCGCGCTTTTCTGCAGCGAGATAATTGTTCAAAAATAATTATTTTTAACAATTATTACATTAACAAATGTGCGGTACGTCTTATACCTTCCAGCAAAAATGATTGCTGCTTACGCGCTGCAAAAACCAACGGTAAAAATTATGCAAAAACAATTGTTTAAACAATCATTTTTCCATTTTTCCTCCATCATGGGTATGATTGGTAGATACGGTATTTCATGTACCTCTTAGTCAGCAAATATAATTGCTGCTTACACGCAGCAAAAAACAACGGTAAAAGTTTCACAAAAATAATTGTCGAAAAAATTGTTATTGCACTCATTCTCGATCATGAGTATGATCGGTAGAAACGGTATGTTCTATACCTCTCAGTCAGCAAATATGATTGCTGCTTACGCGCTGCAAAAAACAACTGTAAAATTTAGGCAACAATAATTATTTAAACAATTATTTTTGCATTTATTCTCGATCATGAGTATGATCGGTAGATACGGTATGTTCTATACCTCTCAGTCAGCAAACATGATTGCTGCTTACGCGCTGCAAAAAACAACGGTAAAATTTACGCAACAATAATTATTTAAACAATTATTATTGCATTTATTCTCGATCAAGAGTATGATCGGTAGATACAGAATGTTCTATACCTCTTAGTCAGCAAATATGATTGCGGCTTACGCAGTGCGAAAAGTAAAGGTAAAAATTACACAAAAATAATTATTAGAACAATTATTATTGCATTTATTCTCGATCATGAGTATGATCGGTAGATGCGGTATGTTCTATACCCCTCAGTCAGCAAACATGATTGCTGCTTACGCGCTGCAAAAAACAACGGTAAAATTTAGGCAACAATAATTATTTAAACAATTATTTTTGCATTTATTCTCGATCATGAGTATGATCGGTAGATACGGTATGTTCTATACCTCTCAGTCAGAAAATATGATTGCTGCTTACGCGCTGCAAAAAACTGGTAAAATTTATGCAAAAATAATTATTTAAACAATTATCATTGAATTTATTCTCAATCATGAGTATGATCGGTAGATACGGTATGTTCTATACCTCTTAGTCAGCAAATATGTTTGCTGCTTACGCACTGCGAAAAGTAACGGTAAAAATTACACAAAAATAATTGTTAGAACAATGATTATTGCATTTATTCTCGATCATGATTATGATCGGTAGATACGGTATGTTCTAGACCTCTCAGTCAGCAAACATGTTCACTGCTTACGCGCTGCAAAAACAACGGTAGAATTTACGCAACAATAATTATTTAAACAAATATTATTCCATTTATTCTCGATCATGAGTATGATCAGTAGATACGGTATGTTC
Organism: Ophion obscuratus; assembly: GCA_964007375.1. Lineage (NCBI taxonomy): Eukaryota > Metazoa > Arthropoda > Insecta > Hymenoptera > Ichneumonidae > Ophion > Ophion obscuratus. Next base: position 57,399,672 of record OZ023317.1, read on the forward strand.
TATACCTCTCAGTCAGCAAACATGATTGCTGCTTACGCGCTGCAAAAAACAACGGTAAAATGTACGCAACATTAATTATTTAAACAATTATTTTTGCATTTATTCTCGATCATGAGTATGATCGGTAGATACGGTATGTTCTATACCTCTCAGTCAGCAAATATGATTGCTGCTTACGCGCTGCAAAAAACAACGGTAAAATTTATGCAAAAATAATTATTTAAACAATTATCATTGAATTTATTCTCAATCATGAGTATGATCGGTAGATACGGTATGTTCTATACCTCTCAGTCAGCAAATATGATTGCTGCTTACGTGCTGCAAAAGCAACGGTAAAATTTACGCAACAATAATTATTTAAACAATTATTTTTGCATTTATTCTCGATCATGAGTATGATCGGTAGATACAGTATGTTCTATACGTCTTAGTCAGCAAATATGATTGCTGCTTACGCACTGCGAAAAATAGCGGTAAAAATTACACAAAAATAATTGTTAAAAAAATTATTATTGCATATATTCTCGATCACAGGTATAATCGGTAGATACGGTATTTTGTATACCTTTCAGTCAGCAAATATAATTGCTGCTTATGCGCTGCAAAAAACAACGGTAAAATCTCACAAAAATAATTGTTAACAAAATTATTTTTGCATTTATTTTCGATCATGAGTATGATCGGTAGTTACGGTATTTTGTATACCTCTCGCCAGCAAATATAATTGCTGCTTATGCGCTGCAAAAAACAACGGTAAAAATGTCACAAAAATAATTGTTAAAAAAATTATTTTTGCATTTATTCTCGACCATGAGTATGATCGGGAGACATGGAATTTTGTATACCTCTCAGTCAGCGAATTTAATTGCTGCTTATGCGTTGCAAAAACAACGGTAAAAATCTCACAAAAATAATTGTTAAAAAATTATTTTTGCATTTATTGTCAATCATGAGTATGATCGGTAGATACGGTATTTTGTATACCTCTCAGTCAGCAAACATAATTGCTGCTTATGCGCTGCAAAAAATAACGGTAAAAATCTCACAAAAATAATTGTTAACAAAATTATGTTTGCATTTATTTTCGATCATGAGTACGATCGGTAGATACGGTATTTTGTATACCTCTCGCCAGCAAATATAATTGCTGGCGAGAGGTATACAAAATACCGTATAATCGCTGCAAAAAACAACGGTAAAAATGTCACAAAAATAATTGTTAAAAAAATTATTTTTGCATTCATTGTCAATCATGAGTATGATAGGTAGATACGGTATTTTGTATACCTCTCAGTCAGCAAATATGATTGCTGCTTATGCGCCGCAAAAAACAACGGTAGAAATTTCACAAACATAATTGTTAACAAAATTATTTTTGCATCTATTCTGTATCATGAGCATGATCGGTAGATACGGTATGTTCTATATCTCTCATGAGGGGTCGGTCCGGGAGGTGCATCGAGTTACGGGCTCCCACTTCGCGTGCTCATAGTGTGGGTAGGTACGAACCAAGCCCCAAAATGTAGGTGCCAACTCGGCTTCGTTTACGAGAAATCCCCGGTCAAAGTTGGGAACCCGCTTACGTACCGTAGAGTTTGTACATGATCACATCGAGGCGAGCAGCCCAGCGGCAAAGGAGTAAGACTCCTGTCCGGACGGCTCTGGTTCGAGTGCCGTCTATGCGATTTTTTTTCAAATTATTGTTGAAATTTATAACTTATGATTAAAAAATTGCAAGAAATTGAAAAAAAAATTATGCACCTTTATTGATCAAAAGTTACGAATTAAATGTCAATTTTTTTTCAACTCTCTTGCAGTTTTTTTAATTTGATAAAATAAATTAGCCGTAAATTAATTCAATTTTCTTTTTATTTGATATTTTTTTTTCAATTTTTTGACATCTCTTTCGATGCAGCAGAGAATATTTTTAAAAATTACCAAGGAATATAGAAATTTAATTTCTGTTCAATTAATTAAAAATGTCTTCAAGCAATGTTTTTTAATACTCACGAGTACACTCTGACCTGTGATAATCATTATGAAAACCATCAAAACATTTATACTTTTTTACAATTATTACATATTTACATTTTTTTTCATTTCTTTCAATTTTTTTATTATAAGGTAGAAATTTCAACAATAATTTGAAAAAAAAAAATAGCATAGATGTGACTCGAACCAGAGCCGTAAATTAATATTTATATTTAACTATAAAATAATTATTAATTCAACAATTAAATTTTAATTAAATTTAATATAATTTAAAATTATTTATTTATTTATTGGTCAAGGCACATGTATTTGCGAAGAACTTGTTCTTGGCACAACGCGGTATCGTTCGCAACAGGCGTGCAAACATTCCGCTGCGAGGTACCCATCAAATGTGCCTGCATGGATCTCACTGCACAGCACCGATACAGTGTCCATGCCAGCATCTTGCTGCAGATGACAAACTTTTGTGCTTTGCAACAAGCTTGCCGTGATCCTGCTGCAACGTACCTGTCGATCGGGCCTGCTAAGAACTTGTTCTTGGCAAATCACAGAATCGTTTGCAGCGAGCCGGTGAAGATCTCGCTGGAAGGCACCTGTCGAATGCGGTTGCAAAGAACTTGGTCTTGGCACACCATTGTATCTTTCGCAACGGACGTGCAAAGACTCCGCTGCAAGATACTTGTAGAATATGTCAGCATGGATCTCGCTGCTCGGTACCGATACAGGGTACGTGCGAAGATCTTGCTGCTCATGACAAATTTTTGTGCTTTGCCGCTTGCCACCGGGGAAAAAGCAAACCCTTTTCCATGAACCGGAGAAGCACTTGTGTAACGAGTCACTGGAGGTCTCCTTACAAAGTGAGTGTCCTTTTCAGAGATCTCCACCGACGGAGCTTGCTGAGACCACGACAAGAGGAACGGTGGTTTCCCGCTACCTTTGTACGCTTAGCTACAGACGCCAGATCTCCGGAGGCTCCGTTGTACACAAAAATATTTCATCGCACCGGTGGCATTCTTTTTAAACGCGTCCGCAACTTTGAAATTATGTAATTTTATTTATTGAGATTTGGAGAGCTCAGAAAAAAATATTTTAATAAATTGCTACATAACCTCAGCAAATACATGTGGCCGTCGGATACATCGCCCCGGTGATTCAATCCTTGAAAATATCCGCAATCGTCGCACTTCAGATCACGCAAAAATTTATTTTTTATATCGTTTATATACGAAAAACAAAAGTTTTTCCCCCTTTTTGATGGCACTCACACACGTAGCCAAATATCAGCTGTCACTTTGCCGGCGTATCGAGCTCGTGCACATCGATGCGCGTCGTCTGCAGCACACGTCACGAGCGCCTCGCCGGAATTCGCGAGAACTAGCTATCTCGGACATCGTGCGAGATTTGTTTGAAATCGTCTGCTATTACCTATTTATTGTAGATACCCACGGATTTCCGAAGATATGCGGAGGAATGAAATGATTGAGGTGTCAAAAAGTGTGTTTCTAATGTGGCTACGCGGCTCTGCTCCTTTCCAAGTCGTGGCATTAGCGAAACTTTTTATTTTTCATCATTTCAATCACGAGTTCAGCATGGTAAGACAATCTACTTTTTTTTTCTCAAGTTCAAGTAATTTGAGGGGCAAACAGCGGTTCGTCTATTAATTTGACGTCTTCTGACCAAATTTCATAAAATTCTGAAGGAGCCGTTTCGGAAATCCGTGGGTATCTACAATCGTGTGTTCTTCCATACCGACGGCGATGGTGTGTCATTCCGTCTTAAGGCCAAGTAGATGATCTACCACGTGACATATGAGTGCGAGAGAGATAGCTGAAATTTTCGAACAGAGATTTCTCAGAGATCAATAATATTTAGGACAAAAGGAAATCATCAAGCTCTGCATCAGGAAATTCTCCAGAGCCCAATGCTTTATTTTTCCTAAAAAAAAATTACAATCTATGAGAAAATTGGGTTGGAAAGTTTGTGACGTTATTTTGACCTTGTACATGCCCCTAACCTAACTTTTTATGAAAGCTTTATTTAGAAACTATTTATTTTAAAGATATTATTTTTTATGAAAATCAAAGTTTTATTGTACAATAGTGTTTATTTGTTGTTAAAAACGAAAGATTTTTTTTTAATTTCATTTATTTTAAAGATTTTTTTCTTTCTTGATGAAAATCAAAGTTTTATTGTAAAATAGTTTTTATTGATACGCTTCGGATAGGTGTCAGAAAAATCCTGTTTGAAGGGGCGATCCAACTACAACAGTCGTGACACAAGGATCATTGTTATCAAAAGGAAGATTTTTTTTCGTTCCAACAGTTGGATAAGCCCTTAATTTTTTCCTCCATTACACCCACTCCGATACATCCTCCCCTTCCTGTTGGAAGAAACCCAACACCTTCCCGTGGTTTCCATTGAATAATTTTAGCTCACGCGTGTTTTTTTTCATTCTTATCTGGAAATTAACAATCTCCGATACTAATCTTTCCCCTACTACAGTAATTCTATTAAATAATAAGCACACGTGACCTGAAATAAATTAAGAGTAGGTTGATTGAATATTTTTATGCTTGCGTTAATTTAATTCATTATTTCATGACAAGTTAAATTCATTTCAGCGGACGAGAACATAAAAAGAATTAGATTCGAGGAGAGAAGAACAAAGGAGAAAAAAAATGAAATAATTAGAGTTTGAATATCCGACTCCCCCCCGTCCAGTTCATATCCTTCCTGCTACAAAAAGAAAGTGGTGCTGTGCTTTCGAAATCTTTATTTTTATTTTTATAAATTCGCCTAATAAACTCAAGTTTGCACTAAATTGCTTTAAGCTGCTCATATAAATTATTTTTCTGAAAAAAAATTCCAGCACGTCGGTTTCGATCCAAGACTCTTATTAGCTCAAGCGTGTTTTCGCTCAGCGATGTGTAAGAGAGAGAGAGAGAGAGATGTCTCATTCCGCCCTCCCTTCCGAGATAGTTTTGCACGTCACGCCGCGACGCGGCAGTTTGGGTCGCAGAAAACTTGTCTTCACGTCGCCCATAAGAACTGTTCTTCTATGTACGTCTGAATTCGTTGCCATCGTCGAGGGTACATTAACGCGCTTGAGAAAGTGCATGCTTGAGAAAGTGAGAAAAATATATGGGCGGCCGGGAGGGGGGGGGGGGGGGAGTGGCGCCTCGGTCGAGGCGGCAGCCGCGGCGGCGCTGACGCACAGCGATCAAATCGCTTATGAGAAAACGCAAATTTAATAATATCCGTTATACTCGGTCGCCTTGGACACGATTAATTTCCAACGAATTCGACGAGAGCCAATGGAAAGGTGTGTAAAAATGTACAAATTGATATTTCTTGTAATCACATTTTCATTATTATTCGAGGTTTCTTAAAAGATCTATGGTAACGAAAGGGCTTTGTAGAAAAGTATAGGCGGAATGAAAAAAGAAGAAAGAATTGGAACGCCGAGTTTGTCCGGGCGTTCTTGGCACGATGCGACCAAGATTCTATTGGCGCGAGACGCCGGCGCCGCGTCACTCGAAAGAATTTTGTCGATCGTTGAAAATAAGGTGACGATCGGAAGCGAGGGGAGCGGACAACGGCTGGTGGTAGCGCGTGTATCGTCGAGACTGCTCCTGTTCGAACGGTAGCTGAAGCTCGCATCGAAGAATTACCACACCGGACGGATTGACTTTGACCTTGATTTTGGTCTGCGGCGTTAGAACCCCGTAATCAACGTCCTCGTACAGGTCCTTGATAATAGAGGAGAAGAAGAAGCGTAACGAGAAACGAGATAAGAGATACGAGGTTTGCGATTTGCCTACTACCTCGACTTTGTAACCATCGGGAAAGCGAAGACCGAGCTCCTTGAGAGTAACCGAGACGTCCGAGGGTGTACCGTCGGTTCGTCTGTTGAGAAAGGCGATCGCGTACGAGTAGTAGACCGCCGAAGCCTCGTAAATCGGTGTTACGGGTCTCGCCCAAATCTCGATTCCCTTGTGCTGTGGAAAGCGAGAGAATCGTGTATCGAATCGCGGGTGGTGAGAAAAATGAGAAAAACACGGATGATTCCTGCCTCCTCTTGAGATTGTAAGATTACTTTGTATATACGACGGCCCTGTATTCCCAGCGGATCCTGATCAACCGCGATAATCTTTCTATTTTGCAGGATGGCCTTGTACTCGGGTCTTATAGTGCGCAAATCGACCGACATGAGGAGAGGCGCCGCCAAAATAGCCCAGAGTGCCATTTGGGTTTTGCTCTGTTCGTAGCTCAATCCAAAATTACCGACGATCAACATGTCGGGATCGTTCCAGTGACCCGGACCCGCGTTCGGTACAATCGAGTCCTGATTGTTCCCGAAATAATCGATTATACTCTCAAGGCTTGACCACGAATCTTGGATGTCGTCAAAATTTCGCCAGACGTTGCAGTGCTCCGCTATAGAGGTGAAATTTGGCTGAAAATTGGCGACAGGCCGATGAGCGAGAGCACGAGAGGTAAGGGGACCGCGATCGGCGATTTTTCCGCGGCGCTCGCTCACCTGCATTCCTGCGTAAATCTGATAAACGGGCCAACTGCAGGAATAAACCATGGGTCGACCGGTGCGATTGAGATGGAAACCAAACTCCGGGTAGCCTGAACGTGTGAAGAGAGAGTGAGAAAGATGGGAAAAAAGTCAAGAAAAAGGAGAAAAATATGAAAACTTACCTCTGTCCATTTCGGAAGGATGCGCGTAACAACCGTCCAGTTTGACGTAATCCACCTCCCACGAGCCAAAGAGAGCCGCGTCCTCTTCCAGATAACCAAGGACGCCGGGATAGCCCGCGCAAGTGTAGTTGCCAAAGTCTTCGTATATACCAATTTTCAGACCCTTGGAATGAATCTGCAACAACGGCGGTCGTCGGCTTAGAAATCGGCAAAGGTACAGGAAGGGGGCAAGAGCAAAAGAGTTTAGTTACATAATCGGAGAGACTCTTGATTCCGTAGGGAAAGCGTCGCCCGTCGGCTACCAGGCGTCCCTCGGCGTCTCTCTCCTTTTCCAACCAGCAATCGTCGATGTTGACGTACTCGTATCCGGCCGCTGCGTATCCCTCCGCCGCTACTATATCGGCCATAGTTCTAAAGAGACGATCGCTGCGCGCATTGACAAAAAAAATTAAGCCCAAGCGTCGAGAGCACGCTGCAAGAGACAATTCAGTTTCGCGCGCGCACCTACCTAATACAATTATCCGGATCATTTTTACAGTCCGTGTTGCATCTGAATCTCTCCCAAGAGAGCCATCCCATCGGCGGTTTTCTCGCCAGTCCGTTCTCGAGTCCGTGAGTCTCTGGCAAATTTGAGACCAGTAGCGTCAATCCCGAGAAGAGGGATATCGTTGCGATCAATCGGTTCGACGTCATCGCGTTTTGCTGAGAAAGCAAATTCTACTTGGAGGAATGTTTGATTACGCGCGAGCGTAGGCCACTGCGGGCGGTTACACTTGTTTCTCGTTTATTTTTCTTTTGTTTTTCCGCGACGGATGGAGGCGCGAGCGAGCGCGCGCGCGTTGTACTTTTACTACGATGATGTTTCGATCGACATCCTTGCACTTTTACCACCGAGCAGCGCGATCTTTTGTCTTGTTCCTTTGGAGTGCAGGCGAGCGGGCGCGCGCGATCCTTGCCGAGAATCGAACCGCGAATACTTTCACCCAATGCCCCATTTCATTTTTATACCAGACGAAGCGTATCGCCACTGCCGCTGTAGCGCTCCCACCGCCATC